>JAHREE010000095.1:4088255-4150900 GCA_033628505.1 Tringa tobata | reverse complement strand
CTCCATAAAACCTTCCCGGGCCCCACCGCTCCTCCCCGCAGCGCACGGCGGAGCGGAGGCAGCGCCGGGCTCCGCCGCCGTCGGGGGGCCGAGGGGACGGTCGGTGGGCGCTGGGGGCGAGTGGGTGGCCTTCTCTCCTGTCCCTTCGCCGCCTGGCGGGCCACCGGCGTGGCCTCTGGGCTCCTTCCCCGATATGTTTCGCCGTTACTGACGGGCTGTCTCTGAAGGTAAGGTAAGGCGAGGCACCGAGGTGGGGGATTTGGGGGTTCGGCCAGGTGAGAGAGGGGATCTGCGGTTGGAGCGAAGGGAATCGGTGCAAGGGGAAAAGGGTAGGGTTTCCTAACAGTGCCCGGTGAAGTTAAGGTAGAAATGAGAAGGAGTTCCGAAAATCTAGTGCTTCAGGGTCGCAAACAGCCGGCAGATTGATTAGCTGCCCGCAACTGGGAAAAGTTCATTTTGAACGGGAAGCCAAGGGACTAAGATGGATCTGGTGCAGCTGGCACTCTTTATATTAAAAGGCAGTGTCTTATTTTCTTCATCTCCTTCGGTGAGTGAGGGTTCTTTCAAGACTGACTGTAAGAATAACTAGGAACTAGTAATGCTTAACAAAAAGAAAATTTTAAGTGGCGTTGTGTAATTAATCTTTCCAGACATCCGTGTGCTACAGTTTAAAGCAAGGGTTTCAAAGTAAAAATCGACTCCCCTGTTAACCTGCCCAAACTAAACTGTGAGTTGTAATCACCTTTCCCTTGTTGCAGTTCCACTCCAGAGTGATTAAGCTTGAAATCTTTTTGTTTACAACCTATATGAGAAAAAAAAAAAAAAGTGAAATTGATGTTATCTTTCTTTTAATTTTAAAGTGTCAGCAACATTTTTCCTTCATAGCTGTAGACATGTCAAAGACCAAAGAAAGTCATGCCAGTCTGCCTGAGGCAGAGTTCACATCCTACTCCAGGGAACTTTGCCGAAGCTTTGAACAAGAAAGATGGTGTATTCAAATGTGTATTGCATGTTTTGAGATCATACAAATAAAATGCTCCAGGATTATTCACATTTTGAGTATGTATACTCCTTAAAAAGGTGATGATGTCGTGTTATCTGGCTGCTGGCATCTAGAGTAAAAGGTTTAGTAGTTAGATGTAGCAAGGCTGCCACTAATTTCATCTTGAACTATGTCAAGTTACCCTCCATTTATGGTTTAGATAAATTACATGTCTATTTTGCTCTTCTGGAATGAATTGTGAATAAGCTCATTGTCTCCCTATGTTATAGGAAATGAGAGTAGCTGTGGACTGGGCTTTATTGAATTGGTAGCTAGAGTGCATAGCTGGTCATGTCACACAGTGTCTACAATGGAATAATGCAAGTCCACAGAAAAATCAGTAGTTCTTCTATCAGACTCCATAGTAGGTCACTTTCTGATTTTTAAAAATAATAATTAAAAAGTAGAAAAAAAACCCCGACATTAAGAGGGATTGCTGTTGTGAGAGTATGTGCAACTGTAATAGATGTACTCCTACCATAGGTGTCCTAATAGTCCCCAAATATATTGGGTAACATACTGTTTCAGTTCTGTGTTTGACAACCAACAATTTGTTCAGAGCTGCTAGCACTTTACCAGCTGGGGACAGAACAGGGCTTTTTCTTTTAAATTGAAACAAACTAGAGAAGAAAACCCACTATGAACGCTGTTCAGCAATGTAGCCAGGGTTAAAGACTGAAATAATCCATCTGTGTTCCGAGATCTCTGTTATGCACTGCTTTGCTTGCTTAAACTCTTGGTGTGTTTTAGTACATTGCTCTGTTGATATCCATTCTCTGTGCTGCTGCTGCTGAATATTAAATGACAGAACACATCCTTTTAATACTATTTAAAACAGGAACACACGACCAAAGGGGTCTCTTGGGCCATCAAGGCAGTGCTGTTGTAGCAGGGGAGTGTATCATCCCTTGATAAGCTATAAACTGGCCCAGAACTGTTTGCTGGGGGTTTTTTTCTGCTGAATTATTTATATGCTGTTTGGATTCAGATCTAGATGTTAATTAACAGTAATAATCAGGAAAATAAATGTAAACATGGTATTAATAGGTGAACAATGTTTGCAACTAAGTTGTTGGGGGTTTTGTGTTTTGGGCTTTATTTACTGTGCTCTGGCTCCTTTTCATTAATTGTCTGCCAATTGGGATGTCACACTATAAAAATATCAGGGATGGAGTTTGCTGTGGAAGAAGCCTTTTTGTTGGCAACGTGTTAGCTGACTTCCATCCCTGACAGCTTCTTGTGTGAACAGGGGTGTTACACACGTCACGGTGCGAGGCTGTGAGCAATCAGGCTTCTGAATTTTTGGCTTTTTGTCTATGCAAGATCTCAAGAACAAGTAAACACTGATTTCTTTGCTCATTTGTAGCGCTCAGCCAGAGGTTATGCTTTGCAACGTAGATCTTCAAAGGAACTTTTCAAAAGAAACAGCTCCAAGTTATGGTGCCTGCATTAGTGGTGTGGTTTTGTGGCATGCTCTTTCTGTGGCCATTCTTGTTTGAGTTTGATAAACCTTTCTTTCTTGTTAACTGAGATGATGTGGTGTAAACAAAATTGTTTTGTCCTTCATCAGTAGAGAATATAAGACAGATTTGCTAGTTTTTACATATTTGTTTATTTATTTTGGTGGAGAATTGTATGTCTTTTTTTATAGCAAATTTATAATTACCTAACCTTTTTCTCTGGGGAAAAATCTTTATAGTTACTCCTTTCTGCCTTGTTGTTTGCACTTACTTGTGGTCTGCTCTGTTGTTGGTTATCCATGTTCTTGAAATCTTTCTTGACTTGTGCTTTTTACAAGAGTGAGGATGAGGAAACAGACTGTAAACTAACACCGTGAAGTACTGGCTTGTAAGCGTTACCGCAATGCAAGTAAACATTAACAAATAGAAATTGGCCAAATTAAATAGCTCTCTCAGACTAACACAGAATCTCAGATTCTTTCAGAAAGGCACCAAAGTCAAGATGACTGGGTAGATTCACTCCAGACCTAGGCAGCAGAAAAACCTGTTATGTTATTTTTCCTTGACTATCTCAAAAGTTGTGTCTTGGATTCTCCAGCTATTCTGTGGGAAAAACCTTCAGCTGAGTTCAGAGAGACATTGAAAGTGACGACGGCTGTAACACAATAAAAAAATGTATCAACACAATGAAAACCAACAGAGATTTCTTCTGAATCGATAAATAAATGCTTGCAACTGTTTCCTGGTCTGATAACTTTAACTGTGCTGGCTCAAAACAGACCAACAAATAAAAAATGCAGCCACTTCTACAGGTCTGCACTGGTAGATTATGGTAGTGGGCTGGCACACGTCTCATCAGTAGAAACAGCAATATTCTTCTGTATTTCTCTGGTATGCCATGCTGTTAGCCTCAACATTTCCATTTCACCACTCTGTGAGGATATATGCACGCTGTTACGTGATTGCACGTGCATATAACTGTTTCCATCTCTTAAAAAGGACTTCTGTTCAAAGTCAATTTTCTAAAGTAATATTAAGGGTATTGTGGATTTATGAATTATATACATTGAACAGTAACTGCTCCCAAGCCTCAGCATTCTGTTGTCTGAGATTTTAATAGGGATTTTTGGGTCATTAAGTTGAAGGACAATAATTCTATTGTTTGATAATCTGGTTATTTTGTGTGTCTGGCTTCATCAAAGAGATTCTTGTATTTCAGAGCCCAGTGTTTTCTGTGCTTGTCTTCAACACTTGTTAAGTTTGACTTTACAGTATCTCAGAAAAAATAAATCAGCTTCAAATTCCTAATTTGATACAACTACCCATAAAGGACTGGACTTCTTTTGTAATCAGACCCTTGTGCTGTGTAACACTGCACTGAAGGGAAACCTACCTGATGGCAGCAGCCTGTTGAAGTGCCATTTACCTGGGCCCGTTGGCACCCAGCCCGCAGGAGTGGTTTGATGAACTGCTACTTTTAAAACTGAATCGTTAGTTGTTCCTTTACAATGGTTTATCTTGCTTCCTTAGGTTTGGCTTGTCTACATTACAGAACTCCCCTTTGGGAAGAAACAGTAGCTGATACTGGGGAAGGATTTACGTTTGCCCCCAGGTTTCACTGGCAAGTTCACAGCAATGTCTGTGGAGCAGAAGGAAGACTATTTTCCCAAGTTTAAGAAAATTTAATTTTTCTTGCCACTGAGTATGAACTCTGTACTTTCTTTCACTTACCTTTTAAACATTTTTGTCCTGATAAGTCATACCGGTTGCCATTCCAAATACCTTTCTTTTTTTCTGTATTTAATATGCATTAACCTGGAAGACGTTTGTGTTCATCCATATTTCTTCATGACTGTTCATTTGTGGTAGTTCTTCACATTCTGTTGCTGGGAGCAGATTTGTGAAATATTTTGGGGATTCTGTTAGAGATTTTCTCCCACTATAAGTAGATAATATCTTACTGAAAAAAAGCCAGTTATGACCAAATAGGAGGGGAAGGAGTTGGTCAAAGTAACGTGGGTTGTGTTTCATTACTGGTTGCTTGCTTTTGCGCATTGCTAATTTGTTGAATAAAATGAGATGGGAATGTAATGGAGTGCCATTCATATTGGATGCATGGCTAAAAGTCCCATCGAGTTCCTTAAGAGTCTTTCTTGCTTCCTCTTCTGCCCACTACAGAGGAGACATTTTGGTTTAGCCATTAAATGTTCTGTACGCTTCAAATCAGAGGAAACTTTAACATCAAGCTATAACTGATAAAGATTTTTATATAATTGCATTTGTTTTATTAAATAATAAAGATGACCCTGGCATCACTGGCAGCAGAGATGAACCCCTAGATTTTGGCAAGGAAAGTTTCAGGATTTTAATTAAGTTTGCCAGGAGAAAATGTTGCAGCTATCAAATTATTAGGACTGAATAATATTGAAGGGCTGGTTAAGGGCAGAGGCAAATTGTCACCTACCATCTTTATATAGTTAATAACAAATATGTATGTATTATATACATTTAGACAGCATAAATGTATTTGTATATGTAAACTGTGTAAATAGGTAAAGTAAAACTTTGCAATGTCTGAAAAAAATGCTACACTTTAACCCTTTCAGACTGTCACCATATTGCTGTTTCTTTTCCTGAACCACCACCCACACCTGTCTGCTTAGAAGCCTGGTGCTGGCCAGTCTTCTGCTTTGTTGTCTCTAAGAACCAGACAACATCATTTCTGACCCTTTTTAGCAAGGATAGAGACTTCTGTCTCTGTTTAAGCAACACTAGGGCCATCAGTAATTTTCAAGTGCTGCTTTATTTACTGCTAGTTACTAGTTTGACTAACAACGGTGTTTTCTCACTTTCATGGCTTGTTGTTACGCTCCCTAAATTCTTGGTCGTTTTTTTTTTCGCCCACAGGATGTCTCATGTAAGTGAAATGTGGTGCTATCACTGGAAATGGAAGCTGCGGCACTGTCTCTGCTTGTTTACCACCTATATTATATGCATGCAGCAAGCAGGTAAGTCAGCAAATTATCTTCTTGCTTAAATAAGTAGTCTGGGAGCCAAAGTTTCGATGACTAAGGGTTATGCTTACGTATGACTGAATTATGTACAATATAATGTTTTGATGAAAGTGATGTGTTATAATTATTAGTTGTGATTTGGTAGGTTGGGTCATATTTTCTGCTACTGCTGATTTTTCTTTTTGTTGTTTTTTACCGTTTTACTGTTATTAATTTTTATTATTCTTTTTCTTTGAATTCTTTTGTTTTACTCTTCCTTTGGCTCTATCTTGTTACTACCTACCTCTCTTTTGAATCTCTTCTGGTTGTTGGAATGCTGCAAGTAATCATGTAGTTCTTCCATTTTCCACGGTACCGTTTGGGCCTGTAGATTATGTATTCAGTAACTCTTCACTCTAGTTCAAAGCTGTGAAATAACTGTAGTGTGCTTATTATTTTTAAACACTTTTATGATTCAAATAATAGAAACGTTCCCCAGCAAGCTACATGTACGTAAGACAATCACACAATGTAAAGAACAATCAGTTTAAACTTAACATCATCTTGGTCTGTAGTGACACTTGAGTACAGAGTAATGTAATGCATTCTGACTGTTTTCTTTAAACATGAATGAGAGATTTCATTTGCTAAATGTCTTTTCCTAACCACTAGAGTGCAAAATATTTTAGGAGCTCCAGCTGCTTTACTGGAAAAAAAAAAACCCAGCAAACTTCTGGAGTTTATTCCGGAGCATATGAAAATTTTGGAGCAGCTTGTAGCGCTCAGCTAATTCCATATCAGATGGGTAGTTTTTGCTGTTACAGACTTGCCGTTGGAAAAAGGGTGGTTTATATATAGAAAGAGTTTCTAGCTTCTTTGATATTGTTTTTTCTCTAAATAAAAAGTGAGGTTGTTTTGGTTTTCTTTTTTTAAACCTCACTTTTTATTTAGAGAAAAAACAATGCAGTAGCTGTGCAGTAGCAGTTTCCAACTTCATGTCACTTTAATAGGTGTTTTCCATTTCCATTAAATTGTGTAGCCAGAAAGGTACATAGGACCAGGCTCTCATGGTGGCTGATGGCCTTTGTGTCCCTCTATTCCTGGGCCGTACATGAACCTGGGCCATACGTGACCCTGGGCCATGCAGCTGCCATCCTCAGCATAAAACAAATCAGGAAAAACTGCTCTAATTTACAGCTGCTGTGGGCTGTTACCTGGTGACTAGAACCTTAAGACCCCAAAGGCCATTAGTCTTTGCTAGTTCCTCTTGATAAAAGCTTAGTTATTGAAAGTGCGGGTGACACCAGTAAGAGCAAGTCCCATGAGCCAGAAGGTCCTGGCCAATGTGCTCTGATGGCAGAGAAAGCCAACTACAATAAACTTACTGGCGGATTCAGCTAATCCTGGTGTACCATTGCTACCCGTGCTGGTACTGAACAAGTAGTTGGGTCAAAAGCTCTATGCCAAACTCCAAGATATGCTTCTACAAAATCCTGTATGCCCCTGGCTATCCACTTCAGCAAGCAAGTGATTGGTGCCATTGGATTGGTAAAAGCAGCCAGAGTGTTCTAGTCTCCTCTGTTATAATTACTGTCCATGCTGCTTTCTCAGGCACTGGTTTGGCGTGTAGGAGACTCATCAGAACCAGGTCTCTGATGGAAATCAGAGCGGAGACCTGAACCTGAGTCTTTTACATCTCAAGTGCCCCTGGGGGCTTTTTATTTTTTTCTTTTTTAATTGCTTTGACTGGAAAAGATTTGAAATCTTCAAAGCTTTCAATATATGGAAATTACATTTCCCTATCTGCCTGAAGGATGAGTAGATAAATAAGGTACACTGTAAACACCCAGGTTCAATAGACAAATGTTTACTGTTCAACAGTGAAAGAGATCACAGATAGTCTGCCATTAATACTCGACTGAAATGAAAATGAGACATTTACCTTTACAACAACCTGTCATTCAGCTGTACTTGCCTGCAGACCCTCAGGGTTCACGTTTCTTCTTATGTTGGTGTAAAAGCATAAATTATGCTGCAAAATGGAGTCTTTTCATCTGTTCTTTATAGTAGAGCAAGGCAGACTGTGGGAAACGCTGCTGCTCCTGCATTTTTTTATTTTGTGTTCTTAAAAGGTATTGGTCACTTTGGCTGTGTATTCATATGGTATCCATAATCTCTCTGGCAGCTTAAGCTTTACTGGAGTTATAGTAGAGATAGCATAAAACCATAAAACCTGCTGTTCCTCCAGGTTTACTAGTGAGCTATAAGCTAAGAAAGCTTTTGGGGCTTATTAAGCTTTGCCTAGAGGAGGTTACATACAAGTGAGGGATTAAGAACATCAGGTACAGATTTTATGGATTATTTAATGGGCTATTCATAAGGATAAAAATATCAGTCATGCTGTGATATGGAAAAAATGCCAAGTTAATAATTTTATAGTTTAGCTTGAGAAGAACTACAGGATTTGGCCTACATTTAGAAACAAGGCTTAGGAGAAGGATTACACAGCAGAACACTAAGAACAAGAGCAGGATGGTCTGTGAAAAGAACATTTAGCCACAAATTAATTGGTAAGGTACTGACAAGCAAGTGCAGTGGTGGAGTGTAATCCCAAAATACAGGTCTGACACCTCAGAGGAATCAATGGATATACTCTGACACTTAGAATGAAATTAGAAAAAAAAAATTATAAAAGCATAAATTTACTGTAGTTAAAATCTCAGCAGCCGTAACTGTTTTGGGTAGACGTCTCTGGTGGCCTTAAGTAATTTAGCTGTGCATCAGTTTCCCTGTCTATAATGATGGGTGTACGTCTTGCCTCCCTTGTAAACAGGTTGTCTGTCCTCCAGTGAAGGACTGTACAGAAGCTGAGAAGGTAGAATCCTGGTGTTTTAAACAGAATTAGTTGAATCTGCTTTTATCTGAGATTCAGACATTCCTAACTTTCCATTTGTATGTACATTTTGTTGGTTTTAGACAGCCCAAAAGAAAAGACAAAGAGTGAAGAGAGTTCTGGAAAACATAACTAATGAGGGCAGACAGATGGAACTAAGATTTTTTGGCTTTGGAGTAGGCAGAAAGGGGAATGCATAAGAACTGAGAATGTTTAAAGAGAGAGCTGCAGTGGGAAGGGATAGGCTGATCTTTCTGGGCAGCTGAAAGGGCAAAAAGAATGGGCTTAAATTACAACAAGACAAAAGAGGGGAGGACATCTCATTGAAAGGTATAGATAGCAGCGGAGTAGATTGCCAAGGAAACTGGGGAATCTCAGTCCTTGGGAATGTAGAGTAGTGTCTGCCAGAAATTATTTAGATCTGTAGTCCTCTTTCCATGGGGCTGAGAAACACATTAGATGATTTCCAAATTTCCTTAATTTCTACAGTGCTTCCTTAATCTTTGCCCTGTAGAATCTATTTTGGCTCAAAATCTGGGAAATGAGGAGACCCATTGGAAATTGCGCTTCTCAAAGTATGGCAGTGCTTCCACTGCGTCTACAAAATTCTGTTGGTGTTTGTCCTATTGAAATGGTCTCATTTTTGTCTGACATAGGGAAATAGCAGTTCAGTTGGAAGGTAGAAATTGGTTGCATCAGGTGTGTGTGACCTCACAAAAAACGTGCAGTTTGGTGTCCCCTTCCTTTTTGGCTTTTCTGCTCTCATAGCAAAATGCCTGATGTTTTAATACTGTCCTATCTCTTGGTTTTGACTGTGCTCTCTGTGGTAACCCAGGAGCAGAACTGGAGTTTTTTCAGTGACCTTAAAAGCAGATTACAGTTTGCATAATTACTTTCCAATCTAGTTTTCAAGTGCCTTGTCAGTACTGGACTTCAGCGTTTTGAACTCTTACACATTTTGAGGAGATTGCAACATCCTCGTAAGAGTTTTTTACCTTCTTCTATCATCAGTAGATACATAATTACTTCAGAGTGAATAGCTGTTTTAATTTTTGACTACCATGCAACCATATTTAGTTTTATTCAAGATGTGGAAAATACTTATTTTAATAAGGCCCTGAGTACCTCTACAATTCTTATGGCACTATTTCTGCATTATGCCCCATACTGCTGTTGTCACAAAATTGCTATGACTGTAGCTGATGCCAAAGTGAGCATTTGTCCTTTCTTTCATCCATCAGTGGAGTGTATTGGTGTCTGTAGTCATGATTCCATAGAATCATAGAATGGTTAGAGTTGGAAGGGACCTTAAAGATCATGGAGTTCCATGTCCCCAGAGGGTGTAAATCAATCACCAGGAGCTCACCAAAGAGTCAAGTTTCAATTCTATCACAGTCCCTGAAATTGTAATTTCATTGGGTTTTTTTTGAAGTGATGACTCAAAGCAAAAAATTGTGCCGTTTTTAACTCATCAAGAAAGAGGTGATTAAAAAAAACCACCAAAACTCAAGGCAGGTCCTTCACCCACATGGCTGACAGTGATCTCCAATATAAGATCATCTCTGTCCAGCATGCTCCTTAACCGGGCTTGTGTAGATAAAGGGGGGATTAAAGTCCTCCCTTATTTATGGGAGAGTTTCAGAGTGACTCTGTGGGCTCAGGAGCCTAATGAGAGGTGGGAAGGGAGTATGGTGGGAAGTATTGCTAACACCACCTGCGCTGGCAGCAAGAGTTAGTCACATTGCCGTCTGTGAAAATGGATTGGGTTTTATCTTGGACGGCCCAAGTCAGGAAGTGTGTTTTTTTCACCACAGATCTGAAACCGCCTGCCCCGGACAAGGGCCAAAGATCCTATCGCGGGGCGAATGATGAAATGGTTGTCAGCACATTCCCTTATCTTCCTCTCTCTTTCCATGTGCCCAGCAAGAACCCAAGTGCCAAGACATTAACCCAGACAGTCAGCGCAAGCCTCGCGTACGGCAGGGAGGCAGGGGATGATTTTTATAACGTTATTAGGGGCACTTTGTGAAACTTCTCTGGTGGCATCCCCAGGGTGAGAAGGGATGTGTATATATTGCTGTGCAGGGTAGGTGTGACTGAGGATGCTGTCCCTGGCTCAGGCACGGAAATTCAGGTTTCTGAAAGTTCTGGAAAAAACTCAGAAAACCTAAAAAGTTTGAAAAATGTATTCAGTCTGGCAGTCCCTTTCCTTAGACATGAGGCTTCTATGCCTGTGTAATTGAGAGATAAGCCAGAAGGAATCTGGATATCTAATGAATAGCTCCAAAGTATTTTTATCCTTACCGCTTTCTCTGTCAGTCTTCTTTTATATTTTCATGTAACTGAAGCAAAACACATCAAAAACAATCCTTTATGTTCTGTTTAATATCTAAATTTCCGCTGGCTTGAGGCATGTGTTATATGAACAGAATTTCTGTTAATGTAAATCTTGAAGAGAAAAAGTTACTAGTTGGCTTTCTTGTATTTCCCTTAGCTGACAGTTCTTTAATGTAAAAGTAAATCACTACTGAAATGAATTTCACAGGAAGCTGCCTCTCATTACCTCTGTTTACTTTGTTAGCTATAATTTTTTGATGGTGCTGATAATCCTTTTTCCTACAGTGTTTGGACCTCATTGCAATAACCATAACAATATTGCCTTAAAAGTATAGTGATTTCCCCCCCTCCCTTCCTCTGATGTGCACCTGTAGCCAAACCCAAATGGAATATTGTGAAACGTCACAGAAATTCAAACCTTACTAGGACCTCATCTTAAAAGGTCTTTGCATTCCTTTATTAGCAGATAGGCTAAATTATGTACCTTTCTCTGAAGAAGATACCTTTCACTGAAGGTCCTGTCTTTAGGAACTGTAGATTTAGAATCTGTTTTTCACCTCATTTTTTTCTGTTCACTGTTAAAAATTAAAAACATAGCCAAATGACAATTTGTCAGTTTGTCGAGACTGTCGAGACAATAAAAGCATCTCGCTCAGTGGTATATCCTACAAGAGCCCCAAAATGGCTTGTGGCCGATAAGACTGTGCTTTGTAAAAGACTGCCTCTGATAAAGGTTATTGTGTAAAGAAATTAATTCTTTATGGTATTTGTCAGTTGCTCGCAATAAAGTGAATGAGCATTTTATAACAAAATGAGTTTCTGTCTCATTAAAAGCCTGAAGTCTTTGCAAATGCCACATTTTTTTTCTTGTGGATTAGTAATGTGAGAAATGTTGCATCATGAAGCGAAGGTCTTAAGTAGGAATAGAACAATTTTTTAGATAAAAGTTCCTTACATATAAGTTTAGCAATCATGTGACATGCATTTTAGTATGTATTACAATTAATACAGAGTAATTAACATCGTTGATTTCGTATACCAGTGGACCTTTTTACAAGTGAGAGATTACCACTGTAAAGTCAGCACCTGTCAATTAATAAAAAGGGCTGATCTTGCAGATTTTGAATGGATTTATGTCCATGATTGTTTTGCTGGAATATGGGATTTGCTTACTTAATGGGATTGCTCAAGCGATTTGCGTGAGGTGTAACATGTAATGTTCAGTGTTTACTAGATCAAGGCCTCAGTTATCACTGTCTGATTATTGAAATGTTAAAATTTGCATTTTTATTACAACTGCAGCACAGAGATGTCTGAGATAGATATACTTACCCCTTGGATTATGTATGGACAATACTAAAATGAAGAAAAACATAAATTACTTTTATTTTACAAGAGGTTGAAAAAAAATGAGGTGAAGGAATTTTAGCTGCTATTTAGTAAGGTACTAAGAAATAAGAAAACCCCCACGGAAAATTACATTCCTTGTTGAGATTATGTATAGAAATACCTTTGATTAAATAATTCACAGGTACTGTTTCAGAATTTCTTGCTGTGGAAGAGAAAAATCTCTTTCCCATCAGAGGAAAATAAAGTATTTCAGCTGTAAACATATTCTACATAGTTAACTAAAATACTAGTGTATAATGACAAGTTACAATCAGAGAAGTACTATGAAGTACTGAAGTTACTGTGATACATTGAACCAAAACTACTTTTCCTGCCCTAAATATGATAACACAGGCACTAATATCAAGGGAAGACAGGGCTTCCAGAAACACCTCTTGTTTTGTCTGGATTCAGTGCTTGCTGGTCTGCTCAGTTCCTGTAAATGACAGACTAAGCTCTAACTCTTGCCGCAGTACAGGAAAATTAAATGCATAATTCATAGTTAGAGTTCTGCTTATGTACTCTGGCCTCCAGGTATGGTTCACACTAATTCATTTTATTGGGCTCCTCTTGAAGGATCAAACCACTTTCCGCTCTAAACCCAACTCCAGTCTTAACTTTTTGGTACCACTATGAACTTGTGCTCCTTTTTTCTCATCTTTCCTCCCTATTGTCTGGGACAACAGCAGCTTGAGCAGTATGCTGTTTTCAATTTGTTAATTGGAAACAGTTTTGCTAGTTGTCCTCAAGATTTTTCAGCGCCCAAACGTGCTCACCAGTTCCCATTCTGTGAATTTTCCCATCAGTAATTTCTGAACAACTTTTTTGTTATTTACTGGTTTGTCCAAATTCCAGTGTAGCAAATAGTCACTTTTGAGAAGAGAGACCACCGTGGTGGTAAGTCAGATTGTTTAATACTCCAAAACTGCAGCTACATCAGTTAAGATGTAAGATACTTAATATTCTATAGAAGCGTGTCAGTATGGCATATTTTCAGAGAACATTGGGTTTTTTTTGAAAGTTCTTGTAGACTGAAAAAGTGTGTGTTGGAAAATGTTTTACTCTTCTGAAAGAGTGACAGAAAGTTAGTTCCCGTTCTTGAAACCACTTTTTTTTTTTTTTTTCTGGTTATCCCCAGAGTAGTCCAACTGTCTTCCAGTATATTGTAAAACAACTTGCTTTTTTTCAGGGATAAATATCTGCAAGAGTTAGCAGGGTAGATCCATGAAAAGATCGTCACACAGCTAACCTAATTTTTGAAAGGATGCAATGCGATCGGAGTTTTTCCAATTCCAGCTTTTTTCCCCCTCATGAATATACTTCTTAATGGGTGTCAGACAGAAAACTGCAACTCCCTATCTTGAACAGAGTTTGTTTTGTTCAGATGCTGCTCTGGCTTCTCACAGCTCTTCTCAATGAGAGCTGTGCAGTGACAAATCCATACTATGAAGCTGAAGTCATTTTTTTTTTTTTTAAATCAGAACTTGCTTTTTAGGTGGAGAAAAAGACCTCATGGTTGAAGTTATCACACGGGCATTTGTACAAGTCTCAGTCCTTAGTGATTTTTTATTTTATGGTGCGAGGATTGAGTGGAAGTGTGGTAGTTTTGAGGCTTTTTTCCTCATTGTCTTGAATACATAAGACAGGCTTATAAGTGGGTTTAAATTTTAATTCTCTTACTGTTTTTTCTCCTACTTCTGTGTCTAAATATTTTCCAGTTCTAAAATATGTTAGTCATATATCACACTGCACTTCACAGAAATTGCGAGTGTACAGGGAATGCTGAAATTACCTTGCCTGATGAGTCATTAAACATGTGCAAAGGAACACCAATATTGTGTCTTTATATGGAAATCTAAAATAATTAAGAGATTTCGTGCTGGGTATGGTTGTCCACCTATCCAATTATTTTGAATAACAGATTGCCCAAATCGTGTTCAACTCTTCTTGGATTTTAACTTTGCTCTAAAGAATTGTTATATTTCAAGAAATCATATCTGTAATATACATACAAAAATAAAAGGGCAAAATGCTGGTGTTGAACAAAGGCGTTGCTCATACAATGAGTTAGAAGTAATTTGGTTTTTAAAAAAAAACAAACAAAAAAACCCAAAATATTGTTTGACTGATAAAAATGTTTAAAGGAAGTGTAACTAGAAACACAATAAGCCCCCTTCCTTCCATGTGTACTCCTGGTACATAGAATGTGCTGGGTGCACCAGCTGCTCTGGTTACAGTCTAATGTGTAATCAGTTTATAAATGTAGACTTTTTTTTTTCTTTGGCCTCTCAGATTTGGGCGGTGTATTGTTTCCATGCTGTATGGTATTTTGATCTTATTTTTGAATTGGGTTTGCTCCTGCTATAATCTTGCTGCTGGAACTGGCAAAGACATGGTACATACAGCACCAGCAGCACCAGCCGGGACGTCCCTCTCTCTGTCTTTGAGTATGGGGAATTATTACAGAATGATACAGGGTTGGAAGGGACCTCTGGAGATCATCTAGTCCAACCCCCCTGCCAAACTTCTCTCTTACTCTTCTGTGAAGTGATTATTTCACTGCATTGAGATTGCATTGCATTGAACCCTTCCACGTTCTCAGCAGGGTCTTGGTGAAAGTCAAAATGGTAGAAGCAGCATTGGTATAATAATAAATTTCTCTCTCTGGTGGCACATAGCAATCAGGAGATAGTACCGAGGGTTAAAAAGGCAAACATCTCCCTCCATATGGACTCCCTCCCTCTAATAAAATCCACGCATATTTTTCATGTGTGGGTAATACCAAATGAGTGATTACTCAATCCCTTGTTGAACACTAGTATCTTAGAAATTACCTGCAAATAACATGTGTCTGGCTTAGTTGTCTTTAGTTTTGGGTGGCCTTCTTCCTCCCGTTGTCAGCAGTGTTGATGTATGCGATACAAGTATTCTCTTTTAGGCAACTCCTGTAGTTACTGACTCCTTTGACTGCTACCCTCACCAAACAGTATCTGAAGTGGTTCTGTATTGTTTGCAGCATATCAGAATTGAGTGACTGGATATTTAATTTTATAATCAATAGCTAAACTCAAGAGGTTAGGAAAAAAATTCCCTATTTTCTTGTGCTTTGCTGCATAAATCTTTTCTGAACACGTCATAGCAATGGAATGTATCAGGTGCCAAGAATGTAGCTGAGAAGAGTCCAGTTTTAAAAGCTATTGTTTTCAGAACTTTTATCTTGCTTCATCATCTCAATTGGCTTTCTGATATAATATTCTGAATTTGAAGGAGAAAATTACAATGTTAATTTTAAAATCTCACCATATTATCCTATTTCTAAAAAAAATTAATTTTCTTAAATAAAAAATATTTTTCTCAAGAATGTGAATTAAAATAACCCTTACTAATAACATGATTGAAAAAATAATAAAATAGTTTCATAGCAAGCATGCCATTTCCTTTTTTTTTATGCTTGGGAATGGTGAAATACAGACAGATCTGCTCTAACCGTGAAACAGTTTTGCACAGCTTTGGGAATAAGATATAAGGAAACTCTTCAGTAAATGTTCAGATATATACATTCTGGTGGTTGCTCCACGGTAGCTGGATTGCATAACATTGATTTTATTTGGTACCACCAAAGTCAGTGCAAGTTTTACTGCCTCCTTGAATAAGAGCTGAGATACATCACTATTGAGCGCTTTGGACAAATCCCTCCCCAAATGTCCAAATAGAAACTATTTGGAAGCTGGTGTCTTGGCCAAACAACGTTGTTATGTCAGAGGAAGCCAAAGTTCTGCCCCATGCCTTTAAAAAGATTTGACTTGTGTGGTGCCGCAGCATTGCTGTTCAGTGCTCGGAAAGGAAAAAGGCTTAAAGAAGGAAAGAAGAGTTGCTGTGTACACTTGGCAGCGATTATATGTTGTTAACTCATGGGTTTTGTCTGCAGATTGCTGTGATCTCACCCAGAAATGCCTGAAATGGAAGGGGGTTTTGTACTCTGCTTTTTGTCTGTGTAATCCCCGTGTCACATGGGTCCCGACTCGGTGCTTAAGAAATGACTTGAGCTCCAGCAAAAATAAACCCCACAACAAACCTCAAATGCACAAACTCTCCTGTAAGGACTGATACTGAAAGACTTTTTCATCCAGCAGTGTTCATGCTTTATGCAGGACACGGTACCATTTGAAGGATTTCAGAGCACCGGATTCCCGGAGGTTTAGTGGGAAACGAGCATCCTTAGCACTGCGAAAAACTGAGCCAAGGAGAAGACAGCAGTTTTGCTGTATTCCCCTCTTCTCAGCCAGGTTTACTGCATCATGTTGGGGATTGTTCAGTGACTGGCAGAGCCAGTTAAAATATCATAAGAATCCAGACATCCACTCTTGTTTCTATTTACTCATCCATACATAATCTGCCTGGTTTCTAATCCGAGCACACAGAGGAAAGCTTTCTGTTTCCTCTTTAAATGGATTGCTTTGGATTATAGTGGTATGAAAGATTTTTTTGAGCTTTCCTCATATTTTACTGTAGTGTGTGTGTTTCTAATGAGAATCCAGCTCAGCCTGGGCAGAGTTTTAATCTTTAGGGTGAGGTCCGCAATGCTTCTTATCTTAATTGGCTACTGTGTTTATTCACTTGAAATATGTGGAAATCTGAAGAAACATCTTCTATTAGCAGGGATCAAGCCAAACTACCAGAAAAAAAAACCAACCAAAAAACAACAACAAAAAAAAACCCCAAACCAAACCCCAAAAGAATCTGGTCTTTTAGCAATTCATGGTATTTCTACTTGCTTTCTCTGCAGAATTCATTCTAAGGAATGATACAATGACAGCAGAATGGAAAATAATCTTGCAAAAACAACAAAAAAAAAAGGTCTTAAACTAGAATCTGGTCATCATATGTTGTGTCACAAACATAAATTACTTAATAGCAGTTGACGAAAATTGAAGGAAACTTGTTTTGTTTTTTCTTGCCAAGAAGCTCTTCTGTGGTACTTGCAATTTGTTCTTTATAGTTTGTCATAATTTAATTGTCCTCATGTTTGAAGCTTAGTTTTTTATGTTGGGCCTCACAATAGTTGTCACAAACAGTCCCTATTAGTCCTTTTATATCATTCCCCACAAAACTTATGGTGTTGAAGTGTAAACTTAGAAGTATGTATACAAATATAATGAAAATCAAATGCTATGCAAGTAGACTTTCTGTGGTCAAGGTAGTCTGTATATTCAAAAACCAGTTACTTGAAATGCAAGGAGCTAATCTACAGCATAAGATACGATTGTTGGACTATTCTTACCAGTTTGTCAACAATTATGAAAAACCTTGAAGACCAATACGCTCAGTCTAAGCACTGATCTAGTGAACGTGCTCCCATATGGACCCTTCTTAGGGTTATGGTGTATATTACACATAGAATTTTCAGTAAGGTTAACAATTCACCTGCTACGTTTTCAAAGTTATAATGCAACTCCGTGAAGGTTGTCCCCTTAAAGTTAAAATACAAATATTAAATATTAATGACGGTGGTATTTTATTATTTTTCTGCAAGTGGTATGATCTTTCATAAGTAAATTAGTACTAGTTAGCATCATCATATCTCACTGTGGATATATGGTCTGAATGCAGGATCAACCGTTACCCTGTGCTTGTGTACTGCTGTAAATAAAGTTACTTGACTTATTCTTTAGCACTACTTAAAAAATACGATTAATATAAATTGTATGTGATACAAGTGACTGATAAAAATCTCTATAAAACTATATGTTTATGGTGCCACTTAAACTTTCATACAAGAAGATGTTGAGCTAAACTTTTGGAACCGTTTAAGAACAAATATCCGTATGGAAACACATTAATGTGTATATTTGGATTGTGCAGGTGGATCTCCTGTACTGTGTGAGCGCTGACAGATTTATAAGTCCAGCCCAATAGCACAGAGCCTTTGTCCACACTTTAAGTAAATTATGTTCTCGAGTGTGGGCTGCTTTGGTCATGGAAAAATATATCCGTATGAAACTTGAATGAATAATGTTTTTTTGTTGTGAGCACCGTTTTATCAGCAACAATATGAGGGGTTTGAGTCAATATCCAGGCTCCCAATTACACATGGATATTGTAGTTTCCCTGCAATTTATCTTTCCTAATTATGACACAACATGTTTATTTCTGGAATTTCACATGGTAGTAAATGTTTCTTGTCTGTTACTGCTTTAAAGTAACACGAGCCTTTGTTCCTATCAATTCTGACGGAGAGTAAGACATTTGCATTTTTTTTACTTTCTAATGATTTCCTGTCTTATGTGTAGGTGAGGAAAACATTGGGATTCAGCTAGTGAACTGAAATAGAGAATGATAATTTAGAATCACCACTTCCTACTTTGGTTGAAATGTTGGAGACTTGTGTGGTGGAAATAAAGGCATTAACCGGTGGGGTAGGTTTCCTTTGATTGTCATACAATGGCAGCTTTCAAAGCTTGACTTATTTTGAATAACAGCAGAAAACTTTAGGAAGAATATATTGTAAAGAAAATACTAAGGCTGGAAAGCTGACAATTCAGTGATTTGGAAATAAGAGAATTGAAGAATTCAGGTTGCCTATTGAATTTTCCATTGTCACATCCACTGTGATGATGCAGGTTTAAATTAAAAAGTAACCTGCTTTTTGTCATTGGCCTCCAGCATCGTACAGAGCAGATGTGCTAGGAGGTTAAAAAACAAACATGGGTATTATGGTCTTTGCTTAATGCGTGGCCAGAGGTAGAATACATACATTAGACAAGGTATTGGATCGCAAGAAGATCCCATGACCATGGTGGTTGAGGGTTGTGCTAGAAACCTGAATGCTCTCTCTGACCCTTGTCTGCTAGGGGTTGGTGAGCAAATGAATTTCCTGCCTGTCTTTAACGTGTCTCTTTTTTTTGTGTGCCTAATTTAAAGCTATGGAGTCATTTGCATCTATAATTGCAGTTGAAGTAAATAGGACCTGTGTTTGATTATATTAAGCTTTATATAATGCTGCAAAACATGAATAAGTTAGGTCTTGTGTGCCTGAAATTAGACAACCTAACACCAGAGGATTCTTTCAATCTTGGTTATTCCCCAAATGCCCTTCTACAAAATTTATTTAAGAGTACTTCTTCCCTCACAGTCATACCCTAAGTTTTAATTAATAACTGTTTGAGAAATATCCAAATGCTATACTAATGAACACCACAGAAGAGCTCATGAGGAAATCAGTGATTCTGTCTCAGGAGGGGACCGGAATTGCTGCAAGGCTGGGGGAGGTCACACATCGAAGAACGGAGGTAAGGCAGGATACTGGAGAGTTGCTTGTTTGATGGGGTTTGTCCTTCCTGTGCACTAAATGAGGTCCTGCAAAAACAGTAGTGTGTGATTATGTAATTGAAGATTTTTTTTCAACTATCTATGCAGAAAGGCCAAAGGAAGGTTAACTCTGGCATTTCTGAACTTCAATATCCTTGATTGTGCAGTCCTAATGGTGTCTGGATGTTTCTGGGAGGGGTTTATAATGTCGGTATGGGTGTGTATATGCAGATAAAAATTACTGTTAGAGATGCTTCCTTCAAATTTTAATTTAACACATATGCTGAGCAGAAAGTCTTGTTAACAAAACGTTATTTACTTATCTTTCTTGTTTTGTTCATTCTCACTTAATCAGGATGCTCTCCACCATCTTTTTTAAACAGTTTAAGGAAGCTGAGATTAACAGTAATTGGAGTAATTAAGCCACTTCACTGTGAAACGATTCGCTTAGCAGCAGAAGAGCTTTCCTTTTAATTTAATTGTTCCTTGTGGCCTTTGAATGACCCAGCAGTTAGAACAATAGCAACCTGGTTCTGTACGACCTATGTAACAGCGGAACATAGCATTTCATAATGAAAAAGAAGAAAGGAACAGAAAGATATTCTGTTATAGTACTTCCTAAATGCTGCTATCACTTGTAAGATGCTTTTTTTTTTCTTCAGTTTTTTTATTGCTTCCATAACTTCAAGGGAAAAAGAAAACAAAATACTTTGCATTTGGAACAGAGGATTCAGTGTTACACTTAGCAAAAGAGAGATAAAATATCTAAAGAAAAGATGTTAAGGCTTCTAATTCTGTGGTGTTGGTTTCTGGAGGAGCACTTGGGGAATGTTGGAGTCTGGATAAGTATGTCCCGTGTGGATTGAGTTTTGAATGAAGGTAGCATTTTGCTGGAGAGTGGTTCTCTGAGATGCATAAAATCCTTCTGTGTACCTGAAGTAAAGGCACGGTGCCCAGAGCTTTGTGGAAAGATGCCTACTTCTTCAGCAATAAATAAAGTAAGTAAATAAATAAATATATTTAGGCAAGGGTAGGATATCTTTGATGTGAAGATTTTCTGCTAGATGAAAGACTGCAACTGGCATGCAGTGCCAAGCATACCCCTGCTTCCTTAGTGCCTTTGGTGCCAACATCCTCAAAAAGAACAAGGATTGTAATCCTTAAGACATCGGATTTGAAAAAGGATTTCCTTTAGAGCTAAGCTTGTTTTTCTTACCCTCCAGACACATAGCGAGTGGTAGGACAAATGAGTCTTCCAGAAATTAAGAAATGTTTAATAACTGTGTCAGTTTTCAGACTTAAAGTCATCAAATAATTCAGTTTTCCTGTAACCATGGACAAGGTCCTGATGGCCAAAAGTCAGTCTGTTACTGGTTTAAGCCAGAGTTCCAAACAGCCCAGTGTTCATAGATGGGGACCTGGAACAGAAGAGTTAAAACAAGGCCTTTGTACATGATGCTTCCCCTCAAAACTCTCCTGGTCTTCAACTGTTTCCATTTTGGGAATGAGAATCTCACGGAGGCTGGTGTGGCTTGCCTGGTTAGTACTCTGCAATGGATTTCTGCCAGCTAGTTGCCCACTCTCCCTTTGAACTTGCACATCCACAGTTGTCCTCAGGCAGGGAGTGCCGCCTGTCCACTTCCCACTGACTGAAGAACCGCCTTGTTCATCTCTCTTTGAACCTGGCTTCTATAACAAAAGGCCACCAAATGAAGACAGTGAGCAGATACTCCCTTTGACCTGTCACCCACAGACCTTTGTCAGATCTCCATTACATCAGCTCTTTCCCAGGTTGAAGAATACTTGACTACTCCCTCACTTGCCCTGACCATCCCCACTCAGGACTCCCACCTCTGCCTGTGGCCTGAGGGCTTCATTTGAGCCCAGGCTGGGACATCCATAAATGCCTTGGGCTGTCAGCTAGCTGGGACCAGCAGAAGCTGGGTGGCCCATGATGGGGGAGGATCTGGGAGCTGGGTTGACCCCAGAGCAGATGGGGCCCTCACAGACAGGGCACAGTCCCACCATGTCTGAGCTGGGTTGGCAGACAGGGTGAGGCACTGAACCAGGTCCAGCGTCCACCGGGGCAGTCGGGTCAGGAGCAGCCAGAGACAGATACAACTGCAGCATATGTCCAGCAAGAACTGAAAGTCAATTAAGGGCTTTTAGTATACTTAGTGCACTGTCGCACTAGAATATTATTTGTCATTTTATTGCCTGGTAACTCTGTCTTATAAGGGACTCATTTTTCAGTTCTTTACTTCAAGGTATCTACTATTTGGAGTAGCTTTCTGTCATCAGCAAACTTTGCCTGTACTCTTCTACTGCTGTTTCAGGTACTTTCTGGGTGTGTTAAGTAACGTGGATCCCAGCAAAGACCCCTGTGGAAACCTGCTGGTGACTTTCTGGCTTTTTTACAGCTTCACATTTGCTCCTACACCCTACCTCTTAACCAGTTGTTTATCCATGCCAGAACCTTCCTTATTATGTAACGACTGCTTTGTTTCCTTTAAAGCCTTCGGCAAAAGTCTTTGCCATAAACTCTCTGGTTATCCAAGTGAACTATGTCAACTGGGTCACATTTACCCGCACAGCACGGCTGAACCCGGCAGAGAGCTCCCTGAGGTTTGCAAGACAAAAACGTTACTTTAGAGAAGTCATGTTGGCTCTCCCAAATAGATTTTTATTTATCCAGGTGTCCGCTAATTCTAGCATTTCTTTATACCACAGGTCCCTTGTGGTAGCTGAGGCACTGGTCTGCTGGGTTAGAAAAAATAAAATTGGAGTAAACCAGTTTTACCTGGCTGCCAGTTACTGGCAACCTTTACAAGTGTTAATATTATCGAATCTTCAGGATATACAGTTTATAATTACACTGCTGTTCCAGTGCTCTAGACTAAGACTGCATCTTGCAGAAATGGGTTTGAAAATAATAGGATGTGTTTGATCACGTTGACAAGCAGCGGAAAGGGCTGAGCGGTACTTCTAGTACTTTATTAAAATGTAGTGAAAGGTTTGAGCAGCTCACTTGAGTGGTAGTTTCTCATTATAATTTTGTCCCAGAGCCGCTCTTGTGGCTCACAGCTGTGGACATTAGCAGAAGAACAGTTTCAGTTGCAGCGAATAGCTAGACCACGGTTTGACCATCTTGAGGAAGGAATCAAATGTCTGTTTTTCATATAATGCTCCCTCAGACTGCGAAGGGGAGAAAAGAACCATCATTGGAAAAAGAAAACATGAATTTCTGCTTTCTTTTGAAATGCGGAAGAGACGGGAATAAACTAAAATGCAGAAGCAACTGAGATAGAAGATATAGCATATATGGTGAACTGCAGAGTATCTCTCAAATGTGGAGACAAATCTGTTATGCTGTACAGTGCAGACTTGGTAGTCATGGGACTAAGAGTCCTACCTCCCCCTGAAAGGACGGAGCAATTCTGCACATCCTCCTATCGACTCAGATATGGTCACATAAATAGAATATATTATTTCTTATTGATGGGCAGTTCAGAGGTCAGCTAGTTCGGTGATTAGAGGGGTTTATACCTTTGTGTTTGAGAGACCATGCAGAAGTCAGTTCTAAGTGGAAGATAACACTGTTGTGCTAGTTTTGTTTTTTTAGTAAACCCAAATGCCAAGAAACTTCTGATACTATTACTTCCTGGAAAGTAATTGTTTTCTCAGAACAGGAAGGCTTGTAACTTGTAAATGAAATAGCAAGGTTTGCATTTGCAGAGAATAACAAAATTAGTTTAAAGCACATTTAAGTATAAGACAAAACAGTGTGAATGAGAATACCCAAATTATATAATGTACTTAAAACTATTAGGCTTTCCAATTCTTTTTCGCTATCAACATTATAACTGGATCAGTAGCTTTCCATACATTCCACTTCACAAAATAATAGATATATATGTTTTTATAGATATAATCTGTGATTCTACATATATATAAAGAAGGCGGGCGTGTTTTGTAGCTAGAACTTCTTAAAATTCTTCTAAAATTAATGTCGTTACTGGTGTACAAGGGTAGCCTCATGGACAAGAAGTCAGAAGTATGTCCCTTTATATCTGCTTAGTATCTTGGCTACAGTGTTTTTTCCACATTTCTATTCTTAAGTTATATTTTACCACTTTAAGCGCCACAAAGGAGGAAAATCGTGTACTTCTGATTATTGTGATACGTTTCTAATATACATGGTTTCCGTAGTATCTTGGTCCTCTACAATGTTTACCATCACTTTGACTTCTTGAGGTTAAGAAATCTTTACACTGGAACTACTGTTTTCCTATTGTCACTGTCATTTGCCATGAAATAACACACATTTCACATCACATCTGTGCTAAGAGTAGTGGATTACAACCAATGAAACTGGTCCTTTGGTTAGTCCTGGAGACAGAGTCCTGGGAGGAGGACCAGCTCCAGGCAGAGTGGAGAGCTGCTTTGAGAGTCTGCTACAGGCAACAGAGCAACCATAGTCCTGCTACAGAGGCCCCAAGGTGGCCTCACTGCCATTAAGGAAGGGATGTGAATGTGTGGCTCATGCTGAAGGAGGTGAAATCACCCCTGCAAGCAGCGGCAGTGACACCTCATACTGATAAAAGCAGTCGGTGCTGCAAGGTTGGCTTCCCAGACAGTTCTTCATCACACCTGTATCACTCAACCCACTCAGAGCCTTATATTTTGCTGGTGCTGCTTCATCACAGCCCTTTCTCCACAGACAGGCAAAATAAGATCATTCTTACTCTACTGAGAAGATCTGAGTGTAAGCATGGTGGTACTTGTTTTTGCTGGTTTGTCCTGTATGGAAAGTTGGTATGATCAGCCTGTTTTAGACTACAGTATTCATAATTTTGTCTCTGTTATCATTTTGCATTTGTTTTGCCAGTAGAGTCAGCCTCAGCGGTAGCAGTTGGGTACAGCCAAGAAACTTGAAAAGAAAATGTGCAATTATCTGTCTAGTCGTAAATTAAAGAAGACACTTTTGGCAAACGTTTGCCAGTCATACCTGGTGATGAATCTAGAAGTTGCCTGACTACTTACAAAAAACCCTCTGCCATTTCTGTAACTAAAAACTGCTTAAAGCTCCTGCTGGCACTTCAGTTAAGTTTAGAGTTCAGGCTGGAGCAGATTTACCAGATGAGCCAAAAAAAGTGTTTAGCCTGCCACCATTACTACCACGTAATGCAGTACTGGAAAATACGGTCACGATTTCATGGCCATTTAGATCTGGATTACATCAACCTTTTGTTTCTATGACATTGCATAGATACGAGTGGGTACCTGAATAGGTCTCTTCAGCTTCGTAGACCTTCCTCATCTGGAAGGAAGGCATTTTGCCCAGCTGTGACCAGACCATCAAGCAGTTCACTGCCCCTCTCATAACTGATCCAGAGCCAACTATAGAAAGTGTACAAGCCGTTACCATCCGAGTTGTTGTTACAAGAATTTTCCTTCTTGTAGCTGTTGCAGCCTGATCATAATGACTCAATTATCACATGCTATAAAACGCTCTAATTGCTGTTAGTGCTGCATACCGTCAGAGCCTGTTTTGGCTGTTCTGGCTGAGTAGAATACGGGAGGGGATGGGAACTGCCTGGATGGAGAAACCCCTGCAGTTGTGAGAGTCACAGGAGAGCTGTCTAGCACACCTGAAAGCTTTTCAGACTACAGACGCATCTCCAGCATTCTGTCTCACCACAGAGTTTACCGCACAGTAACACTTAAAAACTACAAAGAAAACTTCACTAGAAAGCTACAAAGAGGAAAAAAAACACATCAGAATTCCTGGAAAGCTGTTTGTATGAGCAATGGATTTGTTATTAAAACAGATTGGTTTTTTGTTTGTTTTTTTCCAAATGTATTGTTTTTGTTGAAACTGAAAGGTGTATCAATTTTAAAGACAAGGAACAGGATAAAAATTCTAACTGAAATGTTTTCATGATGGAGAAAAAATATTGCTTTGAAAATTCTAAGCAAGGTTTGGAGTCATTGTTTTGAATTGACTTCAATTTTTAAAAAATATTTCCTAAAAGATTTAAAGGCAGTAACAATGAAATACTTTTATTTAATTGAAGTGACTTATTTGGTAATATTTTGCAGATTTTTTTTTTAAAGGAGACTTCTTATTTTTTCCTTTTATTGGAAATAAGATTTTCTGCCTAGTTATTCCTATGCTACTTATTTTCAGGAAGTCCAATTACCAGCTATTGCATTTTAAATCTTCCGGTTACTTCTTTGTTACACCAAATTAACACTTCTGGATCAGTTGACCAGTTATTAGGTTCTTATTAGATTTAATACCTGCAGGTATTAGAAGATTTTTTGACTTTTCCATGCACACTGAGGGAGAGCTACACTGAAGCTATCCTGAACCATACTGAAGGCTTCTCTGTTGGTTTGCACACACTGCTCAGTAACTTTCACTGAAAAATTTGCAGTGATTGGTGCTACTGCCAGCCATGCAGCTGCTAAAATAGATTTAATAGACTTAATTTCACAAGAACTCAGAGATCTGAAAATCCCATCTGTTAAGAAAGTAGGTAGAATAATTCTTTAACTCTTGGGGAGCAGCTCTCTTGCACACTTTGGCACTAGGGTCAACTGGAGTAATTAAAATAATAAGGAATACTTTCCCTACGGAGCTCTTTACATTGACTGTATCTTGATTGAGCTACTGGCTGAGAGTCCTTGGTAAGAAAACTCTAGAAGAAAGAAAACATAAAGTCACTAAGTTCTATTCACTGAACTCTGGACCAAAGACTTATTCTTAGCAAAATGGAGCTGTCATAAATCAAAATTAAACTCAGATGATCTTGCTAAAAATTCTGCCATTCCTGCCACAGGAGTCTACCGTAGTTCTAGGCTTAGTCACTAACTTGTGTTGAAGAAGTAATGCAGTCACAGGACTGTAGCAAGGTGGATTTAGGTTGACATGACAGCATGCAGGATACAATGACTATTTGCTTAAGCATGCAGGTATTGTGAAAGAAATTGTTTAATTTTTTCTTATCCATGGGCAATTAGACACTGTGGTCAGGGTGAAATGCAAGACTTCCTTTATTTCCTGTTTACACAGACTCTATCCTTTTTACCCTGTGCTTCTTAATGATGGTTTTGGCCTCTTTCTCCTCATTCCTCAGTGCTCTGACAGCCTGTCCAGCTTAGTTCTCCCACAGCCGTGATGTTGGACTAATTTCTGCAGAGCTGTTATGAAATCATTCATGACTCATTCTTCTGTTGCTTGCATGAGGGAAATATGCCCACTGAAAGAAGTCTCATCGTGGCATGGCAGGGAACACTTACCAACTTGTTAAGTAGGCTGAGCTGTGTTTTAGCAGGTCTGTAGAGCGGGTTCCAACCTATACATGGCAGCATTAATATGCCTCTTCCTAATTCCTACCTGTAGGGTGGCCTGATGCATGTGTTGGAATATCCTTGCTCCCAGGGTATGATATTTCATGTTCAGGAGATACTATTAGGAGAAAGGGAGGGTCAGATATAGCCCTCACTGTTTTTTTGCCGGGGTTTGTCTGCCTTTTTCTGTTCCACCCTTGTGTAAGTACAATGATATGATCATTTAGCAAGTAAAGTGGTGTTATGGTGTGCCTTACTGTATTTTCCATGTCTGTAGCTTTCCTTTCATGACTCCATGTTACAACTAGGACCCACCAAACAACAGTTAGTTCTATGTTTTTAGGCCACTTCTTGCCTTTTCTGACACTACATCTATGAAGGTAATATACTGTCCAGATTAGGCTTTGCATTTATGTTTTTCTTTCCGTCCGGAAATGTTCTGTGACCTGCCTCATTATCTTACAGTTTTTATTACTTTCTGCATTCAGATAGAAGTTAGAGGGACCCAGGGCAACATTTTTGGGATGATTTTTCAGATTACTTCTTGTTTGTGCAGATTTTATCTTCATTCTATATGCCTGGTAGGTACCACCTTGAATAATGATTCAAACCCAATTTTGATTTATGTAATAATATGGACTTTCTCCTCTCTGTTGCCTCCTATCTTCTGATCAGATATTATAATCATTCATAGATAGTATGCTTTCTATATAAAAAATTGCCACTTAAGCAACTTTTTTATTTCTGTTGAACTTTCTATGTGAAGATAGTAGAGTAGGTCATTTGTTTCTACTTCAGAAACTGTATATGACCAGCAGTCAGATCACCCTCTGAGGTTCCCTTATTGTCAACTACAGGTTTTTCATGTTTGATTTGATCCAAATCCCACTGAAAACAGTGAGAACATTTCTTTGAATTAAGAGTTCTGGATGAAGCCTAGAACTGGCTGGTCTGACCAAAGACCATGAAAGCAGAAAAGTTTCTAGTAAGCATAGAATCTCGAACTAAATTAAAGAGAATTAGATATATTTTATGTTTTTTATTTGTTTAAAATGTTTAAACACATCTTCTTGTGCATAACTTGAAATTTATTACTCTGAATTCCTGTTTTTAAGTGTTTGTCTGGACTTCCGATAAAATATCTAGAACGTATGTGTGGACAACAGTGAATAGAGTTGAGTTTTTACTTAACATGATGATAGGACATGGGGGTGGGAGACAGGCACTATTCACACTGATCTCCTCAGACCACTTTTGAACACTTTACTGGTATGTTCCATTAGCCCCATGAAGTGATTTTTCAATGCAGGGAAAGGATCATTGAGATAAATCCTAAAAGAGCTGAGATAAGTCACTGATGGGTTTGTTTATGAACAAAGTATGCAGTTTAAGAGGTTACATGGCATATGTGAAAAACTTAATTGATAACTAAGAGAACCTCAAGAACACTGCTTTATTCTATTTATTTTATGAGGTAAGTTTAAATACCTTGCTGCTTTACTTAGCGCATTGTGAAGGGTCATACTGGTAACATAATGGTGTGTGCCATAGCAATTGGCATATGATTTATATTTTGTTGCTTTTTTATTAATTGCCACACATTGAAAATTGCTTTTCTGTTAATCATTTCTGTCGTGACACTGTGATATTTCTCTTTCCTGCTCCCTCCAGACTTTGCAGTTAACTCTGCTTAATCATAAAGCTGTAGTCATGGGGGAAAATGTACTTTTAACCATGTGCTTCTAACTCTTCTTATTCACTGTTACTGCAAAGTAAACCTACATTCAGGTGGCAAAATACCCTTCCCTCTTTTTGAGAAGTATGCTTATACTCTCCACACTGGTATGTTTACATCTCTGGGCTTGCACCATTGCTTGTTCAAATGCTAGCTCAAAAGTTACAGTATCATGATTTTGAATATTTACAAAATCCGAGTAAGTGCAATTAAAAACTATAATCAAAGGTAAGTAATATGAAAGGAGTGGGAATGGGAATTGTAAGCACTTTCGGCACTTCAAAGAGTCGGGTGTTCGATATTGGAGTTTGTTTAGTGTCTCATCCATATTTGCTCTTTTTATTAAGCCTGGTTTATTTTAGATGTCAGTGAGGCTCCATCAGTGGAAAGCCCAGGACTTAGTATCTTGAAAGACTCAGCCTTTGAGGCATTGAAAATTTCAACAGTAGTAAACCTGCAGTCAAACAGGGGTTTGAGTCTCAGAGGGGTCCAGATATTCTGTCTAGATATTCAGTATTAATGGCAGATCTTAAACAGATACTTTCATATTAGTTTGTATTTCTGCTGCAAAGACAACGAAGTTGACTGGCAAGTGGATAATCCACTGATAAGTGGACTCCAACTCTAAACAAGAACAGATCTTTTTAAGTGTGCTTTGAAATAGGTTTTCCTTGAGAACAGTTGAAATGTTCAAACTGTGTTGGAAATGGTGTTAAGAAGAGAGAGCACCGCTGTCATTGCTGTTCTCTGAGGGAGGGTTTTGCTAGAAACATTAGCTGAAAAATTAAAAGGTGAGGATGTTAAGTTTTGAGATGATGACATATGTTGGCTTGCTTGAACTTCAAAGCTTTGTTGGATATAAAACAACTGCAGAGTTTTATATTTCAGGAAAATATTTAAAAAAAATAATCTCAGACAGAAGGAATATGGGAGCAAACCGGGGCTTGGCTGTCATTAATTGAATAGTTAAGACAATTAATGCAGTACAGTGTGTTAAAGGTCAAGTAAAGGTACAATACTTGGTTGTAACTGTTAGTGTATAGTCATTACTAACAGAGAACAGTTTGTCCATTTAGTTTTATAGGAGGACGATGCCATAAAATTCTGTCTCGTACTCACTTCCCGTCTCATTTCAAGGAACACTATGCACCTGTCATTATGCTTCCTAATCTTTTAAAACCTCCTTACACTGTGTCTCCAGAGCTAACAAAATACCTTTTTCCTGTCTACTTTATATGTAAATAACAGATTCATGAAAGAGGTTTCCTTTGGTTGATTGGCTTGGTCTGGTTTCAGAAATTACAGAGCAAGTCAATTGTAAAACTCTGCAGTTTCCATTAAGTGGCAAGTGTTTTAGATGTTGTTTCCAAATAATGCTGATGACTGCAGAACCATCAGAGAAAACAGGGTAAGTTCCTTCGCATGAAGCAAGTTCTGTTAAGACTAAGAAAGCATTTTTGTTCTTGTAATAAGCTGAACAACTTGCTGACTTCAACTTGGAGTAACAAGAAGTTGTAAGTCTATTTTCAGAATTCCTCTTTCAGTGAAGAATTGAATTCTCCTGGTATCTGAGAGCCAAATGGTCTAGTACCGCATAATTAAATGCGACACATGTTCTGAACACAGAGACCAATTTAGCTTTGTAGCAGACATGTTAAAGACATTGCATTGATACCTGGAAACTTGTTCATTAAGATGTAGAGTAGACAAATCATAAAAACAAGACAAAGCATTTTGGAACCGAACAGAGAGGTTTTCAAGCCAAACTTAGTCAAACCTATCATAGTTTCCTTGCTAAAGAGATTCTTCTACAAAAATCTTCAGCTTTTTGTATGTTAAGCAGTCATAGTTGAGGAGAAAGACACAGTTAGATTACTTATTTATTTCCCATTTGATCACTGTGAATTTGTTTTCTTGCTTCCAGTGATTCTTCTTCGCAAGATGCAGAAAGAGAAGTGGAGGACACACTGTGTATCCTCAAGGAGTTAAATACATGTAGTCTCAACAGAATCAAATTCCTGACTTGGAAGTCCATTCAACCATGGAATATTTTTCTCTAGGAAACTGGTAGAAAAAGCAGATAGAGTTAGAAAAAGCCCTGGAATGTGTGGGGAGACTTTTTGATTGATTGCAGTGGGAGTTCAGTGGCTGGAGCTGTTGGAGAACTGGATGGAGGTTGGAAAAATAAATTACATAGCCCAGACTGGCAAAAAGAAAATGTTCAGGTGTAGTCACACAAAGATCTGCCATTGTAAGTTTTAATGGAAACACTAGGGAGATATTTGACTGTTTAACATAAGACTTTGCTGTTTGCATTCATGTTTTCTGCTGGTATGTAAAGGAGAAATACACCGACCAACCAGGGGTGGAAATTAGTAATACAGCAATGAAGGAATTATTATTTTGAGCTAGGTATTATATTCTCTTCCATCTGATAGAAACAGCATGATAAGAAGGCAGTTCCAGATGCTTTATCACTGAATTTATCTAAATTATAACAGATGGCTTCTATGAGAATATATAGCAAAAAACAGCACTAGACATGTCCAAGTAACACTAAATGTCAAAAATGTACATACTTCCTCACAAATAGACATTAGTTTGCCATATCGTACATCACGTTATTCTGTTCTTAGCAGTGCAAACTATTGAGAAGTAACTTCTGATCTCACTTTTACTGGTGTAGCTTCACTGTTTCCAGCAAGTTCCTAAATGAAGCATGAGAGGCGAAAGCTTCAGTTAGCAAAGAAGCTCTAACCCATTTCCAGACTCCTGACCTCTCCATTAATAATGTACAAGAAAATACCTGATATCATTATTCAGAACATTTTTTTCCAGTGTTCTCTGCACTGAACTGATTGAATAATAAGCGTTAACACTGAATATGTTATTGTCTTTGGAAGATGAAAACATGATTAATTTTCTATGATAGGGTAGTAGACAATATTTCTGTGTATAATAGCAAAACTCGATTATTTTGTGATGTTAAAAACTCACTAATATTTTCAATTTAATTGCTCCTTGTTCCAGATCAGATGAGGCAAATATATTACTGACAGCATCTGTTTTTAATAGTTTACTGAAATGACCCAGAAAATACTCATGTACTGAAATATAAGTAGCCCAAATCATAGTGAAATAGATACTTCGAAAACTAGTAGAAAGGACAAGTAATAAATCCCTAAAAATTATTCAAAGGCTCTGTATGAAATTGCTTTTGAGTTGGTGTTTCCCAGTATGTCTAGAATGCCTTGGTATTGTATTGTAATAGTGAATTCCAGTGTAAAGTAATTGTGCATAATTTCTGTATCTTGTTAAACACCAGCAAACCATAGTTTCAACTTCTACTGCAAGAGATCCACGTCATTCATAGCAGATTTTCTGGGATAGCTAAAAAATTTTAGACCCAAAATTTGGCCAACAAGCACACAAAGACTGAAGAATATCACTGACCCTACAATAACCCCCCTACCTTGTGTTTTCTAGAAACTTTCATAAGAGTTAAGAATGATGCTTATTCTGAATACTGATCATAGCAGCCAGAAAAGGCATTTCAACATTGCAGCCTGGGAAAGAAAACTCTGTAATTGAACCATTCTCTTATAAGCAGTAAAAGCTGTTGAGTATGTCATGGGTCAAATGAAAACTGCTTTGGGTATTTGGGTATGTGGTGGGTTTGTTGAGTAAAGCACCCAGTGAAAAGGCAGTATTTTCTACTTTCACTGCAGAAAATACTCTGTTACCCAGAAATTTCATCCTAACAATTTCTTTTTGTCTGCGTCCAGTGTTATATCTAGAGGAAGTGTATTTCTTGTATGCATCTGTATGACTGAGTTTTACTAAGAACATGACTTGTACTCAGATATAACGTTATTTTAACCAGTGCCTGGGCAGTTTGATGGGATCCCAAATTCCTACAAACTACATCTCACTAAAATAGTCAGCTGTTTTCCCATTCATTTTGTGAGCAGCCTCCCAGGCAAGCACTGCACTTGCTGGCACAAATGATACCCAAGAAGTTATTTAGCCGTACAGCTCCTCAGCTTGTACATCCTGGTAGAGTTGTGTTGAAGCAAACTGCGCTCATGGATTTAATCCAGTTGAGGATGTGATCTTTTTTGTTACAATGCAGCACCTGAACAGCGGGGAGCCAGCAGCCAGAACTTCTTGCTGGAGCGGTCAAAAATATGACATGCTCGGTGACCATTCCTCTTGTAAATCTCAGCATGATCTGCGATGGAGTGGGATATGTAGATCTCAGTTTGAAACCAAATCTCACAAAAAGCTCACCTGTTTCCACCCTATGCCTTTCCTAACATAATCTTCTCCTTCCTGGCATGTATGTTAGCCTATGTGCTTATTGTACTAGCCCGTATACTCACTAGTTAATACTTTTTTTAACCAGCATATCTAAACTGAACTGTCAATACCGCTCTTTGTCCCAAACTTCTGCTACTTTATGGAAAAAAAATCCAACGCGGGCCAAAACTAGCGAGTCAATTCTGTTATTTTTATAAGATTATCACAGGAATGCCAATGAAAATATTCTTAAGTTACAATGGGTGTAACACAGGATTTTCACATTACCCCCTCCCTCCGGGGGAAATCCATAACTTTGTCTACGGTGTGAACTCCACTCAAGTGGGTCAGGGCAGATTTACCCAGTCAGTGTGTTTGTTTCCACTTCCATTTTCATTGGCACAAACCCAAACAACTAAGGGGAAACAGGCAGTGCAGGGCCCCCACCCTGGCTCTGAACATATTTTCTTCTATTGTAGCTGGTTCCCTCAATTTCCCAGATCAATCAAAACCTGCTGGAGTCACTGCTGTGATAAAGTCGGTTGCTGTCAGGGGGTAGGATATTTGTGCTAGAACAATCAAGATGGGTCAGAGCTTTTAGTGGCAATGGTAACCCAACAGAAATAAATGCCTACTGAATTCCAGCATAAAATGGGGCCTGTGGGTGGTATGGAATATCTGGAAACACAATGAATTTCTATCGGTCTCAGTATTGTGCTGGCATCCCACTCTGAGAGACTGAAGAGCATCAGCTCTGATCTTTCCAGGGCTATCATAATGTTTTGGAGATCTGGTGTTTAACAAATACCAATAATGTTAATACCTGGATGACTCTGTTTGAGGGCTGGTTAGGATTCTCGTCTTGAGAAGTCAAGAGGTCAGTTCCCTGAAATGTCCAGTCCAAAGTCTCAGCAGCCTGTATATGAAGAGTCCATCCTAAACTGGTGTAAAGTTCCAGTCCATCTATGTCCATTATGAAAAGGATTAAGAGTGATAATGTAGTTTATATATTTATTTATGAGAAAATAACTAACAAAATCTCTCTTGGTATAGACCATGTTATACAATTGTGTCATGAGGATGGTTTTAGTGAAAATTCTGCTGCTGGGTTTACCAGTACTGCCTATGCTGATGGTGAATGCTTCCTGAGTCAGTAATTTACTATTCTCACTTCTGCTTTTCTAATCTTAACCTCAGATTTGAAAATTAAGCTTTGTTCTTCCTGATTTTTTTGGTACGCTATTACTGTTACTGACCTCAAGTATATCCTGAAAGATAACTTTTGTTATCATGTTAGAAACAGGATGTACTGCCACCTGTTTCTCCCAGATTTACGTGTAGTGTTTGAACCACCAAAACCCAGTGAGAACGGCTGTATGGTCTCCTATGTAAGTTGCACAAGATAGAGCCTCACGCTCTGCCTCGCTTTCCCTTTCCCACGCATGCACTGGCCACCTCTGTTGCAGTAAATGAGACATGCTGGGGGCTGTTCTCTGTCGCAGAGGCCACCTCATGCTCATGCCGTGGCCAGGAAGCGTTTGGAGAAGAGCTGGCTGGGCTGGCCCAAACGGTGCCGGCAGTCGAGCCCCGGAGCCTGGAATCTTGCCCCGCATCAAGGTGGAGCTATTAATACTCTTCCTGATCAGTTGGTTGCTATTAGTTTCAAGCATAAGCCATGAGGTTTACAATTCCATGCAGTTACGTCTCTTCTTATCAATTATTATATATCTGGAGGGATTCAGAGGTCTTATTAGATGCTTGGAAAAATGTCTGTTGGCTTTCTGAATTTTATGTTCCTTGCTTTGAAACTTTTCAGGTCAGGGTTCCACAGGCTGATGTTGTAACATAGGAGATAATATTGTCTTTTACCAGTTTCCAATTTGCCACCTGTAATTTCAATTAATTAAGTGCCTTGTTCTTGTCTTACAAAAGAGAGAAAACAACCAGTTCTAATTCTACGTAATAAAAAATTTGTTAATAATCTGATAAGCAATAAGGATTAGAGGAACAGGAAGCAGGAATAATAACTGACTTCACAGATAAGTTACACTTTCATGTACATCTATACATTAGTCCGTGAGGAGATTTTTTTTTTTTTTTCTACCTTTTCATTATTCTTAGATGCACCAACCAGTTCAGCCATTTAAAGTGTGTGCTGCAGGACGTAATGCATCAGCAAAAGAAGATGCGAGGCAAGCTGATATCACTGGCCAGGGCATAGTACTCTCTTTGTCTCCTGGCTTCAGTGGCCAAAACCCAATTGTTGAATTATTTTGTGAGAGCACAATCTTGTCTTTCATTGAATTATAAAAGGCTCTGCCAGGGTTATGTGCTATTTCCAGTCAGGAATATGGAGGCTTTAAATTTTTGCTGGGTACAAAGAGTACTATGCAGATGATGCAATGGGAATGATGCAGAATTAAGAGTCTGGACTGAGTTTTTAATAGTGCTTAAAATAGTGTTTTCTTGCAAATCAACAAAAAACCTCACATTTGCAAACCAAGAATAACACGAAGATGAAAGATTCTTTCTAATTACATCTTTATTATACTCATACTGTACAAAATACATTTGATTATGTAAAGTTGCAGCTTTAAATAGGATTAAGTAGGAAACGTAAGGTTTCACTCATATAAAGCTTATAAGGTTTTTATTTATTGAATTATGCTGGTTATATTACTGATGAGTCTATGCAAATGGTTTCACATAAAAACTGGTAATTTTTATCCTCTTGGGGGATTCTATATATTCTACATCTATTGATATGAATAAGTATTTTAAGAATGTTTTAGAGAATTAATTAAATTTGAACTGGGTTTCGTTGTTTGATGACCTACAGTACACTTAGAGGTATTTTAGTGACCAGGAGTTTAACTGTTTGGAGAAGTGAGCTGAAATATATTTTTCCATGCACAAGTTGTCTAGCATCAAAGCCTGCTACTGATGCCTTTGCGGAGCTGGAAGGTAATATAATATCCTGCTAACAAAGGGTGATGGGACATGTTTGAACCCTACCTAGAGGAATAATGCTTCTATTTTTAAGTGGGAAGGGCAGGGAATAAGAGGCTTTGACGTAGTGACATTTTGAGAAAGTTCATGAGTGAATTAGAATTAAACCTTGCCTTTCCTGGTCTTTAGGCAGAAAGTAATATGGGAAGGAAATTCAAAGATTGAAAGGAACTATTTCTGTGGCAGTTTGATATAAAAGATCAACTTCTCGCTCCCCCCTAGTTCAGTCAGCAACTTGGGAATGTAGAATATGCCCAGTGTGTTGGCAAGGAAAAGAAGGAAGAGTATGGATTGCTGTGTGGACATTAGGCCAGGTGTAAAATTGTTGATGTTAATTATTTAATCACACTGTTACCAGCTTTTCATTTGCAACCCGTGTATCCAAGAGTGGATCTCTCTCCCTGGATGGTTTTTTGTGTAGGTTGATGCCATTATGACTCCTTGTCTTGAAAAGAGAACGATTGGACCTGGAGAGGATGGCACAGCCGTCCTCACCGCTCAGGTTCGTGCGGTGCCTCCCCGGTTGTTTTCATATCGTTGTGGAGTCCTGCCCTCCCCTTCTGCCCTGAGGGGGCTGCAAGGCTGAAGATGGGACTGTAAAGCTTCAAATCCGGGACTCAAAGGCATCATTGTGCAGGAAAGGACTTTAAACAGTTACTGAGTTATAAGTCCGTGCTTAAACCTGAATCATATCTGTGAGACTTTAGGATTTGAATTTAGGACCGTCCACCCTGTAGAAATGCTGAAGTGGTTCCATATTATCATTATATGGTTCACTCACCATATGAATGGTTCCATATTATTACAAATCAGAGGACACTTAACATTTATAGACAATCACATTTTCAACCAGTAGACCTCAGCCCCGTTACATCGTATGTGTAGGGACAAATTTTTATACATATCGGGATGGGAATCTTACTTCCCTTCTATTTATTGCAGAGATAATCCTTTTTTTGTTGTTTTTGTCCTTTTTTTTGCTCCCTTTTTTTTTAAAGCTGGATGTTTAAATAGTTAGAGCTAGGATAATCTCTTTAATTTGAGGATTACAATGCATGCAAACATTAAATTATGTGTTTGTATAGTAATTTTTATCAGGGTAAGCATACTGTAGCAAAATTATGATCTTTTGAAAGATCAAACAGCTTCTACAATTTGGAAAGGAAATAAAGAAGCAAAAATAAACCTGCCACATCTCCTCATTTGCACTTTCTGAGAGAGAATTTGATCAAATTGTAGGTTGCGCAGAGAGCAGACAATGTGGTTTGCTGTCCAGAGGCTCCAGGAGCTCCAGTGCTATGCTTGATGTTTTGAATAAGAATTTATGTAAGTCTTATCTTCTAACTAACTTTTAAGTGAGTAAGCAGAGCATTACTTTGTGTCTGGACCAAATGACATGACACTTCTTTGCAATTAATATATTCACATTTTGCGTGTAAGTATTTCTGTAGGTCTGCAGATCTCCTTTACATCCAAAATGTTTTTTTTAAAAGTGAAGATAAGCTACTGTTGAAGCCTTTGCCATGTGATAGCTGCTCTGGGTTTAGTGTTGTCTCGTCTCGTTGGAATAACATGGGTTTGTTTGTTCTGTAGCCATTCCAGCCCACCCACATCTTGGTGGTTTGGCCCTTCCTCGTGCTTGTCTGCAGGTGTGCCCATTGCTGACCTCATTCACCCGTCTATTTGCAGTCATAAATACATTTAACCTAATGTTTGGTCATATCTCTGTTATGGCATCCCTGAAATAGAAAAAAAAAAAAAACAACCAACAAACCAAACCCAACAATTAATTGCTAATTATAAAGCAAGACTTATTCCTGCCTGATGTTTATCAAAACAGATATATTTTCACTCTGCAACACTAAATGATTGTAAAGTTTCACTTCTTTTTTGGGCTTTGCCACACGCTTGCAAGTCCTTACATCATGTCACCTCCCCATGCTTCTCTCTTAGTTCAAAATGACTATCCTTTTAAGTGCTACCTTTTCAAATGTAAGTAAAATGCTTAAAGGTTCTCAGATGTCTACATGAAAGCAAATTATAATTAATTCTGTACTGCTTTTCTTATGTCCAAATTGCTCGGTGCCATAGCTAAAATTTATTTCAGGATATTTTCCTATGAACATTGTGTCCTCTACAGGGAAAAGTAGAGTTAATTTTCATGCCAAAATGGAATCCAGCAGCCTTCTATCTTACTTTTATGAGGGAGCCTTTTAATGGATTTTCAAAAAAAATACCAGTAATGTTAATTCAACCCACACGGGCTATCATTGCGCTGCCTACGCAAGTGCAGTTATTTACACTTCTGTCGGGTGGTAAATGCTGTACAGAAGTGCAACTGGAAAAAGAAAACCCAAATGCAAGGTGTAACTTTGTGTGAAAACAAACTGCATAATGCACGAATTGCAAGTGCAGACTTTTTCCCCTGGAGACCCTGTTTCCTTTGATCCTAACCTTTATAAACTTTAAGTCTTCAGGGCTGAAATCGGCAGTGTCCCAAGCCGGGTTGGTTTTGCTGTTTAAAAAAAAAAAAAAATCTTAGCCAAACAAAATTTATTGTCCAGCATTTCTCCAAGGTTGGGTAAGTGCAGAAATGAAAGCAGCTGGAGAGACAGAAGTCAAAACTCATGCTCGAAGACGAAGAGCAGAATATAATAGGGCAAAAGATGAGGTTTTGGGGGGAAAATGATGACAATGGAGAGTAGAGAAGTGTGGGAAGCTAGAGGAAAATATGAATATTACCACAGACTTTGGAGTCAAGTGCTTTGTTAGTCATGTAAGAAGAAATCAAAAAAGAGAAGTATGGGATGAGGTTATATACAGAATGTTGGCTTCCCGAATCTGCAGTGCAGCAATGTAGCTCAGCGTCTGACTGTGGTTCGGCTGCCCACAAATAGCATGTGAAAGTCACTTTCAAATTGTCTATCTCAGTGCCTACAAGAGTCTTCATGAGTTCAAATGGTGGCATTCTGTGCTGAGGCTCTAAAGAGACAAAACTGGTAGACAGCACAAGCTGGGCAATTAATTTTATGCCCTATGATATGAGGATTGCATGTGCGTATGTCTGTTTTATGGTGCAATCTTTAAAGAGTCACTGTTTCCCTCAGCCCCTTAGTTTTAGGACAGTCTTCAGATGATTCAGCATAACGTAGGAAAGACCAGTATAGGGTTCTTTCCTCTCTATAGAAATTGAAAGGTATAGATTTGAAATAGGCAGGAAACTCCTTAGAAGAGAGGGACTGGTCTCATGGTTAGGAAAATTGGCAACTACAAGAATGGGATTTTATCCCTGCCTTTACTGATAAGTTCCTATTAAAGGTAGCCAAATTGCTTTGACCAAAATTTTCCATTGGCCACTAAGTACTCATTTTTGGATTTTCTACAGTGGGCCAGATTGGCAGACTGCTCTCCCAGCTGCAGTTTAAAGTCATAGATAGTGTGCTTTGGCCATATAAAACCCTGTACAAATACTAAGTAGTTAAGGAAAATCAGTACTATCATCTCTTAGTTTAGGGTCCCAAAATCCATGGAAACTTTTGCCATTTTTGCCCATTACCTCCATGCCTAACCTTATCCTTATAAAATGGGCATGATATGAGGGGAAAAAGCCATTTGTCCTACAGTTACTTCCTCTTCTGAAGTCAATTAACATTTGTGAATCGTTTAGATAACTTTGGTGAAAGCTCTAACATGCTCCAGATGAATTTATTTGTTTTTCTTTTTAGTATAGTGTTAAATTGTCATACTAAATACTTAATTATTCTTTTATTATTGAAAGTATGAGCCCTGCAGGGAAAAAAAAAAGTGATTATGAGATGAAAACCATACCCATTCTCATGAATATTCTTATGATGGAGACAAATGAATTGCTCAGTGGACTACTTGATTTCACTATACAGGAAGGGTGTTCATTTTGGTTTTGGGGAACAAAAGAGGGGGAGAAAAGGTGAAGGCTTTTATTAGATGAAAAGTATAAAGAGTGAATTTCATGTGATCTAGGGTGATAAAAAATACTTGACAGGCAGATTCTGTGCATGTGAGGTTCCTGACCAAGAATGACATACCTACATTTGTTCCCATTAAAATCAATAAAATATCTCAGATTGCTTGTAGAAATGTTTGTGGTGTGTATTGCAACAAGTATTCAGTATCCACAGTTCAGAACTCCTCTGGGCCAATGGGATTGCAAAATATCTGTCAGTTTTGGCTGACAGCCTGAGGTTGCCACAGCAATTTTTCTCTTTAATGAGTAAAATAGGTGGTGTTTATAGAAAAAGAACTGTCTCATGAGAAGCTGTGCAAAAAGTTCCATTCAAAACCATTCTGTTTATATATAGTTTTGTTGTTTGTTTTCTTTTCTTTTTACTTACTACTGTGGACATTTGCATGAAAACAGGATATTTCTCCTTCAAATTGCAGTCATGGACAGAATAGCTGCTATGCCAAAATGGAGCCAACCCACTTCAAAAAGAGTAAACTATTTTGCGCACCAAATCTGTTTCTTCTGTATATGTAAACTTTTGAGCACTTATTTTCCTACCTAAATTTAGGGCCTGTTTTTTTACGTTAGTTCTGTAAAACCAACAAAACAATATGGATATAATAAAATGAGAAGATGTTAGTGAAAAAATTAAATGAGTAAAAAAACCAGTAACATAAATAACATTTATGTTTTAGTGTCTATAGTGACGGACAGCAGGGATAAAAGTATTTTTGTTACGTGTGCTGATGGGTTTTTTTTGCACAGCTTAGAAACAATGATAAGTACTCAAGAGAGAGAAAAATAGAAGAGCTGAGTCCTGTTTTGGCTGGTGGTGATCAATAGAATTAATCAAGGCAGGCTTCTCTTTAGAATGTCTGTGGTTTTTTCTGGTGGACAATTTGACATTTCCAGTCTCAGGTTGAATGTAACATTCTACCAACTTTAGAGATACACCTTTACTGACACGTGGTGTATTTTTTCTGGTTCAGCAATATTTTATAATGCCCTTAAGATTTACTTTAGGGGTCCAAGGCTGAATGAGTGTACATTAAGACTTGTGTTCCTATATGTATTTACATCACTTAACAGCTTAGTCCCTGGCTTTGGGTCCATCTGGGTGCACAGGGAAAGCCCTCAACTGCCCAGATAGCTCCGTGTCATTGATTTCTCTGCAGGAATGAGTAGGAGAGCGGGTGAGGAGTGCTGCTGCCAAATCCTCACCCCCTGTAGCCTTCGTCCTAGCAATAAGGAAGGCAGGAGTGTGAATCACCAAGCCTTCCAGCTGGAGGCAGCTCCAGCCGGAGCCGTCTTATGGCTGCCCTGCCCTGCCCTGCAGAGTCTCACTCGCCCTGGACTAGGAGACCACAGTGGCTTGTGGCTCAGAGAGTGCTTTTCCTGTTCCTCCTCCTCTCAATCTAGGGTGGTTCTCTGAAAACCCCTACCTGTCTGCGCAAAATCCTCTGGCCAAAGCCGTCATCTGTTTGTACAACTGCAGGATTTATGGTCACAGCACCAATAAGTAAATATTCCCTCTCAGGTTAATTAATGGAACTGCAGGGATTCGGGGCAGGTGAGCATAGTCCTCTGACTTATCGAGATTTGCAGAGAAATTCAGAGTGGGCAGGCTCCTGTTTGTACTGCACAGATCAAGTTTTCCAATGTCATGAGCGCAACTTCTTCCCAAAGCTGCCGGCAAATCTTTCAGACAATCCTTTTTTTTCCTTATTTGAACGAATACGCATCCCACTGCTCTTTTCTAATGTAACTAGCCTGTGTTTGTCTCTGAGAGCCCAATTCATTAATAGCCTTTTTATCTCTTTGGGGCCATATGAATTCATGATTTGCAAATAAAAATTATAAAGGACAACTCACAATTCTCCCTGTAGATGTAAACTGCTTCTTTTTTTTTTTGCCATGCCACTTCACAGAGTCAGGGTCCATTTGCTTTGGCCGAATACCATTTGAATGTGACCGAACAGTATCAGGACCCAAGCAGTGGAAAGAAATATCAAGGGCTCTTTGGAGGAGTTGGTGCATTTATTCCTGCTTTATAGCTGCTCCATATATAGTTTACACTTGAGGACCTTTTCAGTTGCTTTTACCTTGGGCGACTAATACTGCATGTTCACATTGTCGTGTTTTTTTCATACTTGTAGTACTTGTTGCGGGATTGTGGCCTGATGAAATGTTTGCAAAGTAATTCAGCATAAATGTGCCAGTTGGTTATATTGGCGATATTCAGTTCCCACCCAGTTTGTTCAGTGCTGCTTTGGCAAACTGTTACAGATTTTAGCAGCAGGCAGTTCACGGTAATTATATCATATAATACGCTAAGTAAATATATGATAAATGAGCAAATGTAAACCAAACAAGAAAGGCAACCCTGGGGACTAACCGGGCCTGAAATTCTCGTGGATCAGCACAGCAGGTGAGCAAAGGAGCATGAGGAATGGGGTAAGAATTTCTTAGAGCCCGACTGCCACAAACGTGTCAATGGAGCTGAGTCAGCAGGGGAAGAGTGCAGTAATTTGCTGTGGATTCAAAAGCCAGTAGCTCGCTGCTGCCCTTCTGGGTGATGCGGAGAGCGTTTGGCGGAACCGCTGATGACTAACCTCCCAGAGATCCCCAGAGCTGCTGCTGCTCCTGCCTCTCCTCAACCCATCTCTTGTGCTGCTGCGTTCCAGGGACATTCCACTGGAAACAAAAGCATGGCACAGAGCTGCTGGAAGAGCCACCAGTCAGCATCGGACCAGCAGCCAAAAAATGTAAATGATGCCAGTCATCTTTTTAGAAGTTGCAGCTTAAGAATTTGTTTGCCTTTTGTAAATTGCAATGTGTTGCTTTTGCATTTGTCTGGTCATTATACATAGCAGATATATATTAGGGGCACAAATGAATATTTAGCAGTATAATTTATATTTCTTTTTGCAGGGTTTCTTATATACTCTTATATAAAATACTATTTTCCTGTATTATTCCTGCAGCATTTTCCCCACTAGAAACCAGGCTTTTTTCTGCCTTTCTTCCTCCCATTTCTGTTTATGCTTTTCTGTATAGAAATGCATTTAGTTAATTGTGTTTAATTAATTTCCTGTTAAGTTATCTCTCTTCCTGACCTCCAGCCTTTCTCGGTTTTTATTGCCAGCTCATGGATGCTACGACTGTAGGATCGTGCTAACTGACCCCTCCGGAGTTTTCACTTCCCCGTGCTTCCCCAGTGATTATCCCAACAGCCAAGCGTGCAAGTGGATCATCCGAGCACCTCATGGATTCATCATACAGCTTACGTTTATTGATTTTGACATTGAAGAAGCTCCGGGCTGCATTTATGACTCATTGACATTAGACAATGGAGAAAGTCCAATGAACCTTTGTGGCATCACCGCCAAAGGATTGTCCTATAACTCAACTGGAAATGAAATGATCGTGTCATTTAAAAGTGACTTCAGTATCCAAAAGAAAGGTTTTAATGCCAGCTACGTACGAAGTAAGTAAAGCCAAAGCATTTCATCCCTCCTATAGATGTTTAGAAGGAAATGTCCTATAAGGGTTAGAATGACACTTCCCGAAGGAATCAAGTCCTTCATGAGAAGAGGAAGGATGGGAAGGCTGCAGGGTAAAACTACAGAGTTCTCTTGTATGGTTTTTTAAAACTAATTTATTTTTCTTTGGATGAAAAAAAATTACTTTATTCTGGGAGTGTGTTAGAACAACTTTTCATACTCAGAGACTTTAGGCCTAACAGTGCTTCTCCCTGAAGATTTTATGCTGGAGGGTTTGGAAGCAGGACGTCTGTCCTTCAGGTCAGTGTACCTGCAGAGGGGCAGAGAAACCCCAAGGAGAGCATGAGAAGGAACTTAGTTGAACCAGAAGAAAGGCCAGCCTGGACCTCTGGCCCAGTGAAATGCTGAGCAGTGGGGTGAGTCTGTGCAGAAGGCAAACATTCTCAGGGGTTCTTCCAGCCTCTAGAACAAGCTCCCAGGGATGAACTGGTATTGCAAAATAGCTACCTTTTGTTCCAGCCCCTTGACCTTCCTTTCTCTTCCTTAAATAGATACCAGTGCTTAAATTTTAAAAAGCCTAACAACTGCAAAAAAGAAGACACACCATGCTTTTTTCCCCAGAAGAAAAGGGTACAAATAACATGTGATTGATGTTTGTTTTGTTGTTTAAAGCATTAGTAAGGAGTTGCTCTCACATGACAGTAAAGGGCAGTGAGGTAACGAAGGGCATTAGGCTCATCACTTACAGGCCCTATATGCTACTCACCTTTAATTCCACTTCAGGGTTGTAGTTTGCAGTTGTGTGCTCTTTTTGCTGAAGTCACACACCTTAGACTGAAGACTAGTATTTAGTCACAAGCACACCTTTCTCATGATTTTTAAAAAATATTTATTATGCTTATCCTCTATTCTAAAATAAGTGAGACAGCATCCCCCAGGAATAATAAGACAAAAATAGTCCTCATTATGCCAGCAAAACTTGTGTGCAGTTCTGAAAAGAAAAAAGGTAAAGTTATGTCAGAGGAGCTAAAATTGCTTCTTTCTACTGAGGTCCTTTCATGCTGGCAAAGTGAATGTAGTAATAATTTGAGGAACACCTGTTCTCTTCTGAAAATTGACAAGGTTTCTCTATTTGAAAATAGCAGCTCTTGCTGTACTGTAAGAAATTGTCGAATCAAGTGGATCATAAAAAATGATATGCAATCAGATTATGCAAAATGATTTATTTCTTTATTCCTCTTTAATATTTTAATGTTTAAAAGATTGCCCAGAGAAGTTGTGGCTGCCCCATCCCTGGAGGGGTTCAAGGCCAGGCTGGATGGGGCTTTGAGCAACCTGGTCTGGTGGGAGGTGTCCCTGCCCATGGCAAGGGGGTTGGAACTGGATGATCTTCAAGGTCCCTCCAACTCTAACCATTCTATGATTCAAAGTATGACTATAAGGGATAACTTACAAACGGAATTGAAAGATGCAATGTTGCCCTCAGGTGTGTTCAATGAGGAGGAGAGGAAAGATCTACAGACATAGAGAACCATTTGTGTATATGTACCCATAGGTAATGTATGTTTATGAAAGCAAAAATATTGCCTCCATGCCAAATTGAATAATGCCTTATGTTCACAGATAGCACTATTAAAAATAACATAGTGTTGGAAGTTATCCTTTAATTTTTAATAAGAAGGTTATTCCCCACTGTGAGTAAAGTTATCAGTGACCTTCACCAGTGACTTATACTTTAATGCTTGACAGATATATATCTATTAGTTAAGGCTTGCTGCTAAGCATCTAGACTAAGGCTGCTTTTCATTACTCCAAATCTGTAACTCTCACCTGACATCTTGATTTTGACTGTGGATGCCAGGTCAGTTGGCTGCATGCATCTAGGACAAATTATAACTATATTCTTCTTATAGCCCCCAGTTGTGCCTTTATGGGGGTTCAGAAGGTACAGACAAAGATCATGGCAACGTTTAACCTGGCAATGGATACAGAAAAGGGGCTTGGAAAAGGGATGGTAATGTACTGCTCTCCTTTCAAGTTATAAAAAGATGCAGACTATAGGATATAACACAGTGAAATTACGACGCATCTGCATGGCAGATGTCAGTGCTACGCCCTTCTGTCCTTGCAAAGAGTTGCCAAAGCCATCAGAGAGTTTGCATACCCTCTGACTTCAGGGGGTGTGCAATGGAGTTTCAAAGCTCCTTTGTCAAGCTCACACCATTATTACTGCTGCGAATATGATACCTGAGAAAAATCATTAATTTCTCACAGGACAAGGGAAACAGTGTTATATTAATGTTTTCTTTCATTTCTCAGAAATGATCACATGTAAACAACAAAGTTAAGTAGCTTGCTAAATTTTGAGTTTCATGAAGTAATGCAAAGTTGGAAAGTAAGGCACAACAATTTATTATCTAGAAATAGCATATAGAAAGACATTAATGTTACCTCCTAATATACAATATGTACACAAAACAAAATATATGTGGGGAAAGACGAATATAAAAGAGTGAGTTCTGGGGTGGTATTAGCTGAGAATAGAACAGCTTTTGCGTGACTGCTCAGTTTCATATGAGTGGTTTCAAACTGAGTTTCACGGAGCACATCGTGTTACCCGTAACAAGTTGGCCGCCCACACAAATGTTGGCTTTCCTGGTTGTCACCTCCTGCAACACACCAACAGCAGATGGATGGGCCATATCCTCAGCTGCAGTAAATGAATGCAGCTTTGCAAGCCTTAAGGAAATCATCTTAATTTACACCAGCTGAAGAGCTGGCATGTTAAATGATTTTCTAGTAATAGTTAACTGTGTAATAGCTCTCCACTGGTGAATAGAAGTCACTCGGCCACCAAAAGGAGAGGAAGGAGAGCCAACAGACCTCTGTTTGTACAGAAATACTTGAGACAGTGTCATGTAAAATTAGCACTCGGTTGAGTAATATTCCAGCAGCCTGAATTAAAAGCACAATTCAGTGGGGTAGTAACAAAAGGCTCTCAAACAGGTATTTGGTATGTAGACCACATTGAAGTTGATGCATCATCTTCCAGCATCAGTGAAAGGGCAGATGAGAGGAGTGAAGCTGAGAGCAGCAGAAGTTACCACTCAAGCACTGGGTGGTGAGAAGATCATCAATGGGCAGAAAAGCAGGTTTCCCTGCAAGGGATTGTAAAATACAGTCTAGGGACTGGCTTGATTATGGAGAAAGGGATGTATGAGATATGAGGCAGCAAGCTGGAAGTAAAGCTAGGGGTCCTTAAAAGCAGCAGAGGAAGGCTTTGTGTCATCCCAGTGCCCCGATGTGGATTTTGAACAGCCAGCTGCCTCTTGCTGGTCGCTCCTACTGCATCCAGGCTGCCAAGACTTTTGAAAATTTTTTGTGAGTAAACAGCAATGCATCTGAAAAAAGCCCTGTTCGTTGTAATCCAGTTATCTTCCTAACAGAAACAATTCAACATCATTCTGAATGTAGTCTAAGCATCTGGGTGAATATTCCAAGAATATATGTATATTCTTCCTCAGAGAATAACCGGTTTCTCCAGTACTAACATCTGAAATTCATCAGTATGATGACTGGCTGTGCAACAGTAATCAGGAAAGAGGTCTGCACTTAATGTTGATGGCAGGATTCTGCTTTCTCCACATGGACAAAATACTTGTCAGTTTTGTCCTTTCACTGTACGGGGAAGCTGCCAGCGGTTAAATCTGTCAGATGAGTACGGCAAAGTTGAGATGACTTGTTCAGTACAGGAGCTGTGTCTTCCCTCTTTATTTCTCTTCCAATACTGTTTAGATGTGACCAGATGGTCCATAACTCTGCTGACCCCCATAAAACAGGCTGGACAGTGCTCATATAAATGAGCTTTCTTCTTTTTCAGGTCTTGAATCCTTATACTTCTTCTGGAACACTTTCCATGTTACGTAAAGAAGCTTACAGTATAATTAACCCATTAAAAAAATGCCCCTGTTTTCAATGGAGAGTTGAACCTATTTTCTATCTATAAAATTATTACAACATACTTTTTCCCTTGGGAAGAAAAAAAAACCTATGAAGTAAATCCAGTAACTATAAAAGCCTGGTATTTTTCTCTCTTCCCTCCAGTTGCTGGGTTGGTGGATAACGTGCAATGCTTTATGCTATTTTACTATATAATATATTGGTCAAATTATGTCCTTGTGTATATCCCAATACGGTAGTTTGGAGCTCAGAGTCTTTGCAAGCAGCTGGCAAAGAGAAATTGCAATACCACAGGCTACACAGAATCTTTATACCCCATGTATCTGTGTCTCTTCCCGAGTATGGCGTGACAGTCACCCTTCCCTCACATGTCTCACCCTCTCATACTGAAAGGTTTATATTTCATTCCGAGAAGGGAACAGGTGTAGTAATTAATGTATGTGTTGTAACATCACTTAAAAATCCCAGGGGAGACTAAAGATTAACTACCGTGGCGGTTATTTTCAGGTCTAGCAAAAACCAGTTTCACTTCCAGCGTATACGCTGTGAAAATGTGTAAAAGAGGTAGCAGATGTTTGCTGGAGAAGTGGTCGGCCACAGAACTGTGGAACCAGCAGTAAAACCAAAGGTTGCTGCAATCTGGTGCATGACTGATAAACTTCTTTCTGCGGAGAAAGTTACTAGAAGAATTTTTCTGCCATAAATGTGCCAATAAAACTGAGCATATTGATGCTTTATTTTGAAAAATAACATTCTCCAAAGTAGAGTGAACAGAATTGTCATTAATATCCTCATGGAGAAATATCCTGTGATACTGTTTCTCACATTTGGTGACTGCCATTTTGCCACTACAAATGAGGATACTTAATTATGATTAGAGACAGAGTAATTCTGTCCATGCCTAAATACTCTTACAGCTGTGCATATTTGCAAGAGCACTAGCCATTTCTAGGTACTTGTGCAAAATCCAAACCTGCTGACCCATATATTAGCAAATAGTGAACATCTTGGATATAAATATTAATGAACATATGTTTGCAGTATTCAACCAGAAGGGTGCCGGGGACAAAAATGAGAAGATGCCTAATGGTTTGCAGAAACCCGTTAGCTGAGTTCAGGATCAAAAGGCTTCAGTTTGGCAAGGAATGTAATGAGGGCTTTCTTCTATTGCGATATTTAAAAGAAGCAAGGCCTGAACTTCATTCGTATAACGCAGTCATGCAGACAAGTAATTAAAATAATATATCTTAGAAGCAAGTCATACTGTGTTCTTTAAAGTAACTGGTTTATTCCATTGCCTAATGCATCCTTACTAGATGAATTAGTAGTAAATTTTATAAAGTGAGCTGAGGCAGTGTTGGAAGTTAGTAGGTAATATGTCCTAATATTGCTCTTAATGCAGCTTGAGGGGTTGTTAACTGTGTGTAGCGCAGCATTCTCTAAGCCATTGAAAAGGAACTCTGTATATTCCCAGCTGAGTGCACTCCCAAAGCCAAACTCCCCTTCCTGTGTGCTATTGGTATATTACAGTGATAAAAAACCACCTGATGAACGTTTGATTTAGTGAATGTTACTTCAACCCCTGCTGCCAGTCTGCCTGTTTGTTGTTTTGTTTTTTTTTTTTCTGTATGATAAAGTTGGGGTTTTTTGTTAATTTATTTATCTGCTCTTGGTTCCAGTCGCCGTGTCTCTGAGGAATCAGAAAGTCATCATTCCCCAGGTCCCCGATGTCGATGCTGTGTCCGTGGCGGAGACCGTCTCGGTGCCGGAGCTCAGCCAGTTTACCCTGTGCTTTGAAGCAACCAAGGGCAGCAGCGATGACAACGACGACTGGAAGGTTTTCTCCTACACTGATGCGCTTTCCAAAGAATCCTTCAGCTTCGGGAAGACCACAAAAGGCCATTTTCTGTCCATCTCAGGCATGCAGTGCGTCCTTGAGAATGCGTTGCCCCGAAACGCAGAGTTTTTCACAGGAACCTTTCAACAGCTCTGCATCGTAGGGGACAGCTTCTCGGGCAGTATAGGTGTATATGCCAAAAACACCTATCATATAGTGTACTGTCCAGATATCTTTGGCAAAGTTATCCCTGGAAACGGGAGGCTGGTGCTGGGCTCTAACAGCAATGAAGTGAGCTCTCTAAATGGGGACATTTACAACTTCCGCCTCTGGAATTTCACCATGAATGCGCAAACACTGGCCAACCTCAGCTGCGATGTGAAAGGGAACATTGTAGACTGGGAAAATGAATTCTGGAGTATTCCAACTTCAGCACTGAAAGCAGAAAACAATTTGAGTTGTGGTGAGTAGGCCTCGCCAAATCTTTTTTTGCTTGTTTTCCCCCCACGCTCCTGCATTGTGCTGAACATATCGTATACCAGCACAGGGAAAAAAATAGAGAGTTCCTGTGAAAGAAAAACAGCTAGGTGCTTACCTTTCTTAGGCTTTAGCTCAACTCTTATCTAAGCAAAGGCTTTGAAAGGGTATAGAGTTGATTCCCTAAAGGAAAAGGACAAGTCCCCTAAGGGTATTGGGTTGCTGCTTGGAACCATCTGCAGATCAAAGCTCTTCCTAAGCAGTTTGTTTGTTGCCCTTCTACTCCGTAGAAATGGGGATAAAAGGCAAGTACCTCCTAGCCTCAAGTAAGATTAGAGTGGTCTCTGGAGAAAAAAAATGTGTGTTAACTAACCATTTAGTAAATGTTTTTGTACCTGCCCTTTGGCTACCTGGAAGGAGCACTTGTTAGCCCTGTGCTGTGTGTGCAGAGCTAGCAAAGGCCGTGACAAAACAACAACGCCTACGAGACAGGAAAGTACAAGAGAAGATTAAATTAGAGGAGGCAGACAGGAAGGAGGAGGAGTTTTAGATCAAAATCATCAGGTTTTATCTTCCTGATGACATGTTATCAGTCCTTCTTTTAATTGGTAATTACTCAAGGTCTTTCTCCCTGTAGATTACTCCAGAAGATAAATTTCAATATACAAATAGCCAATTTTCCTTTCATGGCTCAGACCCTTCATTCTAATAAATGCCCAGATGTAATTTTTATATATGTATAATGCTATTACAGCTGGTTCACAATTTTCTACTGGAACAGTTTTTTCCAGATAAAAAAAAAACAACTTCAAACTTGATTTGTCTTTTTCACTTTGCACCAGTATTATTTAAAAAAAACCAAAACAAAGTGTTTTGGTTAGTAACAGCTTTAGAGATATTTGGATAATTATCTAATGCATACAGGAAAATTTGAATCATGGCCAGAAGTAGACTATACATGTACATACAATGATTGTGAAAATCAACTGCTATCACACTCCATGTTCACAGAGCTTGAGCCCTCCTATTGTAACAAATACACGTTTGTTTAAAAAAAAAAAAAAGAAGAAAAAAACAACCCAAAAAGTAAACAGCATCAAATATTGGCTCTTTCTGAAACACGTGGTATCTTTTCATATCTAATGTTATCCTCTCCAGTTTTGCCTTCTCGCTTCTCTGACAACTCACTACTTATTAGTTTAAACGTAGTTTAGATAGTGTCAATATAAGCATCTCCTGACAGAGCACCTGTCAGCGCTCTGAGAATCCTTAGTTTAAGCCAGAAGCTGGCATCATTAAGGCGTGCTAGTTTCTGTATCTAAGAACTCATGAGGGATTAAGGTGGCGGAAAAAAACCCATCTTGCTTGCTTTAGTTTAGTCTAACCAAAGCGTGAAGTGCTCATACACAGCTAGGGCAGCTCTCAGCATGTCTCTGCTAACAAAATTTAAGCAACACCTCTGTAAAAACATGACCAACTGGGTGCCTTCACCCCTCTACCAAAACAAAGAAAAGGCTGATCTAAACAGAGACCGTGACTGATGAAGGTGTTCTGGAAAAAAAAAAAAGTCGTTGCTTTTCCATCAGAACGAAATGATCTGGTAGAAAATGACTTCTCAGAAAATCTTACTCCTCTTATACCATTATACAGTGAAGATTACCACAACAATTTTTGCTAAAAAACCTACCAAGACTTCTGTAAATGTTGCAGTCTCATTTCATTTTGACTGGAGTTACCGGTCCTGTCCTTCTTTCTGTTAAAGACTGCACAGTCCTGTGACACAAATGTAATATCACAGCTGCGGTCATAGAAACAATACGCATATTTTCATTCCATAGCTTTATTCCCTGGAATGTCGTTGTTGAGCAGTTTCCTTACAGCAGAAGATTATTTTAGGAAATGTATATTAGCGTTCTTATGTTAGGCCCAGGTCTCTATGCAAGCCGCTTCAAGTGTACCCATTCATAAGCATGGTTATTTCCTCTAACCAAGCCTATGAGAAAACTAAGTCACTAGTCAGTCTTTTTCCTTTGAAGACGTTAAATCACTCCCTATGATACAGGCTTTCCTGCACTAGAGTATTTCCTAAAAGAAAATACTGAGTGCAGTGCCGTTTCAAAAATGGTTACTAATCCCAGAGATGGAATTGTTAGAATTTTTTTCCCTTCATCTTCTCGTATAAAAGCCTTCATTGTAAACCCAGCCTTCTAACAGGAGAGTTGATGAGTCAGGCTATCAACCATGAATAAACCACTGACAGTGAGGAGATGACTGTAACTGATTAGGCTTCATTTAGCAGCAATGGAAGGATTTATGCAGAAAAGAGTTTTTCGCACGGCTCCAATAATGCTTCCCCAGGAAGCTGCATGTAACTTAAAAAAAAAAAAATACTAAACCAAGTATTTAGCAGTGATCTCAACACATCTGTGCCTGAACAGTGCTTATATTTTTCAAGGGGCATTATTTTCATGGGGTTTCAGACAAAGCTTTTACGAGTAAATTTACAGAGCATAAAAACACTGGCAAATTGTTCCAGATAATCTTTTCATAGATTTTACCTTCTCCTGGTTTATTCCTTAGACTAATGTTTTCACAGCTGTGCAATCATGGTGGGGTGTTTCTGGAAGACTTGACGGAATTCTGTTTTTATTGCCGTACCTTCGCCCGGCTTGCCTTTAAAGGTGTATGTACACAGCCTGGGTATCCGGACTAATTTTAAAACAAGTAGCCTAGGTAACGATAGCGGTGTCACACCACCAGTTCACAGCTGAGTGCAGGCAAACTGAGGAGCATTTGATCAACTTCTGGTGCTGATTTTGGAGCCTGCACTGACTGTACCTATAGCAGGATATAATCTACTCAGTTTGAGGGTAACGTGGTTGCATGTTGGTCCATGCCTGCAATTGCATTTGCTTTGTGTACACCTCCTATGAGTCCTTCCTTCCCAAAGACCAGAGGAATTCTTAATTCTGCTGTCAGATTTAACTCAGGGTGGGATCTGTCTGCCTTAGGCAGCTGAATGATGTTTCAGGCTGAGCTAATTGCCTTCAGTGCTGTTTATGAATAGTGGGATGAAAAAGGCTGTTCCAAAGGTCAGTGCATCTCATACTGGAGAAGATGTCTCAGTGAAGTCACAAGTTTTTGCTGTAGGAGTGCCTTTTCCTGTCCACTGACTGTAAAGAAAGCCTGGCGTGACGAGCAGATACGGATGTCTGAGTTTTAGACATCTGAAGTGGGTGAGATATATCACCCGAAGTGTCCGTAATACAGGTCCATATCTGCTGTTCATGTTAGTGACCGTGACACCTGACTTCATGAAATAGCTTATGCCAGGTATCTGATTGCATCATATCATTACATTTTCTTTGGTGGAAACGGAGGGAAAGTCTAGTCTGGCCAGAATTCAACCCAATTAAAAATCAAAAAAAAGTTTACTGAATATATTCACTGAAAATATTCCTCTTTGGAGTATACAGTCTTCTGACTTAAGTGTTTTCTGAAGTTGGATTGGATTTTTTTTTTTTTTAGTTTCACCAAATAAAATCCCAATCTTTTTTTAAAAACTCACTGAAGAATATAGGAAGGTCTACAGATTTTCCAAGCCAACTTTCAGGTGATCTTTCCACGATACAGAACCAAGAGGAGATAGCTTACAGCAGGTTTTGATATTGGCTGTTTAATATTAGCAAATATATTTTTTGGGGAAAAAAAATCTCATGCAGGAGGTAGTACATTCACTTAGGACATCCTTCCTGGAGTTCATAGGAAGTATACCAAGGAAGTGAATTTTCCTGTATGTCTTAATCTATTTGAAAAAAAAAAAAAAAATTAAACTGCTGAGCTTTAATACTTGTTGAGGATCACGTGTATTAAATTCTGCCCTATTTTTGTTGGCAATGCGTTTAGTGGTATCTGTGGCGTGACATGATTTCTGAGTCGAGGCCCCACGCTTGGTCTGTTCTTGCACCACAGGAAATGTTTTCCTAGCTATCTTTACGATCTGCTGGGTGGTGGCTCTTTAATTTTATGGAAGGATACACAGTTTCATGAGGGAGCCTCATCGAGTCAATATGATTCTGAAGTCGGAAAGCGAAAGCCAAAAGGGCAGCGCTCCCAGTAGGTTGAGATTATGCCACGCTCTGTGGCCCCGTTATCTGCAATACAGCGTGCACAAGCAGCTGTATCTGCAGCTGAACCACTGGGATACCCAAGGTTTAATTAATGCGGTTTCAGCAGTTCTTTTTCTGTAGCCATTCTGATACGACCCTGGTTTTGTCTCCAGATCATCAAAGTGTGTGTGTGCGTGCTTATGAATAATTCAGTAGAGATACAGACTTATAACATTATCTGCTTATAAATCATGCATACCAGAATATTAATCACGCCCACACCCGGGGCAGAGGAACAAGTTTAATCACCTTTAATCTGGCTGGTGTCTGTCACACGCAGATTACTCAGAGAAGCGTGTGGCGGGTAACCTGTCCTACAGCAGCAGAGCCTGGTGGCTTCGAAGGCACGCGTTGTTGCTCATGAAGATTCCATAAATCCTGTGGACACACTGACCCCTCCGCTGAAAGCCATTTCACGCAAGCTGCATTCACTGAATGAGATGTTGTTTAGCTGGAGCGTGTCCAGAGGAGAGCCACCAAGCTGGTGAGGGGTCTAGAGAAAAAATCAGACGAGGAGAGGCTGAGGGAACTGGGCATGTTTAGTTTGGAGAAGAGGAGGCTGAGGGGGGACCTCATTGCCCTCTATAAAGGAGGTTGTAGAGAGGTGGGTGTTGGCCTCTTCTCCCAAGGGAATAATGACAGGACCAGAGGAAATGGTCTGAAGTTGCAGCAAGGGAGGTTTAGATTAGATATTAGGAAGAAATAATTTACTGAGAGAGTGGTCAGGCACTGGAACAGCCTGCCCAGGGAGGTAGTGGAGTCACCATCCTTGGAGGTGTTTAAGAAACATGTAGACCTGGCACTTCAGGGTATTCTCTAGTTCCCGAGACTGTTGGGTTGGGTTGTTTTGAGTGTGTGTGTGTGTGTATGTTTGGACTCGATGATCTCAAAGGTCCCTTGCAACCATGAAGATTCTGTGGTTCCGTGAAAACTGAGGGAGAGTACATAAGCGACTGTAACTTGCAAGTCGGTGGGGTTTTCATGGATCCTTCAACCGCAACAGAAAATAAAAGGCACATAAGTCTTAAAGGCAAATGGCAATATCAGCTTCACCACAGAAAAATTAGGAAGAGACTGCGTCACTGCAAGATATAATATATTTTGAGACGTGATAGTTTCATGCCCAGTAGCCAAATCTTTCTAATTATTTTACTATTTTATTTTCTTTTTCTAAAGGCTCATACCTAATTCCCTCTTCTACAATTGAACCGACCAGTTGTGCAAACCTGGGGAGCCTTTGCCAAGGTAAGAAGCTCAGGTCATTTTCACTGTTTCATCTTCGGGAAACCTTTATTTTCCTTGGGTTTTCGATTCCATTTCTTTTTTATTATTGTCTCTAAAAGGGTGAACTGCAATAAAAAGTAGCAAGGAAAGGAATTCCTTAGTCTCATCAAGTGTGTGGGTGTCCTGTACGTACAATATGTGGAAAAAATGTGATCTCTCCCTTGATAATACATTTTCCAAATAGTCTTCATTATATCAAAAGTGAATTAATCAACTGCTTTCATTTCTTTCTCCATCTCTTTTCCTCCTGCACATTTTGACAATAAAATATTAACCGGAGTAAGAAGTAGGTACATCTGTTAATAAAAAATGAGAAGATGTAAATAAAGGAATTTTCTATTATTCATTTTTTTTCCAATAAGCCATTTTGAGGTTAGATACTTTGAGTTTAGCAGGTAAAAATTTAACGTTAAACTATAAAATCCAGCAGCCATTAGTTAATGAAAGATTTGTTAGAGCAGTAATTGATGGTTTAATAGTGTAAAAATCACCACATCTAAGAATTCATTAGGTGTCTTTAAAGGTCAGCTCAGCTGAATGCAAGGAGTAGGTGAGCTCTAGAGATTTCCATGCCATGTGAATCGTTGGACATGCAAGGACAGTTAATTTGTTCTGCTCTGCTGAGTGGCTGAACTTCTATAAAAATGCTTGACATGAACAACATCAGCCCATTTCTACAATACCTTCATGAACACAGACCTCCTAATGAGGTGGCATGCTATGTTAAACTTTAATCACAGCAGCAGCTGCACCAAAAATAATGTCTAACCCTGTAACCCTTTTTATGCTGAATAGTGGAAGGAGGAGTCAGGAGAGAATAAAAAAAGGGAAGGAGGAAGTCTCAGAACTCTTTCAAAACTGACATTTATAAGTAAATGAGATTTAGCTAAAAATAAAAAGGAAAATGCTCCCTGCTTGGGAAACCAGTAAGAGCACTATGTCAGTCTTCAGTGTACTTCTCCCAGATTTTCCAGAAGTAAATTTAGTTCAGGTTCTTGGAGCATATTGTATTGGTCTCCACAGGGAAAGTGAAATGCCAGTTATGTCCATAATCAGATTTCAAAGAGTAATTTTTAGGTATCATATTCACAAAGCACAATATTATCTGAATACTACGACTTGAGTACCTTAGGTTAATGTGATAGGCACAGTTACCCATTATTAGTCTTTTTATGTCTAAAGGGGAATACAGCCACCATATATAAAACTTTGCATATTCTCTTGGAAGAAACCTGAGTGTTTTCCTTTACCAAAATGGTACGGTGTGAAAGGAGAGAGAATATCTTTCATTAGGTCAGCTAATATGGCTGCAGAAATGCACACACTTTCAGCAAAACAAGCCTGCATTTCTAAAAGCCTCATCCTTTCTTCCAGCTTTATTAACTTGTCTAGTAGAAGATACCGCCTCTAATAAAAGATGCTACCTTTCAAACTTGCCTCTCTTAACTTCTTAGACCATCACATCTTCTATAAACACTATGAGTACTTTCACAAAGGTAATACTCTTTCCTTCTCTGAAATGTGTTTGGCAAAGTGTCACTGCCCTTCTGTGTTTGTCACTTTGGAAGTGGCAGATCAGATTTACTCTGTTCATCATCATCACCATTGTTGTAATAATGAAAATGATAAGAAGGTGCCTGTCTGTCTATTTCTGTCAGTACTGCAGACTTATTTTAAACTGAGAGGCCTGTTTGGATTCCCTTTTTGTTCGTTTGTTGTGTGTTGTGCAATCGCACCAGTAACAAAGTTTGTGGATGCCAGCTTATGTCAGCTACAGTCTGATTAAAAAGCCATTTTCTCCATTATGCTCAGTAAATATTTTCATTCATTGGCAGATGCCTCCTTTAACAGTGTTGGCTGAAAGGTACAATCGGTAAGAAGCCTTATAACTTGTTTCTCAGACCATATAGCCCTGAAGTTACATGGAAGAAGAGCTTTTTTTGTGTTACAGGGTGTCACTTGATATACTCACTTTCCCAGTTAGAACTTATTTGCTGCAACGTCTGACTCTTCCTTCTCTTGCCCTAAGTTTCTTGTTTCACCGAAATCCAAAAGTTAGCTAAAACAACCTCACAAAAAAATCAAAAGTGCAATTTCTCACCTAAAATACAATTGCTTAAACTTTCCACGTTGGTTCTTGGTCAAAATCTGCAAAAGCCATGTAACACTGTGAGATTATACTGCGCCAACCTTCAGATTTTAAAAAGAGTTTTCAGGAAAAAAGAAATCTGTCGGTGAGTGGATTTTCATTCCCTGGGAGTTACTAGATAAAATTAAATTATTTTCCAAACTGTTATTTGAAAATTTAGTGGCATGATCTTTGAATTCCTCTAGCATGTATACCCTCCCAGTCCTCTGAGGGGGAAATTTACAGTTTTGGCTCCTCACTCTGATTTTGAAAAGTGTTGTAGCTAGTTCTCCCGGGAAACATTTGCCCGGGTTGTGTGGGGTGACTCCTGTTAGTGTCAGTGGGAACAGTACAGCTGAGAGCCTACATGAAGCTTTCAGAATATATATTCCAATTCAATTATTCCAAGTCTGATTTCAATTCTCTTTATTGTATGGAGTTCAATGGAGTTAATTGCATCCTTACATGGGGATTTTAGTCTCACATTTGTTTGTCATCTTCAGTCTCTGACTAGGGACAATTATTCTTTTCATGAGCAATATTCTAAGTGCATACATCTTAGAACTCATAGGATCTATTTTCTGGTCTTTGCACAGCTGTTTGGATCTGAAGCTCTCATAAGAGGATTTTGAGTTTATGAAAGCAGTACAGGCCTGATCTTGCAAACCTTACACTGGCAAAACTCCCCACCGAAGTCAGTGAAAGTAAAGATTGCAGGATTGGGACCTCAGTTCATATCCATTCATCACTTTGTGTGGAAAAAATAATGTGTTTATTTAACATTTATGGCATTGTGTGTAGATGGTTTCATTTTACATTGTCATGCGTTGTTCCCATTTTGTCTTACCTTATTAACATTCATATTTCATTCAAGTTCACCTCTTTCTCATCTTTATTACCAGCTACTGTAAATGCTACTACTCCTACACCACCCACTGTCACCACTAACATGCCCGATACTAATAGAAACGATAAGCCAAACAATGGTAAGAAATCCTGTGTTACATTTTTCCTTGTACTGTGTCTAGAACAAATTTGTTGTATTTTAAGGTGTGTTTTTCACAGTATCATAATGTCAAGGGTCATATCTCAGTTCTGATCTCATTTACACTGAAATAAATCAGGAGAAACTTCGCTGGGCCACGTAAGAATGGTGTAAATCAGAACAGAACCAAACTCAGTGTGTATTTCTGTCGTGTTTACCTGGCTCTTGTACGAGAGGGACTCACTTTGTGCCACCCGTTGTATTTATCCATGCAAAGAATGAGGGAAAGGAGAGGGATTTAAAAAAGGGGTCCGAAAAGAACCATGCTGTTGAAATGCTCTAAGGCTGCAGATGATGAGGCATTGTGTAGCTGTGCAGGCAGGGTGGTAGGATGCTGGGATGGTCTGTTCCTCACTAGTCAGGCGCAGGAGCCAAGTGGAATCGTTCCTATGGAGCAAAGCCACTTCCACTGAGTCAACAGGAATCTTTCCACTGACTTCAAGAAGAGCTGGATCAGGCTTTACTAGGGAAAATGTTGACAGTATCAAATATCGTTTACTTTTCATTTAGAAAGATTAAGGGGAAAAATAAGGTAGTAAATGAGCCTATTATTAGCACAGGAAAAAAAGCAGGGATTTCTTTTGAAGTTTTCTCAAATTCTATGATATCACCGTCTCCTAAAGACTGAGCATCGTTTTGTGAAGCACTGCAAAAACATTTATTAGTTTGGTAAAGATAGTTGTTAAACATTATTAACAACACAAAGATAGATTTCTGAAATTTTCAGCTGAGGCTTAAAGATATTTTTATAAAGATTTATTTTTTCAGTGTGCTCCAGAGAAATAAATTTGAATCTAGGAGGTTTTTGTGGGTTGTTTTGGGGGGGTTTGTTTTGTTTTTCCCAAGTGCATCAGTTGTTACTATAGGATTTTAAATTCTTGGAGTATTTTTTCTCTTGGCAGACCATTTCTTGTACGCTGGCAATCAGGCAGTGCAGTAGACAATTTGAAAGAGTATATCTGAATTCAGCCTGTTTGGATCTACTAAGCTGTAGAATTAAAAAGAAAATATTGAAAATTTCTTTCAAGTTTTCCTTTTTTCTTCTTGTGGAAGCACTCACTCTTTGTTCTCCATGAGTAGTTCACTCTGATTTTTGTAACTACAAAAGGAACTGGATGCATTATTAATGTTAGTATGAATAAAGGCTAGACAATTAAATCATTTCTTTGGCTTTGAAACTCCCGAGAGCAAGTAAAAAGACAAAGAAAAATAAGCCCAATTCATTTACAGTAGAAGCAAATTAAACTTTCACTCAGCTAACTGGTGTCATTTTCCACACTTGGTAAAGTTAATTTTTTTTTACACCAAGAGCAGACAGCTGAGAACAGGCGGTGAAGTTGCATATATTTTCTTTAATCCATTAACTATGTGGCTTACTACACACAGACCTGCAGGAATTCAGACTTCCTGCTACGGTTATCTTCAGAATGAAGAGAAATTCACCCGAATCCTCCCATTCACGACCACAGAGGCAGCAAGAGTCTAAGATAGAAGGGGTCAAAACCATAGGAATTATCTCAACCCCAATTATTTGGCCGGTGAAACAAAGGCCTCTTCGTCTCAGTAAAAACTCAGCAGATGAGAACCCAGAGAGGAAAAACACATACAGCTTGTTTCTTCCAACTCTCTCCACATCAGCTGCTTCTGAGGAGACGAGCAACAGCACCTTGGCTGTTTTTACAGAAGAAAGCAGCCTAGATAATACTGCGGTGAATCAGTCACCAAATGAAAATATTTTGAATGGTTCTGGAAGTTCGTTTCGTGGCACTTCTGATGCAGCAGATGCTGTTGCAGAGCCTTCCGTGAATGCGGCAGTTCCTCTTCTTCAAAGCAGAAGCCCAAACGCGGAGCTAGCACGGGCTTTGCCAGATGGGCTAGATCATTCCGACTCTGAGTCAGCGTTCCGCTCTCCCGTTAGCAGCAGCACCACCGCTGCTTACAAACACAAAAAAGGAACTGTCTGGATTTCGTCCCCCAACAGCAGCACAACCAGTTCCATGCATATAAGCAACGTCTCGGAGCCCGTGAGCTGGTGGAGTGAGGCTGTATTTCATCACCAGATCACCTCTGACATTCAGGAAGACAGACTTCATTCCCTTTCCAGCTTATCTGTATCACCCACAGAGGAGAAATCATCAATGCAAAAAAGCAGGCTAGGTTTGCTAGACTTCACACCTGAAAATTTTTACTTGGAAAGAATGGAAGGCAATGCTGATAGGAAAACCTTTTCTACATTAGCAACAAACAATGAATTTCAGCTTAGAAAATCTATGCACATTAAGGAACATCACTCAGGGGGCATGGCAAGTGCCACATCTGTGGAGACACCACATGCAACCCCAACAACTTATTTGCAAAACATGAAAAAGCCATCCACAAAACTTATGCCTGACATCCAACCGACAAATTCAAACAGCAGAGAACTACTAAAATTTTCAACGCTTCTGGTAGGAACAGGCTGGACAAGCTCGGCATTTAAGCATGTTGTAATGACCCCACCTGTTTATCAACAATCGTTGACTGACATTTATTTGGAAAGTGACAGCATATTTATATCTAATAGCAATTACTGGTCTCATTATTTAAAACATTCAGTATATTTTCAAAAGCCAAGTGAGACCCGCAGAAAAGGAGTACTGGAGAACAATTTAGATGCATTTCATGGTAGTAATGAAAATGAAGAGTCATCTTTTTCCATATCTGAGCCAGAGAACATGAATAGAGTTGACAGCTCCTGGGACTCAGGTTACTTAGATTTTCCAACAAAATATGTAGATATTTCCCCTTCTTTAACAGCAAGTTTCTGGACTGTTTCCTATCATATGAAAGAAGCATCTCAAGTGTTTTCTGAGGAGCCATTGGAAAATTGGTGGCTCTCATTTAATAAACTGCTTTCTTCCCCAACAGAGAGATTGCCATCCATTAGTTCACCTGCTAAGTCTGACGGTACCTCTGAAGAAACATATGCCATTAGATTATTAGGTCACAGGGCTGAAGAAATGAACTTCTCTAGTTATGCATCAGCTTTGGAAACACAAATCGTTAGTTCCTTTGTTCCAGGCCTTTCAAAGAGACTTTCAGAAAGTAATGGCAGGACAATGTTGCAGTCAAGAGTGAACTTTGCAAACCTGACCGTGTCTTCAAACAGTGAATTTTATTTTCACTTTCCTTTCCCTTCCCTGGAAGCACCTTTGAGTCAACCCTCTGTACAGGTAAGTCCCTTTGAGAAGGTACTTGAAAATTCCATGGAAAAATTAATGATACTTGATAGTTTGCCCACACAAACTGGAACTGACATAGCAAGTGATCAAACCAACATGACCTTCTTAAACAATAGGCAGCAGCTTGTTTCTGTCCTTCCAACACATTCAGGAACCCAGTCTTCATGTTCAAGGGACAGCCAAGCTCCTTTCTCAATCAATACAGCAGTTAAGAGTCTGATAAACAATACAAGAACACATGGATCACTGCAGTCTCAAAGTCTTTCAGTGAATGACGCTGGAACAAACCATATTGATAAAGCAAGAAGTGAAGTTCAAATAGATGCAGATGTTTTTTTTAAAAACATCAGTTTGATGAGTTCTGACTTCCTTCCAATGACATTGTCTTGGGAATTAAGGCACCTTCTTCATTCAGACTCAAAATTCAAAGTCAGTGTACCTCCTAACAGCTACTCCACACCTCCACTCCCACAAAGTTTCCAGAATCATCTTGATGCAATTTCTCCAAGCCTGATCCCTCAGTGGGATGTGGCAGAGTTAAAGTTGACAACAACAATGACACCAAGAAGTCACCTGACTGATTTAGAACAAAACTCTGTTGAAACTCAAAGGGACAGTCTGAGATACTCTTTATGGGCAGTAGGACAAGAAATCATTGCTGGTAATGAAGATATAAGGAATTCTGCTGTTCTGACATCAACAAAGATACTGAGGCTTTCTGAATGGAATTCAGAATGGGAAGTGCCTGGATCCTTTAGCAAGCACAAAGAAGGAATGTCTTCTCTGAAAATTGTTAGTACTCATGCCTTGGATTTTGAAAATGCTGATTATGGACGTTTTGCAAATCTCTCTTCTATTTTGGAGTCATCAAGAACTGCAGTATTGAGTGACGCGATACCTTTGCCATCTTCATACAGTGGAGTTATTATTCAGCACCAAGAGACCACCTTGAAGGGCAGTCTGACAACACCTGCAGCAGCAATCCATCACCCTCTCATGCAGTCCCAAATGCCAGTTTCTTCTGTAATGTACCATCAGTCATCAGTTTCGGCAGATGTTCATTCCTCAGCCAATTTACCATCTGGGACATGGCAAAATACCACCCCTTACCCACCACCAAATCAACTTCCTAGCTCTCCTACAGGCTTTTTATCTTGTTTATGTTACTCCTTCAATGAGCTGGGCTGCCTGTGTCAACCTGAGGTCAACTACAGTAGG
>JAHREE010000095.1:3967255-4087961 GCA_033628505.1 Tringa tobata | reverse complement strand
GCAGTCTCAAAGTCTTTCAGTGAATGACGCTGGAACAAACCATATTGATAAAGCAAGAAGTGAAGTTCAAATAGATGCAGATGTTTTTTTTAAAAACATCAGTTTGATGAGTTCTGACTTCCTTCCAATGACATTGTCTTGGGAATTAAGGCACCTTCTTCATTCAGACTCAAAATTCAAAGTCAGTGTACCTCCTAACAGCTACTCCACACCTCCACTCCCACAAAGTTTCCAGAATCATCTTGATGCAATTTCTCCAAGCCTGATCCCTCAGTGGGATGTGGCAGAGTTAAACTTGACAACAACAGTGACACCAAGAAGTCATCTGACCGATTTAGAACAAAACTCTGTTGAAACTCAAAGGGACAGTCTGAGATACTCTTTATGGGCAGTAGGACAAGAAATCATTGCTGGTAATGAAGATATAAGGAATTCTGCTGTTCTGACATCAACAAAGATACTGAGGCTTTCTGAATGGAATTCAGAATGGGAAGTGCCTGGATCCTTTAGCAAGCACAAAGAAGGAATGTCTTTTCTGAAAATTGTTAGTACTCATGCCTTGGATTTTGAAAATGCTGATTATGGACGTTTTGCAAATCTCTCTTCTATTTTGGAGTCATTAAGAACTGCAGTATTGAGTGATGCGATACATTTGCCATCTTCATACAGTGGAGTTATTATTCAGCACCAAGAGACCACCTTGAAGGGCAGTCTGACAACACCTGCAGCAGCAATCCATCACCCTCTCATGCAGTCCCAAATGCCAGTTTCTTCTGTAATGTACCATCAGTCATCAGTTTCGGCAGATGTTCATTCCTCAGCCAATTTACCATCTGGGACATGGCAAAATACCACCCCTTACCCACCACCAAATCAACTTCCTAGCTCTCCTACAAGCTTTTTATCTTGTTTATGTTACTCCTTCAATGAGCTGGGCTGCCTGTGTCAACCTGAGGTCAACTACAGTAGGTCAAGCTGTTAAGTTAGATGTAGAAAAAAAAAAACAGATCATCTTAGATATTTAGTCGGTAGACTGAACGTAGAAGTAGTTGGCTTTCCTCCTTTAGATATAGATCCATTTAGTATATGAAAAGATTATGGAATAGTAATTTAATTACAGTAGAAGGGAACTTGTAACACCTTAGTGATAGTAAGTGTCATTAACATGTGATTTCTAATTTTTGTGTGCTTCTCTAGACAGCTCTCATGAGACTGTGAGGATAATATACTGGGTTGCCATATATTTTATATATTTTTATGCTATTTTATTGCTTCAGGTTGTATGAATGTTTTTTACTTATAGTATTCATATATTTTTGAGGATTTAACCTTCAAAAAGCAAAGATTTCTTAAATGAAACCTTTGTATAATTTGCCTAGCAGAATTAAAAAAAAAAACCTACCCTGGTATTTCATTGATTGTTATAATTTTGTAGTTGGTTGTGGGTGTGGGGAGAAATATTTTTCCAGGTTCTTTTTTCATCTTTTTTCAAATTATCTTTGGCTACTTTTCATCAGTTTTCTGCCCGTAAAAATATTTTTTTTCATTCAGCATTTTGAGGTGGGATTTCCATTGTTTAATTTGGAGATTGAGAAATCATTTTGAGTTTTAACTATCTGCCACTGCAGTCTCCTGAGAGTGTTTCAAAATGTAGATTAGTTCTTTGTTCTTGTTCTTTTTTCACCTCATGAAAACATGCTTTGGGTCACCATCTGGTGGAGATCCTGAAGTTGTTAACTACTTTGTAGCTTCTATGTTTGATTTTAAAACATTCTTTGCATATTTCTATATTAAGATAATTTTGTCCATATACATAATTATATAAATAAGGTTATAATTATATATATGATTGTATATGAACATATGAGAATATATATAATGCACATTTTCTGTATATGTGTATCTGTATAACACATATAAAAAATACATTATACATATAAAATTGAATATATGTATATACAGAGATATATGCATATAAATGAGATCCAAGTCTTGCAAGTGTTTTCAACTTGCCCAAAGTCCAGTTTCTACTTTCAAAGACTTTTTTTTCTCTTTTTTATTTGAAACTATCACAGTAATAATAGCAAACTAAAATACATTTTTAGATTAAACTGCTCACCGTATTTGTGTGTCTGCTGAGTTAAGGGAGGATAAAAAAGACAATAAATCAAAAAGCAAGCTAGTTCATTCTACTCATATCTAAAATTTAATCATAGCTTACCAAAGAAGGTAACCGGTAAACCATCATCCTGCAAGAAATTGATTCTTTAGTATTTTATCACAGAGGGAGATTTTCATACTAATCTCAGTGATCATACAATCAATTCCATAATGAAAAGAAAGAGCAATACTGAAGCCAGCTCATGAATAGGATAGTAACCAATGTGTACAATTAAATTGGAAAATACTGACTTCAGATTTTTTTCCAGATACTTTTATTTCAAGCTCCTGTAAAAGGATTACCTATGGAGTTGTAAAATGATAAAATTTGCTCCACCAAGAGTAAAAGGTCTTTTATTCAGGCTCAGAAAGATAGAGCAGTTCCTTTACAATCAAGAGACAGAAAGATATTTCTGTATAATTGTTGTCATGTCCTGTTCTGTCTTACGTGGTCTCTGTAAGATTTACATAAGATTTAAATAAATACATGTATCTGTGACCAAGATCCACAACTCCATTTGGTAACAGCCCTGAACCAAGCAATGCCACATGTGCAGATACATGCAAGGGATTTGATCCAGAAGCTTTTAAACCTCCCCCACATCCTGGGAAGTTTTAGCCAACTAGGGTGAAGAGAATTTTTAGTAGCTTAATGAAAAAAACTTTACTTTTGAAAAGTATAGACTTTTAACAGAGAACATGACTATGAGAGGATTAGATGTTATTCATTAGATGTGAAGTCTTGTAACTGCCTACCAATTCATGAGCTTAAAGAGAATTTATATTTACCCAGTGCCATTTCAAAATATTTTTACTGAATATAAAATTGGTCCAAGCCAAGTGTTACACATTTTGTGACTGAAAGATGGTTTGTTCAGCTGCCAGTTTTGTAAAGCTAATGTGAGTTCTTCTACTATCTGGCCATCGCCAGGCCTGAGAGCAAAGACTGTTCAGTGAAAATGCGAGCTGGATATGCCTTCTCCCACCTAATTCTGTCCTCGGTTATCTGGTTACTTTCAATTGATGAGCTTTATCTGCTCTCACAAAGTTTTAAGACTAATCTGCAGTGATTGAATTCTGGATTATAACAATATGACTGAAAGGAAAATTTACACATATTAGAGATTTCCGTAGTTGTGATTATTTTTTAAATTCATGACACTTTGATGATCTTGTTTTTACACATCACGTTAAAGGCATATGCAAAATACTATTTATACATACGTTGTTTGTGAGTTTCCATGTCACATTTCCAGTGCCTCTAAAATACAGAAGGGGTGGGGTTTCTTGTCTGATTTGATGGGACTAGTGAGAATAGGCCTAAATCTGCAGGCTTTGTTCACTCCAACAAAAGCTTGAGGTGTCCTTTTATGCGGGCCTCAGCCCAATCTTTATAGTCATCATATGAAACTAAAGTCTCATTATTATGAAGGTTAATTTGCTCAATTTCTAACATTATAATGCTGTTTTTAATGGACAGGTGGGCTATTCTACAGGATATCTATAACCGTCTTTAGTTCCAACTCCAACTCAGTGTCGAAAGTACATGAAGTGGTTGCAGAATGGGTAAGTTTTCTTTCCTGTGTGATTACATATATGAATCTGCCCCAATGATGTTTCAATCTGAAAAGGAAAAAAGAAGAGAGAATACCAAATAAATTCTTAAATTAATATGTGTTCTCTGAAGATCTTTCTATTATTGATTTGTGCAGTAATGAATTCAGATCTTGCTGGGGCTGTTACGTCCTATGGGTAAAATTTTGAAATGTCTCCACTATGCTAACCAACTTCTTAAGAAATGTAGATACTGGTTGAGATTTTGGAAAGTATGGAGAAATCAGAATTGTCCACTGAAAGAGGTAAACGTCTAAGTTCCAACATTATTATACAGAGCAATATGTTTCTCCCCAAATACTAATGTGGTTTTGAAGTTATATTGTGATAGAAAAAAAAAAAAAAAAAAAAAAGCAATGTTCATTTGTGTGAGGCAAAACACTTTTCCAATTTACCCTGATGTTCTCTACTTCAGAGTTCTTCTGCTGTAGGTCAGTTTATCGTTTAATAAACCTGGAGACTTTCAGATTTCAGAAGCTAAAGAAACCACCTGTAGTCACCTACAAACCAGAAATGCAAAACCTGCCAAGGTTGCTCTCTTAGCAGCAGCAGCCAGGCAAAGTATGTAGGTTCAAATTCTTTTGCCTGAGCCAAAGAATCCAGAGGTGTCACTTGGCCCTAGCAGAGTATGCAAAAGTGTCTCCCAGGGGAAAAACTGAATAGCCATCACCCATTCAGAATAAATAGTACAAAGATCATCATAAGTTTGTAGACTTTTAGGTGAAAATTGACCCTGTAGTTTTATCAGTAAATCTTTTCTAATGGAAGTGTTTCTGAGAATTCAAGATGAGGAGCAGAGGGAGAAAAGGAAAATTTCAGCTTCCTGTGCACTCACCTATTCACTGTGTCATGACCTTAGAGAGACTTCCTTCTGTCAGTAGAAAAGCCCACATCTCTCACTACCAATTGTACATCTAATATAACAATCACCTCACTGAAAATGGAGAGTATTCTCTTTGCTTTGAAAAACTGAAGGGGATTTCTCCAGGGGGAGAAAGGTGATATTCTAACTTGATCTTAAGCAACAAAGAGCCCCATTAACATCTCATCATTCATGCAATCAATGTCTTCCTGTTTTTCAGCTAAACCGTACTTTCCAGAACTGGAATTACACTGTATATGTGGTCAATATCAGGTAAATGAAGGGGGAAGATGTTTATGTTCCTTTTGAGAATTAGCCCACTCTAATTAATATTTATTTCTTTCATAGCATCCACCCCGGCTCCATAAAAGAGGGAGTAAGAGAAAAAAGAAGTCTTAAAAGGTAACATTTTTAAAGACATTTTCCTGACAGAGGCAGCAGCTGCTATTACAAGTGGCTTTACAACAGGCTTTATTGTCTATTATTGGATTCATTGTCTATTGGGCATATGCTGCCAGTCTGTAAATACAGGACTGCTGGCGAGCCGAGTGCTCTGGATGTGCTCAGAAACCTAATACTGGTTATCGTATTTATTTTTGCTTAAAACCTACTGAGCTTTAAACCTTAACAGGTCGTTTTTTCAGAGCTCAGGGTTCATCCGTCACAAAACTGAATAGACACATCATCTATATGTGGTGTAGCAGACCCAGCTTTCTTTAGCAACAAGCTTTGCTACGCTGGTATCTGTCCACCACCACTGCATTTATTCTCTTGAACCGGAGCCTTTTGAGTTAACAGACATCTTACTAGATGCAAAACACTGAAAAATCATGCTGGAATTGAAAGCCAAACGAGTGTGAGTTAAACTATTTACCATATGCTCTCATTTCCTGGCTTCTGCTGGGCTCGGAGGGATTGCAGTTGGGATGGCCTCAAAGGCAGCCAAAGAAACTTAGATGGGTCACACCCCCTGAAAATTGAGCCTCAGGGGATTTCTTTGAAAGCAGCAGGATGATTTCTGGGGGATATACGGGGAGGGACTGAATCTTAGGACCAAATTTAGGCGAGGAAAGCAAAACATACTTAAGTCTTGTGAGGAAGGGGCAACAAGTGAGTTTGGGACATATCTGTCTGCAGTGTTGGCAAAAGTCCTCTAGGAAAGGACTTTGCTGACTCCCAAGAACTGCCATGGTAGCAGCTGGGCTTTTCGATTTCAGACGTAGCCCAATATTCCCAATTTACCATCAAGAAGCAGTTACTGATGCTTCCAGATTTTCTACAGAATTTACCTAAATGTAAAAGTTACTATCTCCTTCCCACACACCCACAGCAGAAAGACAGCTTTTATGGGCAAAACCATTTAACTGGCATAGCATAAATTCAGCCTCTGAATGGGCTATTTTGCTGCCTGACCTACATTTACAGTAGGGTGTAGTGATGTGGGTGGGATTCTTTTTCACACTTCTAAATGCTACAGTTATGCCAGCAAAACCTTTTAAGTGGAGACCATGCCTCAGGTCTTACCAGCAACCCAAGAGCGCTGAGGACTGTAAAGCTTTCCCCATCCTTATTCCTGCATCTTTCATGGGACCAGCAGCCCAGCTTGTCCACAACTGTTCTCCCCTGGACTGCACACCTGATTTCTTCTCGTCTCACCTTCCCACCATCCTGTCCTCTGGATTTTCTTTCTTCTTCCTGGTCCGTTAAAAAAAGAAGGTGAAGAGGGACAAATTATTGCAGTAATTCCCTTTCCCTGACATGTGTCACTGTTAAGGGGAAGTAACCCTATTCCTTTTTACTTTGCTCATCATATGTAATTTCAGAGGTAATGGAATTACATGTTCATAATAAGTCGTAAAGTTTTTCAAGGGAGGCCTGCTCTAAGGAGAAACTGTTCTTCTCATGGGCTCTGATGTACTTTCTGTCAAGTCCAAATGGCATTTTGTCATCGTTCTGAATAATTTAATATAAATGCTAATCATGTCACATAAAATGTTACTGTTCTCCAAATAATCAGGATTTTTATGCTGTGCATGTTTTCTTAGAAAAGGAAAAAAAAAAAAAAAAGAGAGGAGTCAAGATTCTGCTCAACCTAGAAACCCAGTTGGAGTAATGTGGGAATAACTAAAAATTTAATCAAGCTCCGTGATATGTGACTAACAAAAATTACACTTTTTACGCACTATATATGCATATATACATATACAAAAATATATATACATGGGACTTTTTTTGCTGGTTTTTCATGTATTTTTCATATCTTGCATAAATTTTCATGCATCTGACAGGAGAAAAAAAGGAAAAGTTGGTGTTCTCCCAGCTTTATGTCTTCTGAGTGTACATCTATCCTTGTACATTGCTTCCCCTTGAAACAAAAGAAGGATCAGCTTCCCAGTAGCCTTCAGTGTTCCTGGGTTTAGTCACCAGGTTTCCAGTTCAGTGGGATTCACACAGCTGTTTCTAGATTCTGCAAGGAAAAAATCTGTTGAATTTCTGAAGATCCAGAAATACAACTCTTTTTTTTTTTTTCCTATTACTTCCCAATCATTGCTTTTAAGGTAACTTTGTTAGATTTTCCACTTTCTTGAGAAATCCTACAAGACACGAGAGTAACATTTCGGGGTATAAAAAATGAGCAGGTTACAGGCTGGAAATTTTTAATCCCTGATGGAAGTAATGCTAATTTCTGACTACTCAGGTGATCCACTGAAATGTTATGGCTGAGTTCTTGTATGTAATTTGCTCACTGTGTGATTTCCTGCGGTTTCTATTAATTAAATATTCCTATAAATTGTTTCTGTGAATATGTGTCCAAAGATTTTCTTATTTCTCCATTTTGAATAGTCAAGAATAAGTTTCTTGCTGTTTTAGACATTCCACTATTTCCCTTAGTTGTTAAGTACTTCTTCTTTCATTTACCTTCATGTTATCTGAACAGAATTTCACTCCAGAGTTAAAATTTAAGACCTAACCCATAAGTATCATGGCCTTAACTTTTATCTTTTACAGAAGCGAACATGTTAGTCGTACTCTAACTCGCTAAATCTCATCTCTCCTTTCTGAATTTTCCACAAGATCATAGATGCCTCATTTCTAAGCCACTATCATAATTATTTAAATTGCTCTTTGAGAAGTTTTCCCTTTCTTTACATGAATTCATATTCTTATCATTCAGATCACATCTTTTTTCCTTACCAATTGGATTAGTATTTTATACAACAATTAAAAAAAACAAACAAACCCAAAGAACAAAGCAGCCTTTCCCAACCTTTTCTGTGTATTTTGTTTTGCTTCAATCCTTATTTACCACATTGCTACCTTATCAAGGAACTCCTGTTATCGGTCTCCCCACCTAGTCTTTTTGCAAGCGAAGAGAAAGAATCGTTAGAAAGAGAATAATTCAGAGAAGAAATAGAATCTGGAAGTGGGAGGTAGGAAGCTGGCTTTTTTTGGCACGGTAAAAATAGGTGTTTTCCAAATAAATATTTTAAACTGTACTGCATTCTGCAGAAGAGCAAAACAAAACAAAAAGTGGAAAGTGGATTGTTGTTCTTTCGTTGCTGTGCTCTGTGAGCTGCAGAAATCCAAAGTACACTGTGCTTGTTATGTGTTTATGTACATGGTGATGAGAGATAGAGTGCCAAGTCCAAAAGTGCCTATTACTATCAGCACCTTTAATACTGCAGGATCTCTGGATGACAGCAGTATATCACGCTAATACTTTGGTAGATTATTAACTACTTCAATAGACAGAATTTTATCACAGCTATACTTGACTTTGTGTTCAATTTGTCCCTCTGGTCATACTGTTTCCATCTCTTAATGAGAGGGCAGCTGTTCAGAATAGAAGTAGAAAGGAGTTCAGAAAGGGCTATGGACATAGCTGTTTCTTTGTCTCCCATTATTTTGCAGAAACCTTTAAAAGTGAAGCCAATTTGTCCATTTTATGTAGATAAATTATAAATCTGTTTGTTTCCTTCATTAATTCTTTGCCTTTTATGACTGCAGCTTTGTCAAAGCTTTCTGTGACTGCTGCTGCTGCTTTTCTCAGAAGATTCCTACTGATCCTCGCCTCGTCAGATGACTCTGTAGAGCTGCCTCAGAAGGGGAATTGGTCTTTATTAAGCAGCTCAGCTCCCCTGCTTCTCCTTTCTTCTTTTATTTCGCAAGCAATTTTGAGAATTCAGACCCCAATTCATTTAAAACCTTTTGTCCACTTAACATACAAAAAAAGATTATGCTTGCTCCAATTTCCACTACTTGATTGTCATAATTTTGGCCTATTTCCTATGTTCAATTGCTTCTACTGTGTGAAACAACATTAATATTAGTGCTTTTAAACAACTGATCCAAATTAAAAACCACAGTGGTAGCAATCTGTGTGAAGACCACTAAACTTAAACAGAAATCCCTTCTTTTAGGAATGAAAATAGAGAGGAAAGCGGGAAATCAGAGCTGCCCATGCCTAGTCCTGCTTTTTTGAAGTCTGTGGAAGTTTTACCACCACTGTCTGTAAGGCAGATTCAGGCTCCTGCATGCTGGGCTCTTGGGTGCTGTGTTGCTTAATGGAAAGTTTAATGCACTTGAATAAAACTTAAGCTATTTAGATTGTGTAATAGTTTTAGACAGGAGTTAGTAACATCAGAGCAGCATAATTTTGGTTTTATAGTCTTAAGTATCTTTACTGGGTAAAGTATTAGGCTTTTGCATTCTTTGTAGATTACTTCAGATTATTTGTTATGAAATAATAATGCTATTCTCATTATAAATGAACACATCTGGGATGCCTATTTCTATTTTAAAAATTTTCTTGGTTCCTACTGGTGAGGTTTCAGGAACAACTAGGACCTGGCCCACCTCAACTCCCCCAACCTCAACTTGAGCGTTACTGAAGGCAGTAAGGGGCAGCTTTGACCAGTGCTGAGCAACATTTTAATATGCCACAAAAGCCGAGTAGAAATACGCAGATTTCTCCACAGTGCCCTGCTGGCATCTTGTGTCTGAAACCTGTAAAGAAAGGCTTCATCACAGACGGAGGAATTTGGGAATTCTTCCCGAGTGACTGAAGGATGATCCCTTCTTAGTCTCCTGCTGAAGCTGCCTGCTCTTGATCCAGGTTCCAGTGGCCTCCTTTGTGTTTCCACTGACTTTACCTGGATTTAGTGTAGACTTGACATTGTCAGATATCGTTTTACAGGAAAGTAATGTATTGGGGAATGGGGGTTTTCTGTGTTGTTTTGAAACATAGCTCAAGCGTAACCAAAACCTCATTTCAGTGAAGACTAGCTGTTGAAATGTGAGAGATTCCAGCCCTTTCTGTTTTGCCTTTCTGCTCCATTCCCTAATAAGCAATAGTCTTCAAAGCAAATCATCACATACTGTAAGTGCTTTCTGTTGAAAATGCATAGTTGTGTGTGTTCCCACACCAAATCTGCAAGGAGGAGCGAGGCCCGAAGACACAAGGACAGGCAGAGAAGTGTGACCATGCTGCTCACAGCGCTGCTCTGGTACAATGGCCATTAACTTAAAAGGAAGGCTTAGGATGCTTTTATTTTTAGAAGTCCAAAAAGTAGCTGCAACTTTTAGTTTTGTGTCCTGAAGTGTCAGATGTTATATTTTTTCTGTAACATCACCTTCTACTGAGAAAGGAACCTCTTCATCCTTGGCATTACTTTGAATGTGTCTATTATGCCCAGTCCTATTTTTTTGCTCTCTGTTCTGAGCATTTTAATGGCATCACAGTCAAAATCACCTCAAGTAAAAGTTTGTCCACAGCTCAGATGCTTTTGTGGAATGCCTTTAATTTCCCTCTACTTTCATATTTCTTTCTGTCTCATTCTGCGTGTTTTCTAATATTTTGAATGCTATTTGTATTACATCTTCACTGAGTGTCTTCTGCAATAGTCAGCTCTTTTTCTGCCTCTCAAGTTAATGTGAAGAATTTAGTAGTGTTTGCAGGTGACTGTGGGCTTACCTGTACTGCCAGTCTTAAGTACTCATCGCCACTTATCTTCAAAGCCAACATAACAGGAAGAGTGGTAAAAAATTTAATGCTGACATCTTAAGACTTTTTTTTTGCCAGAATAATTAGAAATGAATTTCCCATGACTTTTAGTGAAAATTTACATTCCCTGAGCACCGAGGTGCTTTAAAAATGATTCTTTATATACTTTAAACCGAGTAACATTAACAACAAAAGAAATTTTTTAATACGCATCGCTAATCATCAACCACATGTCTTCAGGTATGAGACAGTCTGTGCTGCACGGTTCGCATGGCTTGTTAATCCTTCCTTGAGGCTCCTCGCGCGGCGTAGCCGTGCCACCACAGCCCGTGTGTAGGCACACTGTCCTGGAATAGCTCTGAGTCACGCTCCCGGAGAAGAAAGCCGGCTTTGTGGTCCGGCCATGGCAGTGCAGGCGCCCCCACCGCCTCCCGGGCCCCTGAGGAGGATGCAGCTTCCTAAACTCCTCTCTCTGAGCCAGCTCAGCTCAACCCACCAGGACAAAGCGGGACAGAGGCAGGTTTTTCCCTGCTTCCCAGCTTGCTCCGGGATGCTTGTCACCATTTCAGTCAAAGAGACGAGAGGCATAAATACTTGTCCCCATTGTGTTTACCTACACCGCAATCCATTATTTTTTTTCATATTGACAGCAGTAATACTAGCAGTACAGGTTACTGGAGGTGATGTCTAATTTCTTATTGATGACTGCTGCGGAAATCTGTCTGCTTTTATATGGCACGCAATAAAAGATGTGAGGTTGGGTGTAGCAACTCCGGTGACCCCAGCAGAGCACGGCAGCGTTGCCATTTATCTGAGTGTAGGCTTATAGTTTCCCAAATCAAGAATTTTGTTCTTCACCACTTAAATGTTTTCTTTCTGGGATCTGAGTGTGACAAAAGTGGAAGGAAGCACTCAGCTTCGTATTGCGTCAGCTGTCAAGTTAAAAGGTATTTATTTACTTCGGGAAGCTAGCATGAGTCATTCTGAAAAGTTTATAGAAATTGTTTTCATTGTAATATGGAAGAGGCTCTTATTACATGGTATACATGACTTGTGCTCTAAGAGTTTCTCAGAAAACAAATAACGAAGCAGTTTAAGGGATTATTTTTATCAGTACTTCATAATCAATACTTTTGTCTATAATTGTTCAAGATAACTGTAACCGGTTCTACCTCATCTGTCATTATCCCTTCTGTTTTGTTGCCATTATCCCTCCTCACAGTTATGGGCACTAAATATCATTTTGGTTAGTTGGGAGTCCTGTAATAGGCAGCATAGTAGTAGCAGTGACTGCTCACTTCTGTTTTGCAGCCAAAGTGCTGACTTAGGGAGTGGCATCAGTATATTAAGTTTTCCTCTTCTGAAGTAAAGGGAATAGATGAGTGAAGCCAGAATCTTTTAGGAAAGATGGTTAAGTGCCAGGAGACTCAGGGGCTGAAGTGCTGGAGGGCTGAAGGAATTGGCAATCCCGTAGGTAATTTCCATACCTCTGCTAAAAATAAATGCCATAATAAACTTGTGCCTCTCAATATATCCGAGGTATACAGCAAAAACCTGCTAATGCACATCCACCCTACTGAGGCTGTTGCCATACGTTAAACACTCCACAGAGACCAAAGGAATGTTAGGAGGAACTCAGTGTCTCTGGGAGCAGGGCAGGAGTGACCTGGCCAGGGATAGCTGGAATTTCTCTGCTAAAATACATCCATCGGGGAAAAAGCAAGCCAAGCCAGCAGGTAGTCACATTTTTATCTTCTTCTCCAGCAACATGTTACCAGTAAGAGCGGATATGGCAAGAAAAAAGAAAAGTGTACTGGTATTAAACAAAAAAAAACCCCAAAAAACAAACCAAACAAACAAAACCACCAACAAGGGACTGTGTATATTTCTTTATTTATTTTTTTGCAACTGCAGCAGTGAAATGTGTGGAATATTTAGTTCACAGTCATAATTTCTTTATGAGGTTTGGGCTTTGCTTTTGTTTTTTTTTTAATTTTTTTTCCTAGACTGAGAGGTTGTTTTCTAATGCCAGCTCTTTTAATGCAATTTCATGACAGTACTTCAGAACTATTGATTGGAATTATTCAGTTTTCAGAATGATGTCTGACAGAAAGAGGGTTAAGTCTGTCATCTAAGAGGAACATCTGTACACTGAGATGTACTTTTATACTGTCCCAGACTAGGCACCTCTGGAAAGTGCAACTCTGAGCTGTCAGCATGGGGATGTGTTTCTGGAAGGTTTTTGGAAATGAAGTCCTGGTCTGTCTGGGATGGGGTACTTGAAAACCCTACTAGGTCTCTCCTGTACAGCGCCCCTACACATTTTTTCTTCTACTCTTTTTCAAGTAAACCCCAAGACCCTTGGGGGGCTGTTCTGTGTGTGTTCTGCTCACTGTATGTGTGCTGGCACTGCTGACGCTTCCCAGGCTGCCAGGAACTGATCACACACCGCGAAGTCTTTACCCAGGCTGCTGGGTATCCAAGGGCAAGACTAAGATGAAGACAGCCCAAAGCAGGTTTTGCTTTTTCCTTTTTTCCACATTTTGGCTCCCGTGGACATCCAATGTTCCATGCTTCAGTGTCGTCACCTCCTACTAGCCAGAGCCAAGCAATGCTCTTGGGTACCAACATATTCTCTTCTCCAACATGTGTTTTCTGTGTCCCAGGAGGAAATTTTTGAGCCTTCCACTCTGGGCTTCTTTCCTGTGTCCTGCTAGAACTGCTTTTCTGTTCATTATTTCCCTTCCAGAAAAGCTATGTTTTTGGACAAGGGTGGGGACTGTTTTATTTCTCTCACAGGAAAGAAACTTGGGCACTTTGAACTACTTCTTATGCCCAAGAAAGTAGCAGTGGGCTACAGTACAAAACAGCTATTACTGTTTAAACTTGAATTACTCATCTGAGCAACTAGACTTTCCTAATTAGGACTAAAAGTTTCAGAAGTGTGTTGGGGTGTTTTTTCACTCCATCAAAATTTAGACATTTAAATGTTAAGCATCTGTTCTTCATTAATCTTCTAGTCTTCCTCTGTAGTCAGTAGAGAGGTAGACCCTCTGGAATATGAGTTGTCCAATCCTGACAAGTTTTGTAAGGTGGGATGAATCAGCTCTCAAGTTCCTAAACCATCAGGCACCAGATTTTTAAATTTAATTAGGGCCTATTTAGAACTCACAATTTTATGGTTTCTTCTTTTAATATCTTTTAAAATAATCTTAATCTTATGAAAATATTTCTTAGCTCTTTTGATGAGAAGCTTCTTTAATTGCAATTAGGGGATGAAATTTTCCAACTTTTTTGTTCGTGGCCCTATATATGCAAAAATAATAATTTACAGAAAATGAGCAACATTGTCTTGGTGACACTGGTCCATACTCAGAAAACCAGAGCTTGTCAGATACTTTTATTTCCATACATTTGGCCTCGACTGTTCTGACTCAAACATTCAAATGATTTTTCTTGCAGTTTTGGGGTTTTGGCTCTTCTGGTTTATAATTCTACCAACAACATCAATTTAGAAGAGGAAGAAATACGACAGAAACTCATAAGGAATAATGGGACTATGGAAGGAGGATATAAGCTTCACACTGTGGATGTTGATCCAGTAGGTAAGTAGTTTTTGGCTTTGTTACACAACAGATTTTGTTTGCTTGTCCATAAATAAACATCTTCTGTGTTAAAATAATCACGCATTTCCAAATGGTATGACTGTTTCAGATTTTGAATTGCTCCTTTAAGCCTCATTATTCCACTAATCTCCGAAAGCTGATTTAACGTAAACACAGTTGTCCAAATTGTTTTAGTCAGTGTTTTACTTCCTGGTTCAAAGAGGCCGCGACAGATCCTGACAGCTCCTCTGGTAGTTTGAGGATAAAGAAACGTGATTTACAGCCAGAACTATAATGAGACATTTTGGACCTGCAAGGCCCCTCGTGCCCACTCCTCAACCCTGTTGGTTTTGCTCCTACCAGCTGCTGCCCTTAATTAATCTCCTTTTAGCTCTTATTTTTTCGCAATCGACTTCTTCCAGTCAGAGATTGCCCTTCCCTTGGGAAGGAGGAGATGGGGGCTGGTGGGGTGCAAGTGGATACAGGATGCGTGTTCAGTCCTTGCCCTTGAACAGCAGCAGTATATGTTGTCCCCTGTTGTGCGCCCCTCCATTGTTACTACTCTATAGATAACGACCAAGCATTTCATTTGAAGACACCTTTGTGCTGTAGACTGGTTGATGGGCTGACGACAAGGAATGGAAGATGTTTAGATGAAGAAATTTACCATTAACACTGATATATTTTTATTTTTACAGAAAAATGTTTAGCTGAAGAAAACCCTCCAAACTATTTTTGGCCAGACACCAGACCAACTGTGACCAACTACACATTCTGCCATGGGAGCTCAGTTCAGACTGCATCAAGAACCTGGTAGGTGTTCAAATATCTCAGAAGCTGGGAGCTTCAAATGCAACTTTCTGGTTATATATTATTTTGGTTAAACTGCATCCTCCATAATGGTTGCCATGGACCATTATTGTATTTCAGGAAGATGGTTTCTATACTGTGAGAGACTATGTGTGTGCAGTAAGAGTATGTACTTCATTGGTAAGGAAAAAAAAGCTCATCTCCCACTTCTGCAGAGCATATTGAGTCCCCCAATTAATACAGGTTCAAAGTGACTATAAAAATAGCACTTTCTTACAGAATGAAACAGCTTTCTGCAAGTCATTATGTTTGTTACCGAAACCAAAATTTCACATTTGCGACCACTCCACTACTATTATCTGACTTGTATGAGAAATTCTCAACAAAATTCTGTGACAATGAGATGTGTATTTGGTTTAATACAGCACCTCTCATGTCATAGGGAAAATAAAATAAATCCTGTGAAACAAGCGTTTTGCCAATAGTGAGTCATAATTGAAGGTGGGGATAATCTTATGATTGAAGATTTGAACTTGTGTTTTTAAGGTTTTGGATAAAATTTCCTTAATGTAGGCTTTCTTTGTGAACAACTACAAAAGATTTAAACACCGTATCTCTATTTCCCATTTGGAAAATGGGATTATTACTTCCTTTTATATATTACCAAAACAATATGGTTTTGATCTCCTTTGAGTGCCTTGAACATGGCTACGATGATGCAATAGTAATTAATCTCTTCAGTATTTAGGATGATCACCCCTAAATGCAACATAGTAGTCTTATCTGCCCACATTGCATCTGGAACATGTTCTGAGAAGACCAGATCTTTCACTTTTTGAAAACAATATGGCAACATGGATATGAATCAGCTTTGAGATTCTGTGCCAAACAGGAAAGAAACCAGCATTATATTTAACTAACTCACTTCCTCAGCCTCTTAATCTTGTACAAGGACTGTTTGATTCTGATTGACCAACTTTTGTTGTAGAGTGAGCAGTGCAGAAGTCAAATTGTTTTTATGTCAGAGCCTCAGGATCATTAAAAATTAAGGCTTCTGGCCTTTGCTGCCCCAGTATTGCTTATCTTTATTGTTCATTTTTGGTCTACACAATACCATTGATTGTCCGTGTACAGCACTTCTCATAATAAAAAAAAATTTCAGTGTTCTGCACTGTGCTATGCTTTCCTTGGCTCTGCCTCCACTAGCTTTTGCCAGTATGGAGCACAGGTGGGATGTGTTTTGAGAGAAGAGGAAGCCCTTCTAATGGTGTCTTCTAGTCCTGTACATCCCACAGTAGAACGTTACCTGCTAGTGTGCTTTATAATAAAGGTGATCAACTGAGTAATAAATTTATTCTATCATGTGCCAAGTGAAAGGATAACTTTTTGCTATTCTCCATCCTGCCTTTGTCATGCTATGATAACATGATTGTCTTTAAAGAAAACTGAGGAAAAAGTTGGTTTCATTTTTGGAGCAATATCCGGGTTCTTTGCTATGGTAAGGCTTTTTTAAAAAGCATTTTGAAAAAAAATAATCTTCACATCTGCCCCTCACCTTGGACCTGGATCTGATGGTGACCTGCCCCAGATTTCACAAGCGCCATAAATTTATATCTCTACATAGCTCCTTTGCATGTTCTTCTGAGAGGTATTACAGCTTCCTATTGACTTGATTGATGCCTTTTTTATCAAAGGAAAATTATAAAAACAACATCTGATTAGGCCATAATAGGGGCATAATAGTTTGTGTCAACATTTGGGTCTTTCCTGAAATATAAGGCCAGAATTTCTACTGATGTAGTTTATTAAATCAGTATAGGAATCAGCTGGGAATTTCTCCAAAAAGAACTAGGGTTTCTCTCAGCACTGTCACTTAATTTATCACATAAATCCAGTGTCAAACATACATATTTCATTTCATTAAGGGCCATGTTGCTACAAAAATTGTGAATTGAGAAGAGTGGACCACTGTGACATATAGAAAAGAATTGCAAAACATTTACATAATTTTGCTGTGGTATTTCATGTGAATTTTGTAATTTTTCCTCTTTAGTTATTTGGGTCTGCAGAATTATACATCATACTGGGGCCAGCCTGATCTCAGAAATTGCACAGGTGGGTACATTGATATTGGGTTTTGGCTAAAGGAATTGTTTTGTAGACTTTGGTTACTGCGTACTCTAAGGCATAACGTTCTTTACATTAAGGAAGAATATTTTCCTCCTTTATGCTAAGTTGTTTAAAATATTTCTGAAAAATCAGTGCAAAGTAAATATTTGAACTCTGGGAAAGTGCACAAAAGTGAATTCAGACCACCCATGAAAGGCTCTGGATACCAATAATTGAAATAAATCAAACTTTTCAGGTAATTTAAGCAAGAATAGAGGCAGGTGGTAGCGTGTCTTAATTTCAAATTCAGGTTTAGACAAATTTTTAAATGTTTCCAATGCCTGTAGGTGCCAGTGGAAAGACTCCCACTCTCTTCACTGGGCTTGCGATCAGACATTTTCAGATTTATTCTCGGTTTGCAAAATACCCCTTGATGTCATTCTGGCCTTAAAGGAGTAATAAAATAAATAGACAACAATTTTATGGCCCCTTTTTTTAGTGCCAGAGCTAGTGAAGAGAATGATACCCTTATAAGCAATTCAGAGCACCTACAGTAAGCTCCTGTTCTCAAGTGGTTTCTTGGAGAAGCCTCTTTTTCGTTCTGCCCTGATAGAGGCATCCTAGGGAGCCTGGCTACCTAACTTAGTTGATTGATTACTTGCAGTCAGGCTACATGAAAAAATAATTCCGTGTAAAATGAACATTCTACAGTAAATGTAGCAAAAGCTGTATTATAAAACACAACATCAAAAAAAAACCACAGCCAGCTGCAGACTAAAAAAGACTTATCTTCTTACAAAATCTTATTTGGGACTTCCAATAAATCTCAAATATTTTTATAATGTAAAATGTTAACATTTACATTAGTTTTTAATCCATCAATCTTACAGTATAACATGTGATTTACACTAATGTTTTGCCATTGGACACACTACCAGACTTTCCTTACTAGGAAGATTCTTCTCATGAAATTTGCCTGTGTGTTGTGCTTGCCAACCCTCTGAGTAAGAGTACAACCCTCTGAAGGAACTGAAACATTTACAATGCAGTCAAACTTTTTCCCCAAAGCTTAAAAGAGTACGTTTTTTGTCAGTAATAGTGACTTTGGATGCGTTTGTTTCACTTCAAGAATGAAACTGCTTTTTCCAGTGAAAAAGAAAGGATAGCATAAGGAGGAAGGCAGAGAAAATATGCTTTGTATTCCTTCCTTTTTTTTTCCTTTCAATCAACCCTTTCAAGAATAGTCCTGATTTAAAAACTCAAATTAAATTAAGGAATTGAAAGACACAACCAATGCGGACAGTATATAATAATCAGCAGGTCCTTTCATAAAATTGTCAATTTGATAAAATTATTAAATCCTGTGTTCATTACAAGTACCACAGAACATGCTCTAGCTTTCAACAAAGAAAATAAAAATTTGTATTTCTGAATTACTTGAGGACTCATATGCACTATTTTCTCTTTTTACTTCATTTGGTGTGTACACTTACAGAAAATGCAGCTGATATAGCCAATCAGCTTCTGAATCTCACTGGCGAAGGGCAGCAGCTAACTTCAGACAAAGTAAATGATGTTGTGCAGAAGCTCAAAAAAATTGTGAATGATGAAGAAATTGATGAATCTCTGGGTTCTACCGTGGTGACAATTTTTTCCAATATTCTAACCAGTTCGGACAGTGTATTGGCAGCATCATCTTCAGAGTAAGTATTTCTGCCTCTGAGACAAGCTTTTGAGAGCAACCTGCAAAGTTGGAAGGATTCATCCTCCCATATATAGACAAGCAATTGCAGTACAAAAATGAAACTTTTCTGATTTCCTTCAAAAAGAATTTTCCAAATTAGCTATACAAATATTTCTTCTTGTACTAAAATTAATGTGCATGACAAAGATAAAGTATTTGGATGGAAGTCTCCTGATACATGACACAGCATAGATCTAAGTATTGTTGGAAAATTATTTCCGGACCAGTGATATGTAGTCAGATAGTTTCTGTCTATCAAAAGCTTTTGCTTTCAACAGAGATGCATAAATTTACAGGTCTCCTTGTAAATACACAGAGAGGTGATAGAAACATAGTCAATAATAAGAGCATTATCTTAAGTGTGGAGATTGTGCAGAGCATAGTATTATTTTTTTTCTGTATTCAGTTTTAATAATAATTTTATTTCTGTTTTTAGAGCTCTAAAAACTATTGATGCCTTGGCTTTAAAGATCCAGTTCACTGGACCATCCATGAGTATTTCAACACGAAACCTCGCGCTTGGAGTGTCTTCTATAAACTCAACTTCATTCAAAGGTGGTTCTTTCAGTGTCAGCTCACAGAATAATGCGTCTGATTTCCAGGTACGGAACAAGCAGTAGTATTTGAACATCAAATGTGCCTGTTGTTCTGTTTACTGCAGTTCCTATAAAACCACTTATGGCTCCCAGTTCTCCCCCTAATTTCTATTTCCTTTTTCCTGCAATCATCCAAACAGCTCAATGCAGTGTTTCCTTGACCGACAGGAAACTCAGATAAACTGACATTTTCCACACTGATGAAAAGTAGTTTGCTTACAAATATTTTTTTACTGATGAAAAGGGGAAATAACAGTCTGCTGTATTGGCCATTATACAGTAGCAAACAAGTCTATTGATGTATTTCAGCTTTAGAATAAGACACCTAAGTGGAGGTATCTACCTGTAAATTTCTGCAGATACAATAGGTCTACAAGCTTTCAGTATAAACACCTGCTGCTAAGAGAGACCTAAGGCTTATCCAGTTGTCCACACCAGCCTAGATGTGAAAAACAGAAGAAACCCAGATCACTCAATGCAGAGTGGTTTCCAGCGCTACAGTATCTAGATGGGCTACTGAAGTTAAGATATTTGTCATCGCTTCAAAAAATATTTTTTCTTGTCTATTCACAAGTAAAAAAGCTCAGACATCTAAAACCCATGAAGTAGCATTTGAGCTGAACGTGACCACCAATCAGGATTTTCCAAAGGTTCTGTTGAAATCGGTAGCAATGAAGTGCCTAGATTTTAAAAATTGCATTATATTCCTGTTTGCCTCCTATGGCACCTACATGCTTTTAAAAATGTAGTACAATGTATTTTTTTCACAGTCATATAATAAGTCTGTGACAGAGGTAACGTAATCTGAATTTCCTAGAAGTCTAACCATTCAAATACAGTGAGACTTACCTGGAGAAACACACAGACAAGATTAAAAAGAAAAAATAAAAAAAATTACTGTCACTTGGGCCAGAGGAACCAAAACTGAATTCAAACAAAATATGGCATTATGAAAATAGTTAAAAACTAATCACTAGAGTATAAGCAACTTATGGAACCAAATTAATCTCCACTGCAAATTGGCAAGACAACAATCCTAAAAAAAGGTCTGATCATTTTATGAAGTACTATGTACTGTAAAAATCAAAAACAGGAATGAAGACAGTGCTTGAAAAAGTAGTAGCAATGTAATAGGTTGCAGGCCTTTTACGTGCTGTGTATATAGACTTTGGATCAAAATTCAAATACTGGTTTAAATAGATACAAATGGATTTAATGTAATTGAGTTTTCACATATTCATAGACACTTTGGCTAAAATATCTTTGAATTAATTTTATTAGAAATTTTTGATGATTGTAAATCTGCTTTTGTTTAGCTCAATAGCTGATTGTTCTTTAATTGTTATCAAAGGAACGTTTCTCCTCCAGTTTTCATCCTGTATTTATGGAAAGAGGAAAGGAAAAATTCTGAAGTCAGGTTTGGGATGTTTGCATGTATAATAAGAATTACCATCTGTGGCTTGAGGACATCCAGGAATTTTCTTGCCCTGGAATCATTTATTACAGCACTGTATAAATAATCATAAAATCCAAACTCCGTCAATTTATTTATAATGTTCCTATTGGAACATGAGTTTGTTCTCAGGCTTTCACATTTCCAACAGCTGATTGAGAATTCTTAGCATCCTTCTGACCAGAAAAGCCTGCAGCAGCTGTGGTCACTGTTTATATTTTCCATACCTATCGGGAAAGATATTTGCTATCCCTGCTGGAGGGAGATTCCCTTGTGAAAGCCCAGGTTTTTCACCAGTGATGTGATGATCTATCTCAGGCTCAGCAGGGAGCCTTAAACTCTTCAAGCTTTATGTCATAATGTTTCCAGATTTTATTTCTTTTTTTTTTTTCTTAAAGTAGATATGAAGCAAATGTATCCATGGCAATTTGGAAAGATTCTATTTCAGTCCCCTGTGTCTTTATGTTTCTTGCCAAACCTTTGACTAAGTTAGCTTTTGGAGATTCATATTATTAAATTGTTCCTGTAATATATCCATGCTTCTTTATAGAAGACTCTTCCACTCTATTTGCAGACAATACCTAATGGGACATCTTTATCACACACACACTTTGTGTTTAATGTGACAGAATTATCCTTTGAAAACCTTTTATTCAACTGCATTTAGCCCTGTCAGGAGATATCCCTGAACCACTTCTTACCAATTTTCAAGGATTCCTGTTATTCACAGAAACTCAATGAAAATTTAGAAATTAAATAAATCTATCAGTAACCTATGTTTTTTAACTTTCTATTAGCTAATGGTGCTTTAGAATCATACGACTGATGATCAGAGGCATAAATACATGACCAAGTTGCCTCTGGAGAAATCAGGAGTGTGAGTTTCCTTATCTCACAGTAAAATACTTGAACACTTTTACTATAGAACCACTGTGACTCATCTTAATTCAGATGTGCAAATAATACAGCTCAAGAAAGAAGGATTCAGAGCATGGCTTTCAGTTCTCAACATTGTTTGCTATGCGGAAAAGTATCTTGAAGGTTACTGAAAATTATTATGAGTGCCATTATTGCCATCTCATTATTTCCAAATCACCATTGTAGCAGTTGAGGAGTTTGTTTGTTCGTTTTGCCTAATTCCTTTCCGTAGCAGAAGGCTGATCTCATGCTGGAAGGGTGGGAAAACCTCCTAAGCTTTTTTTGTATTTATGTATTGCATCAACTCTTATGAAGTTACAGGTCATATCAGTGTTGATTTGTTCTAGTCCCATGTTTAGATATCTTTGTGCAAGGGTGTGAACCCAGTTTGGGGCGATGCATGGTTTGGTTTTTGTCTGAACATGTTCCGCTGTTTTTATTTAACAGATAGATTTTGACAAGGATCAGACAAATGCCTTCGCTTCTGTTGTTCTGCCACCAAGTTTACTGAGGAATTTAAGTCAAGATGAGTTTGAAGTTATATCGAGGGCTCAATTTACCTTCTTCAATAAAAATGGTCTTTTTCAGGTAAACTTTAATGTGTTTGAAGTCATTTTGTTTAGGGTGAGTCAAAGGCAGCTGGTAAAAATTTCCTGTGGTGTAATCATTTCACAGCTTCCCATGGGTTACAAGAACGAGAAGGTGACAGCAGATGTAGGCACTAGAAACACTGTTATGGTCAGAGTGATAAAATAGCCAAAGTGTCCAAGTTGAATTCAAGTCATTGATTCGACTGCAAATTTCTTTCACATGTGAGATAAACTTTTTCTCAGGTAGATTTGTTTCTTTTCTCCTTCGGGTCCCATCGCATGGCAATTATAAATAGTTCCTGCACGGTAGATGCCAAAAAAAGTTAGAAAGAGTTTGCAGCTTGGAAAAAACAACTAAAAGCATACCTATTAATAAAAAAAAAAAAGAGTTAATTAAGAAGGAAACATTGTTTTATAGTGAACTGTAGTCTGAGCCTCAGAAGACATGAGTTTGTTTTCCCATTAGTATTTCAGGTGACCTTTGGCACTTGTGCATCCGCAGAACTCTGTAGTATTGTATTGTCCCTATATTATCGTTTTTATTGGCAGTGTATCCAGATTTTTCAGATAATCTAGGCAAGAAAATACCCGTGACCCTCAGTTGCCTTCTGAAATATACCCCAAAGTATCTTTAACTATTTAAAATTGTCTTGATTTTAGGCCTGCTTTTGAGAAAAACAGGATGGATATATTTAATAAGGAAACCAGAAGAATACAGATGTAGGCTTGCCATAATGGCATAAAATCATATAAAGACAGAATGTGTCCTTTACTGGGACTAGAACGTGTTTCTAAGTGATATTTAATAAGACATTGAAAAGCAAAAAAAACAGGAAAATTTTCATCTAAATTTGAATTCCTTCTATTTTTTTGGTGCTTTTCCAACTATTCATAGGTGACATGTTTAAAACAATTAATTAAAAATATGTGAAGCTCACATTTTAGTAAGTCTATAAAGTCTAAAAAAAAAATCAGTCTAAAAATAAATTGCTTCACATGTCATCTCAAACCCAATAACCTTATCCATTAGTATAAAAGTGTTTCATAAACATATTTTTTCCAATTGCAATTAAAAAAAAAAAATCCCAGTGCTATTAGTTGTATTTCTTATAAACTTTCAACATCACAGTGAAACATCATACTTTACAATATTGGAGGGGTTTTTTTTAATTGCAACTGAGACAACGCTACTAAGTTTTATCTTGTCATTCATTAAAGTCTGATTGTTACATTACTAAGAAGACTATAGGAAAAACTCATTTAAGCTATTCAGGGTGGGATTCATTTCACCAAAGGTAGGTGTTTTCGATGTACATACCTATGCCTGAGCTGGTGTCCATAAGCTGCCTTCAAAGCCAGTCAGTGGAAAAGAATAGACACCACTGAGGAGTGACACATCTCGTCCCAGTACAGGGGTAGGCATCAGTTCCCCAGACAAAGGACCACAGTGCAATTTGAGACACCCCAACGCACTGTACTACTGGCCAAGAGATGTGATAATGAACCTGTAAAAGATGTGAGATCTTCTGCAGTAGCAGCTGGATACCTTAAAGCCTCTAAAATGGACACTTATTTGTAGGCAACCCATGTTCAACCCAGACTAGGTACAGTGGGTTATGGTCTGGATGTGTCAGTTTCCTTTCATTCACTATGAATGAATGGGTACTTCAGTTCTAAGCATCTTTTTACATGTTTAAAGTTAGGTTGGAAGGATCCCATCTTCATGAGTTCTGAGGACATGAAAATAATGTGCAAATATGATAAATATGTGAATTGTAATGATTGTCTAGTCTAGTCCAGATTTCTGCATTGACTCTAGCCTCAGCATTGCTTTACTTTGTATCTCTGTGTATTTTATTGGCTACAAGCTTCCCCTTAACTTTAGCTGAGCACAGCCTTATACCTAAATAAGTAGTTATCTGTATTTTACTTTAGCACACACACTGTTTCCTTTCCTTTCTATAGACAAGTAACAATATAAGAAATTGCTTACCCTAAAGAGATCATCTGATATTTTTTTTCTAGTTTTTGTTATCTGATAGAGACAGAATCCACTGAAAGCCGTAGAAACCTTTCCAAAGGCTTTCATGGACTGTGGGTGAGATGTTGAAAATTTGGTGGTAGCCAAGAGGTTTTCTTTTGTATGAATGCTCAAGAACTGTCTATAATTCTGCATTTTCATTCCTCTGCAATTTTTAAGTTTTTAGGAATTTGTGTCCAAAAGTTCCTGTGTAATCTGAAGCACTGTGTCTGAAAGCTCTTAGATACAGTTCTTTGGAAGTGCACGAAATAACTGAAGATCTTCTGTCTCTCATGAGTGCTGGGATATCATGAGCCCAGCGCTGAGCTGATACCTGACATCTTGTCAGACTAACAGAAGCCTTGCGCTGAAGGACTCAGGAGCATTCAGAACTTTGGCAGCCCAGATTTTTGTAGGGAAAGTGAGTGGCAATAGACTTTGGTTGACTTAAGATCTGCCACAGGCAGTGACCAAGCTTCCCAGCTTCCCATAAGGCCACCCAGGCAAACAACTACGCAGGCTTCAATGGAATTTTATCAAAAGAAAATAGTATTTCCAAAGCACTTCCAATTTAATAAATCATCAATTTCCAAGGAAAACTTTTCTTTTTGAAAATTCTCAACCTGCTAGTATTTCACTGCAGGTTAGGAACAATGTTGCTTGGTGATAAAGTCACTCTTCTATTTAAATGCCCATCAAATAAGACCTGGTAGAAAATATTTTCTGCAGTATTTAACATTGCTTCAAATTTGTTTACTATTTATTCATTGTAAGAGGGAGGATGATTTCTACACACAGAAAACAGGTTATTCTCCAAAAACTTTGCATCTACTAAAGAGGATAAGCAAGCTAGTTCATTCTTGTTTAGGGAAATGAGCTAATCATACCATGCATTGTTATCCGCTACATTGTTTGAGTTATAATTTTGTTGGCATTAGACATACTGATTAAAAGGGGAATTTATGGCTTCTAACCTCTCCCTATAATTGTGCCTATGTGTGTTTATGGGTATAAGGAAAACAGGGAAACTTCCATGAGGCAAGCCCATAATTTGATTTTATAAACATAATGTTCTTATATTGTGTGATCAAAAGTGTAGAAATGCTGACAACTTATTTATTCTGGCACGCTGCAAAAATGAAACTGTCTGCTCTGGCTCTTAAATTATGTGCTGTGTAAGCATTTATTATATTTTTCTGAATCTTTCAAAGGATGCAGAAAATCCTGCCAATTTGACCAGTTTTGTGGTGGCATGCAGTATTGGAAACATAACCATTCAGGATCTTCAGGAGTATGTGAAGGTTACAATTAAGCATACCAAAATTCAGGTAAGACAAGACTGATTATTCAAATGAATAAGCATTCATATTATGTATAGTAAAGACGATTGAGCATATAGCCTGATTGATTTGTATGGCTTTTGAGTAAGAACATAAGCTTAAATGGAAATAAAAACTCTAGTACAAAAGCAAGTAAGCAAAAAGTAAAGACAAATAACCTCTCCCATCCTGACACATTTGTCCTCCATTCATGATCTAGCATTTATCTGAAAGATCATTGATTCTGCCACTCAGAGGCAATTTCTGTGCCAATAACTGTAGTTCATGACCATATTTATGACCAGTGAAGCAATTTATTGCACTCTAACTTTAGAATTACTTAAATTCTTTGATCAAACATGAATTGGTTTGTTAATTGTTCCCCAAGTTATTTTGTTGTTATGTGGTTTTCAGCAAAGGAAGAATGGACAGAACCACATTATTAAAGGATGACTACAATTAATTTAGTGAAATAGAGACCAAATGCAACCTTTTGGCACATACTGTTTCAGTTAAAAAGCGTGTGAGCTTGACTCTATTCTCAGACAAGTTGTCAGCAACTACTCCCAACGAGACAATAGCACTAGAGAAGTTAAGAAAGAAGATGTTAAAGTGCAATACCTCAGTAAAATGTTTATGCAACAAGACACTGGTTTGTAATTTTCACAGTTCAATTAACTTCGTCTTGCATTTCATTATAATGATTATTTTAAGGTCAGGCAAAACAACCTCCACTTAGGTTCAGTGGGCTTTTGATAGAGGATTCACTGAGAAGTCCTAAGGAAGTGAACAGTAAAAAGTATTCAGACTCTGTAAAGACATCATACTAATGGATAACTTTAATGAGACAATAAAACTTCATTATTCTGAAGATGTGGAAAGGGAACAGTGCAGGGGATCAGGGCTCTAGATTTTATCATCTGGGCAGATCTCTCTTTCTAGCAGAATAATTTCTAATTTGACATTAGATCAAATTTCAACAATCAAAATGATATTTATTCTTCTGCTCATTAAATGAAATTTATGTGGTAAAACATCTGTTGTAAACATGTATGTTGATGAGATTTACGTCTGGAGAGGTATACAAAGTCTACTTTTTCATATGTTCTTAGGAAGATCCTAAGCCTACCTGTGTCTTCTGGGATATGAACAAAAATGGTATGTATAAAAATAGTTTAATTTCTTTTATGTGGAGAATAAAGGTGTCTAAGTGTCTAAGTGTTAAAATCGATCACAGGCTTGGCCATTTTGCTTCTTAATCAATCCTTTTAGAATTAGATTATGTCTTTAGACTGTACCATTTCTTCTGGTTAGTACAGTTGCTTGTAACAGCAGATGTTAAATATCCTTTTAAAAAGTTTTTTTCATGTAAATTTGTTTAACATTTTAAATTTGTGAATTAAGTTTCTCTACTTTTCTGTATCCGATAGCCATTTTTCACTGGTCTGTCCGTATATGCAAATTAAATAGTAATGCAGCTCAGACATATGAATGGTTCTTAGCCATGCTTTTAACTAATTTTTAAAACGTTGGGTTATTTTATTGTTAGGTTGTGCCTGTTAGTAAACTTCAGATTTATTTTTTTTTTCCGTGGAAGAAGGAACTGCATTACACAAACTTCACCCACCTTGTATGGATATGGATAACAGTTGGCGTGATGAGGTCCCGTATAGAGACACGTGTTCAGAAAGCAGCATTTTAGCCCATTCTTCATTGCTCCTGCCTAACCTGTGTGTCTTTATGCTCAGGCCCTTCATCCTTTGCACGGATAAAGCCATTCTCTGGGATGACTTTCCAGATCCTTCTGTTTCAGACTTCACTACTGAGACGTTGCTCTTCCTTTCAGTGAAACAGATAGAGTGAAGAAGTAACTGTCCTTAGCAGTTGGAGGAGTTTAGTACAGATAGTCTTGCAAGAAAAAAAATTTACCACCCAAAGTTGTGCTTGAAAGCAGGGAATTCAGACAGAAGAACTGAGGATAATGCAGAAGGATAAAAAAGAGCCAAAAAAAAGAATAATCTAGTTAGGAAGTTAAACTTAAGAAGCGCATCAAAGGAGAAACACACAGGGAGGAAACTATTCTCAGCCATGAGAATATGGCTGCTTGAGTGGGAGAGACTTTTAAGTGGTTTTGGAGCATGTTCACAGTTTTTTGAGAGATTCTGTCTTGTATTTGAGGTAAAGTTATGGGGCCAGTCAGATAATTTGCTGGATTTTGCCTGGAGTTGTGCAAAAATGTCTTTAAGAGTTCAAAGAATACGAACTATTTCACAAAATCAGCTCATATTTTAACAGGGAAAAATGAATTTTTTTATTTTTTATTTTTTTGGTTGGACTCGATCCCTTCCAACCATGAAGATTCTGTGATTCTGTAATCAGAAATACAAGTTTTACTTTTTAACATTTAATTTTCAAAAATAAAATCTTTCTCCTTATTTTTCAGACTAGCCTTTTCAGGTGGGGCAAGTAGGGGATAGTTTAGTTCATGCTTTTTCTTAAGGCACCAAAGGATAATTGGGATTCCACCTTCCGTGTCACCCGCTGCAGAGAGGAAGGGTGGGACCCTCTTCTCCTGGGTCATAAATGCTTTCATGTGCCTGGGGATACATGAGTAGGAGGGAGGCAGGTGTAGACATCACATCAGTGTGGTAAAAGGGAGTTCTAAAACCATCTATTGTTGGGCAAAACTAAGGTGTGTCTTAATGCGTGATCCGCACGATAGGTCTTATTCATCCCTCATTAGCCAAAATGCTTTCTACCTTTATTACAGACCTCCATCTATTGCTTCTGCTCAGTAGGACATTAGTGGAACACTCATCTGGTGTGATTCTCTATAGAAAACAGGACATCTGACAGTTGCTTTTTTCTTGATTGTTTTTAATGTTCAATTGTTCAATTTGAGAAAGCACTTTGCATTTGCAGAAGACAAAGTGAGAAATCTGTTAAAAGAGGTGGTGATAGGAGTTTGTTGGAAAGTATGGTTTGTCCCATTTCATTTCCTCAGGTGGCAACGGTGGCTGGAACCCTGAGGGCTGCGAAGTGGACGCAGAGTCCAATGAGAACGAGACGGTCTGCTTGTGCAACCACCTCACGCACTTCGGGGTCCTAATGGTAGGCAAACTTCACCAAGTTATCTTTCCTAGAAAGAGCAGTGCAGTTTCTGTCTTGGGGCAAAACAACTCTCATTTTTGTTAAATGAGTTACTCCTTTTATACGTGATTTTTAATAATAATAATACATCATCTTTCCCCCGTTGTCATAAAGTTCTTTTTCAAAATAGCTAATTATAAGGATTCAGGAATGAGGTAAATGAATAGTTAGTAATGAAAGTATATTATTATTATTTTGTTCTTTACAAGTAGCTAAGTAGTATAAAGTAAAAATTAAAATGTGCCCATAAAAGTATTCTGGATTTTGAAAAGTAGTGTGCCCCAAAAGACTCAAGGTTGAGATTTCTGATCAATATAAAAATAAAAATAGCATATTATAACATCCAACTTCAAAGTTGAGACGTGGCTGGTTCAAAAAGGAAGTCAGGACTGTAAAAGCAAGGCTCAGTGCTAACATTTCCACTAGCAAAACAGAAAAAATCTAATGAGTCCTAAGGTGCATGGGGTCCCTGTCACTTCCCTTAACAATATAATCTGACAAAAATTATCTGTAGCTGAGACAGGAGAGTAAGAAACAGGTCTAGGTAAAAATTGAAACTTCAAGATCAGGAACGTGGGAAGTTGTTTGCAGAAAAAAAAAAAAAGTAGTAGGAAAATGCTGAGGTGCTGTTTTCAGAACAAAAAAAGAGAGACTCATATTGTCAGGGAGAACTGTCAGGGAAAGAGAAATGTCCTACAGTCAGTAAAACTGCTAATGAGGATGAAAAGCCAAGGGAGCACCATAATTCCCTTTCATCCTCATATTCAAAGGGCTAAATTGCCCCTTGCAAATTTAGATTGCAAATCTGACAAGATTTATTTTTACCTAATGTCAAAAAGTATAAAGCAATACCTTCTTCTGTGAATGTGTAAACCCATGTTTGCCATTTTCCTACAAATGGCTTTACTCAGCTTTTGGGATGCCTCGCAATACAAGACTTCTCCTGGAAAAAGTCTGCCCACTGAGGGCTGGTACAAAACATGTAACTCAGACGACATAAAAGCTTTAAGCAAAGTTTCCAGTCTGGGAGGCTGAGATAGGTTGAGCGTAGCCCATGAGCAAGATGAAAGAGGGAAGCATATAAAGCACTTCAGCCTCAGTAACATCATTCCTCTAGCATTCAGGTGCCTCCAGCAATTTTTGCACCTGTGAAGTTTTTCCAAGAGAAAAAAATCCCAACGCGTAAAAGGTGGAATACTGCTATCTTTTCGTAATATTTGGTGACTTTTTATGCTCAGAAGTGGGCTGAAATGTTTCTTTCCATCTGAAATTAACATTCTTTAGCCTCTAAAACGTACCTGAAGCAAAGATGTTTCCTCCTGATCCCAGCAATGCTGTGGAAGTATTTGGGTTTTGATTTAACTTGTTGCAATGACACACAGGACTTACCCACACAAGGAAGCCCCCTGTACTGACTTTTTCAGCTCTGGCCTTCCAGAGCCTTCTAAATAGAGCTGCTCTCTTCACGTCATGCTCAGATGTAGATATGAAAAAGCCACAAGCTTTTTGTCTTTTTTGCAAGCTAAACTGTGGTCTTGTTTCACTTTTCATCCTCGAAAGGAGAAAAAAAGGGCTTTCTTTAGGATATATTCAATGAGTCCCTTCTCTTCCCCAAATGCTTTTGTGGCAGTGGGAAATAAGGCAGAAGTTCTTTGAATTTGGGCTGTGTTCCAGTAGATTTTTACACAGTTTTGTCCCTTCTAATTGCTTTCCATTTCAATAATCTTTTCTGACTTCAGATATTAAATTATTTTCAAATAACATACTCCTTTTCTATATAAACAAACTGTCATATAAGGTTGGGACAGGGTGTAAGAAACTACATAAACCCCCTTTCTTTTCCCATGAAGAATGGTGTATTTTGTAGCATTTTCTTGGTTTCTTTTTGCTGGATAGTTTTGCTAGGGACAACAGTGACACTGACTGTAGAAAGGACACCATTATATGTTAGTATTTGCTCACATTTACTCCATAGTGATATAGATCCAAAACTTCTCATTTTTTTCTTGTCCTTAAAGGAAATAACACTGGCGTTTATTCTCAGACGGTACTATGTGGCAATTACAGTTGGATAGAAAACTGGAAAAAAAAATCCTCAGAATGTTCCTGTTTCATTTCCAATTTTTTTTAAAATGTTGTCTTTGTCACTATTTTTCTGAACAATTCTATTTATAAGTGTAGTTTGCATGTCAAAACAGACCATAAAACCAAAAAGCAGTATCTTGCCCTTGGTTTCACCTGTAGATGATTAGCTATATTGACTCTTACGAACTTTTAATAAGGAGAAGTGATGCCAGAAACTCCCCAGAATGTTGCATATCTCACTATCAGTACTTCTAAATTACATTTTCAATGCACATTGAACATAAAGATCTACTTAAAGAGAGTTGTCTCCCAGCAAGTGAACTAAAAAGTTTGGAAAGGGGAAATTTTCCCAGGGAAGTGCATTTGAATTGTTGGTAATGAATTCTAAGGGTCAGTACCAGGCTCTGTCTGATCTGCTGATCACAGCAGTTATAACACTTAAAGCACAATGTTTTCAAGAGCTATGGGAAGGAAGTGAGAGGTGTAACGACCATAGACTGAGGATACTCAGCAAACATGAACCCTAGTGTCAGGGTTATAGTGGTATTGCCAAAGTGCTTTTGAGTTTTACTTGACAGATTACCGAGAAATAGTGTGTTGTGCTCACGGAAAAGGTGTTTGCTATAACTGATGCCTCTTCCTCCTCTCTCACGTAGGACCTTCAGAGAACCGTCACACAAATAGACCCACAGAATACCAAGGTCCTCACCTTTATCACTTACATAGGGTGTGGAATATCTGCTATATTTTCAGCTGCAACTCTTCTGACATATATCGCATTTGAGTAAGTATTAGTTCCATGAAAAACATCACAAAGGAAGTACCTGTATGTGATGAATACAATAAATTAGTTATAAGCTTCGTGCGGTTTACTTGTCTAGGAAGAGGAATCTATGTTTAAAAAAAAAATAACTGCAAAATCGTGGTCACAACGTCGTTAGTGAAAATTTTTTCATGGGGACATAAGTTCAGGCTCTGTCCTTTTTATTCCAACATGTTGTGCTGCTCAGCCTGGGCAACAAGGCTACTGTGTCTCAGAATTTTCTCTTTTGGGAGCACAGCATCCTCTAGATACTAAACAGATATATGTTATTTTAAAATCCACAATCACACTTTTTGTGAAAACAAAACAAATCTTGCATGTGTGAGCGAAACAAGCCCCAAGTATAAAAAGAGAAACTTCCACTGAAAACAATTACAACCTAAAGCCCTTCAGAAGCCAGTGGGAAGAGAAATAAAATCAAGATAAATTTTGAAGTGTTACAACAATTTCAACAGCAGTCCTACTGAAATGGGAAAGTGACTCAAGGGAATGCAAAAGTTTTGAAGTGATACAGTCCTGCGAACAGTGAAAAGAGAAAATGAAGTCATGTCAACACAAAGGAACCATTCTGCCTGTGACAGGACAGGACAGAGTAGCTGCTGAAGAAGGATAGTTTGCTGGGGGAGGAGGGAGAACTGGGGTTTTTGAGTTCTAAATATGTTCAATGATTGCATTCCTATTGCATTACCTATGGTGTGATGTTCTGGTCACAGATGGCAGGAATTGTTATCTTGCTCCTCGTTTTATACATTTCAATGTGTATCAGTTAAAACAGAAAATTGACTTGATCTTCAGTCTTCCTGAGATCCTACTACTAAAAAAAAAAAAACCAAACCCAAAAAATTACCAAAAACCAACCAACTAACCAAAAACAATACCAAACCAAACAACAACAAAACCAATTACGCAAACAGAAAACATCATGCTCTGGAAAATATATTCCAAAAATTAAGCAAAGATTTACATATAAAATGACAAGAGATTAGCTTCTGGTCAGCTGTATTTTGACAGTTTTCTTTTTCTTCAGTTTTCATTTGAAGTGCAAAACACAATGTATTATATTTAATTTGAAAGCTTTTTAATAATAAATCAGCTGCTAAAATATTGTGGCAGTTAATTAGCTCATTAAGTACCCAAAGAAAGTGGAGGCTTTCCCCAACAACATACAGCAGAAGCCTTCAGTGATATCACACAGACGTACAGATCACTGTGCCTTACTGCCAAAAAGGCTCACAGCTAGGAGGGAGATCCCTGGTCTTTTATTTACTTTGTAAACTGGTAAACCCAGCTGTTGTAAGTAGCTTGGATGATTCAAGCCAATTAATCGTATACACCTGTATTTCTCTCATTAGGAAGTTGCGAAGGGATTATCCGTCCAAAATCCTGATGAATTTGAGCACAGCCCTGCTTTTTCTTAACCTGATCTTCTTGCTTGATGGTTGGATTGCATCATTTGACATAGATGGCCTCTGCATAGCTGTAGCTGCACTTTTGCATTTTTTTCTGCTGGCCACCTTTACGTGGATGGGACTAGAAGCTGTTCATATGTACATCGCTCTAGTGAAAGTGTTCAACACCTATATACGGCGATATATACTGAAGTTTTGCATCATTGGCTGGGGTAAGTTTGGTAGATGCAGAGGGGGTGACCTCCTCACTCTCTACAACTACTTGAAAGGACATTATAGAGAGGTTGGTGCTGGTCTCTTCTCCCAGGTAATTAGCGATAGAACAAGAGGGAATGGCTTCAAGCTACAGCAGGGTAGGTTTAAACTGAACATTAGAAAGAGTTTTTCACAGAAAGAGTAGTCAGGCATTGGAACAGGCTGCCCAGGGAGGTGGTCGAGTCACCATCCTCGGATGTGTTTAAGAGCCATTTAGATGTGGTGTTGGGAGGTATGGTGTAGGGGAGAACTTTGTAGAGTAGATGGTTGGACTCAATGATCCCAAGGGTCTTTTCCAACCTAAATGATTCTATGATTTACATAGCATGTATTTTGAAAGCATGCTACATGAAGGCAGAGCAGAATGACAATCAGCTCCGTGTGGCAGTGCTGGGGTACAGCCAGCCCTCTCCACCACCGCGTTCCCCGGTGAGATTGTGTGCAAATACACCGTGACTGACACTCTCCACCCAGAGCAGCTCACAGCCCGAGGAGGAGTGGAGCGACCAGATAAACTGGTCTTACTTTCCAGAGAGGCCAGAATGGGAGGGGGGAAATGTTAGTGTCATATCAGCGATGGAGAACCGTGGCGTACAATGAATCCAGAAGCTCTTGTAGTTGCTACAAAGCCTATGGGGATCTCTGCAATGACTTTCAAAAAGCTTTCAATCCAGCTTCAAGTTTCTTGCCAACAGGGACAAAGCCTACGGCAGAATCAGAAACAACGAAAATTTCCTGAGCTTCTGCACTGTGTTTAAACCACAGAGAGATCCTGCCTGCCCTAAGCAGTGTACGCTGCAGGACTGAAATGGAAAATGTAATGCTGAAAAATAACTGCGAGGCTCAGGCAGCAAGGCTTTTATTCTTCATTTTTCTTCTATATCAGGAATCTGTGCCTTCTGCCTGAATGCACATATTGTGTTTGAAATAATACAACACAATGCAAAGCCATTAACCTCATGGCTAGAGCACTGACCTCAGTCCAACTGAAAATTGATGTCTTTCCATTGGCAACTAGCATCCTCTTTGGCAACCTCAGCAGAGGACAAGGACTGAGTGGTCGGAAAAGCAAATTAACCTCTTCCCCTTTGAATCTGTTTTGTCACAGCAAGGATAAGACATGTAAATAAGGCATGTCAGGAAACGTACGTTTCTTTTGTGTGACCTGTACCTCTGCACAGAGTTTTCTTCCTCATAGTTGTCTATTTTCCAAAAATATTGCCTTTATTATTGAAAAAAATACATAGTTTGCTTGATTTCTGGGGGGGCACATTTAAGTTAAGGATATATAATGCTGTAGAAAAAGAGAAGAAATTTACAGTTGAGAGAAGCAGTGGAGAAATTACAGGTTCAAGTTCATGTTCCCCAGTGCCCCAGCCTAATCAAGTGACATTAGCATCTCTGAAAAAAAAAAAATCCCATAAAAAAATTCCAATACCATCCCTCTGTTAGATTTTATTTTTAAAATAGTTTGTTAATCTTCTTCTCAGTACATTATGAGAGCCTAAATTTGCAATTGCAAATTTAACTTTGGGTAATTAAGAGAGATTATTTTGCTTTACGTTCCATATGGCATACCGAGATAGCATTTTCTACCTTACAGAACATTATGAGGCTTATTCATTAATGCCCATTAAGTGCTTATATTTTTATAGGTTTGTACTGTTTGAAAAATTGTTTTCTTCTACTTCTCTGTGCAGTTTTCTAATGCAGAACTACCTCAGGATACTCTGTACTAAAGCAATAGGGATGGAGACACCAGTAATTCAGTTTTGCCTGGTGATTTTGAAGGTTTAGGAGATTTGAAAGCAAACTACAGGTTTTCTTGTGTTACAGGTTTGCCAGCTCTGGTGATAGCAATTGTTTTAGCAAGTGCTAATACAAATGCAAGTCAGATTTATGGCAAGGAGTTATATGGCAAAGATGTTAATGGGCAAGGAGGAGACGACTTGTGAGTATTTCTTTTAATCTCTTACAATTTAGCATTTACAATCTAAAAAAAATAATTAACATCAGTCAGATTGCTTTGGAAAAGTCAGAGGTGCATTAAACAAGCAAAGTGGGCAAAATCATCTTATACATTACTTTAATTTGAAATGTGAAGAAGGAGATAAGGAAAATTGGAGCAAAGTCTGCATGACCCAATGCCAGGTACAAATGTTCCTCTGGCAAAAGAATAATTTATAAGTTTTGTCATGAAAATAAAATAAAATACAGGGTTTGATTTATCTTAAATGAGAGCTCTGTCTTCTAGGTAAGGGCAAAGAAAGAAGTAGTACAAAAATAGTCTCTTTTGTAAATAAACCAGCCTTTTGTCAATGTAGTTTAATAGCTTTCTATGTTCTTCTCTTCATGTCCAGATAATAATCTCCAAATGCCAAAACTTTTATATGACTGTTACCTCATATTCTGTTCCTTGCCTGGCAAGGCTTCATCATGATAAATAAAAACGTCATTCTGTATTTTTATTAAAGTATCATGCTAAGCATTCCAGTCAGTTGCTGCTAGAGGAATAAGCTACATGGCTGACTGTCTAATGGCTACCTCAAAGGACTGCCCATCCTGCTTCTTCTCCAGAGATGTACAAGGTTTTCTTTAGATCAAGTAGCAGAAACTTGAGATTTTAATACTGAAGATCCAAGTATGCCCATTTTGTTACTAAGGCATCCAGTGCTTCACACAGATGAAAGTATGCTACACATACGAAGTATAAATTTTCCATGATGGGTTTGTAGTTCCCACAGCTTGTATCTGAGGTCAGCTTTCTTTTTTAATTAGTTCTAACTAAAATGTGGTACAACCCTCAGATTTCTGACATGATTATACTGTAGGCCGTAGTCACTTAAGATGTCGCTGGCCTTCATCCTATTTACAAACATAAAAAGGAAAAAAGTTACATTTCCAGGTAAAGCTCTGCATCAGTGGTATAGATGATAGAGTATAGACTGATTTTCCTTGTAGTCCTATAAATAATTGGAGGATAGTTTGGGTTATCTAAAAATGATGATATTTTTGTATTTTTTTTTACAGCTGCTGGATCAAGAATGAAGTTGTGTTTTATGTGACTTGTGCCGGCTACTTTGGAATCATGTTTCTGATGAATGTTGCCATGTTTATTGTGGTGATGGTGCAGATCTGTGGGAGGAATGGGAAAAGAACTAATCGGAGCCTGAAGGAAGAGATCTTGAGGAACCTCCGAAGTGTGGTCAGCCTGACCTTCCTCTTGGGCATGACGTGGGGCTTTGCCTTTTTTGCCTGGGGTCCCTTAACTCTTCCTTTCCTGTACCTCTTCTCAATTTTCAATTCATTGCAAGGTAAGATGAATTTCTTTTCTGCGAACAAATAATATTTGAGATGCTGCTGTTCTGGGACATGTTATGTCCAATGATTTGACCGGGGAACTCAGATCCAAGCTGTCTAGATTTTTTCCTTGATACTAAACCCTCATTAGTTTCCCCTTATGCAGAATAATGATACCAACTATATATGGGTTGAATATCTTAGTTAAATTAATTAATGTTTCAAGGTCTTTTCCATAAAATGCACTGTATTATAAATGGTGCTATTCCTGGCTAACAGTCCGAAGTGATCTCTGTTGAGATAGATGCTATATGACCTTCAACATTTCCTTTCACTGATTATAATGAATATAGGAAGCCTCTTTCCTTAATTTATTCTTGCAGGGAATCTGTAAAGTTCATAACTGTTTTATTAAGGCATGAGAAGCTCATAAAACAAAATTCAGTCCTTTTTCAATGTGGAGAGATAGCATGGAGGTATGAAATATTCTTTGGTTCTTTAAGGAAAATCCAGTGACTCTTACAGTCAGCTTATTTTTGTTTCCTTTACTGATGTTTTGAATATTTTACTTTTCCAACATAGTTAATCCTTCTGAAAAATGCTATAAATTGCAGTCAAATAGTTATAAATTACAGTTATATAGCTGACATTTAAAAGACTTTCAACTCAGAGTTGAAATTTGCGTATGTACCAAATAACGAAAGAATCTCCACCTCCGCTTGCCCTACCCACTAATAAAGAACAATTAAAAACATAACAAGAAGAAAAACCCAAGAAGGTCATGAAAGGGGCATATGTTATACCACAGACACATTAATAGAAAAAATGAATTTGCCCCCAAAAAATTAACAAAAAACAAACCCAAGAATGCCATTGGAGGAATGTGTGTTATGCCACACAAATATTGAGATAAAAAATAAATTTTCCCAGGGTCAGCAAAATATCTTCCCTTTGTGGAAAAAGTACTTAATGTTACACTGTGTGGATTTTATCTGTTACAGTTGAGACATATTTACTGTGCTAAGAGATTTATTGAGCTTTCGTGGAAAGAGAATACTGTTGTGGCTTTTGGTTTGGGTCAGTTTCAACCTAAAATGCTAAGTAAAATGGCAAAAATTGTTTGGAATTGTTCTTACTAAAGACTTTTTTTCCAAAGGACAAATTCTGATACTCCCCTAGCAGCATAATAAAGTATCTGCTGCAATGTGTCCATGTTAGAAATTCAGAAGGGCCTAGAGAGATTAAAAGTATGGGAAGAACATGACAAAAAGAGTAAAAGTCTGAAAAGCAGGCCAAGGATCAAATTCAACAATTCTCTGTATCCAGAATTTCCAGTGCAATCCATTAAGCTTGTATGTGCGGAGTGTGCACAAGGTTGATCACCGCTGCTTAAGTCTCTGTGGGATAATAGCACCGTTCAATGGAAAAATGAATAGTTGGAAGGCAGTTAAGTCAGAAGATGAAACTGAAAAACCCGAGGAGTAAATGTAAAAAGAAGAAGAGCAATGAGCTTCTCACAGATTCTAGTAGTAAAGATGGCACAGTATATGTTCAGGCCTGTCATATCAAGCACAGGAAGATAGCAATCCCATATCTGAAAATGCTTACTGTTGTGTCAGGAAGAGGTAGGCAAAGCTAAAGAAACAAGAAATAGGATGTTTAAAATCACATACAACTGGTGTAGCACACATGTAGCAGTAAGGGGATAGAATGGAGAAAAAAAAAATAGGCTTTGTATCTGGATGCGTTTCCTAGCAACAAAAAGCAGTTCAGTATGACAAGTCTTTCGTCAGTATTAACATGAGCTTAATTATTGAGCCCTCAGTAAATATGTTCTTTCTCGCAAGTTTTTGAAAACTGCACTAGTAGTTTAAGCTTTACCAGAAGCCTCCACCCACCTAGTTTTCTGTGCACTGGCAGTGAAAAAGTAAATCACAGCAACTACTGGTGTTACTGTACTTTGCTATTTCATCTACATAGGAAATGATTTTTCTCTCTTTGATGCTCAGAATAAAATATCTGGGAACATCTCTTTTTTGGCTGCTCATTTTATATATATGCCTGGGCAAGCCAAATACTTTCAAGTCAGAGCCAAGCTAGAGCCAAGCCTAGGGTCTGATTTGGCTCTGGGAAACAAAACCAAGGATGTATTGCTAAAGCACATTGTAAACTTAATGAATAATGAAATACAGAGAAAAAAAATTCAGAGACCAAGCCCAGACAGAGCAAAGGCAAAGTACTTAATGCAGTACATTCGTTTTGTATTACTATAGACATACTCATTTTCTTTTTTAACCATTCAGAATATTCCAAACATTCACCACAATTTAATTAATCATCAGTTTAGTAAGTTTGTAGCTGTACAGAAGTCCTAAGAGGTACTTTGGGCCACAAACAATTGCACAATTCTAAGCCTGTAAGAGCTTCTAGTGATTGCATTGGAATTACTCTGTGCTTAAAAAGAAATCACACAGAGAAATATTTTACCAAATGCAAACATAGTAACCATAATTCAATAGAGCTTCCATATGGGATGCATTAAGGTATGTTTGCCTTCCTTAATTGTGCTTCTCTTTTTTTTTTATCCCACATCTCATAAAAAATTTTGCATAAGATTTGTTTCATGACAAAAGTTGACTTTTGAAAAGTTTCAGACTAAAGTTGACTGATCTCAGTGGTTGCAGCCTGGCCTGAGAGCTGTAAGCAAATACACATTCAGTTCAATGATAAGCATTCATGCAAAATTAGACCTCAGCACTTTGGAGGAGAGAAGATAATTTTATGCTCCAGAGCAGTTTTTTCTAAGCTATACCCTGACATTGTGTTCTACCAGCTGAAACATAATCTGCTTTAGCATACGGAGCTATTCATGATAATCATAAAGGAACAGTCTCAGAGGATGGCACTGAACCCTGTTTACCCACTTCATGTAGCAGTAATTCATGTTTAAGGTATAATCATGAGGGATTTGGTGGTAACATTTTGCCATCAGGTGTTCAGCCCCAGATTGGCTCTCTCCCAGTGAATAAAAGTAAAACAAGAACAGGCCAAGCCAGAGAATGACGGAAGATTCCAGAGCCAGTGCCTGCCTGGGAAGCGCCAGGAGCATATGAGATTTCCAACTTCTATATTTAGCTCTGAAGTATCTCTGTAGAATGATGAAATCATACCATGCACCCAGTTAAGACCTTCTCTACCCCATAGTAGATGCTTAGCTTCTATCTTGAAAATAAAGATTTTACAGTTGCATGAGAAATATGAACAAAAACATTGCTAAAACACATTTATTGCAATTGTATGCACAAACCAGGTGTTTTTCTTCAGAAGTAAGTAGTAATTAGTACTTGTGGACATACTCTTCCCATTTTCATAGTCATTTCAAGTACCTGCATGTGATACATCCAAGTGTGCTTTTTCAGGGCACTCTTTAATGCCAGTTACAAGACTTCTGGTTTTCAAAGACTCCAGCCTACAGTTCTGTAAATATGGAACAGGAGGGGATAAAATATCTTCTTGCTAACATAATAGTGTCTGTATTTACTTTGCAATCTGGTTCTTGCTGTTGCAAAATACTCGTTTGGTTCAAAGACAAAACCTTTTAATTATTTTCCTTTAAGCCAAAAAATTAAAAGATCCATTCTAAGCTGGACCTAAATCAACAGTGTCAATAAAAGTGGTCCTGTTCTCTCTCTTCTGATATCCCAAGCCCTTATATAGCACTAGAGGATGGGAAAGCTTTAGTTAATTTTCATGTCTCTTAAATGAGGCATAGATGACATAAGAAAACTTTATCACAGAATCGTCTAGGCTGGAAGGGACCTTTAAGATCATCTAGTCCAACCATTAAAAAACATAACAAAACAAAACAAAGACAAACCCAACACTAAACCGTATTCCCGAGCACCATGTCAACTCGTCTTTTGAATATCTCCAGGGATGGTGCCTCAGTCCCTTCCCTGGCAGCCCATTCCAATGCTTGATAACTCTTTCAGTGAAGAAATTTTTCCTCATATCCAACCAGTTCCCTGGCGCAACTTTAAGATGATTTTCCTTTGCTTATACTTCATAGTCTTTTGTTAGAAGATTTTAGTTAATCTATTTGTCTGTTTATAAATACATGCTTCATTTGCTGTTTATTTGCTTTTGTCACAGGTTTATTTATATTTGTATTCCATTGCGCCATGAAAGAAAATGTGCAGAAACAATGGAGGAGACATCTCTGTTGTGGCAGATTCCGACTGGCAGACAATTCAGGTAAAAGCATTTCACAACTCCCCTCCTTAGGTGCTACAGTAGTCCATAAAAGTCCAGGTGAACAGCTAGCTATGTTATTTTTAATATAACAGAATGTAAGCCAGAGATGTGGAAAAATATATTAATCATAGGCTTTCAGTTCAGTGCTAACAATTGCCAAGGGACTTTTCAGATATCACTTCATAAAAATTCTCAAGTCTTCTCTTTCAGTTTTCCACTGAAGGCAGCTGGTAAATTTTGTAGTGCTGTGAGCATGGTTTTGGAAGGCCCTTTGGACCCTGAAAATAAAATAAAATAAAGACCCAGAGATTCAAACTCCATCATTCAAAAGCCAATCTTACTGCTTTTCTCCTATATTACAGTGTGCTGACTGAATTGTGTGTTAGGTTTTTTTGTTTCCATAATTGAAGTTCATCTTTATCTGCGACTCTCAGAGAGGGTTGGTTTGGACACTGAAATCAACACTTAGTACACTGTTTTCGTAGTCTCCTGCACCTTTGGCCATCTCAGATGGCATTAGACTCCTGTGTTTAGGCAACTGGATCTTGGCTTGCCTTATGATGTAATGATTGTGGACTGTATAATTCTCGTTCATATGGTTCTTGCTCAATGACTAGGGTTGAAATTTGCAATTGGTGTAAGGTGGCATAAGCTCATTGTCTGGTAAGACAAGCCAGCCTATCCCAGATAATAACAGTGCTCCAAACACCCCTCTGTCCTTTCTCTCTTGACATCCAAGGTTTGTTTCAAGGTTTTAACTGCTTTGCCGTCAAGGCTTTTCTTTGTCTTGCTCTGCTTTTTTTGAGAATACATTCTCATTGTACTCTATAAAACATTTATGCTTTCACTTTCTACTAAGAAAACCTGATTTAATAAGTTCATACAAATTAGGAAAAGCATATTCATTCTGATCAGGCATCCGGATTGTTTTGTATGTTCAGTTTCCCTGTGGTTCATGCTGTGACTCCTCAACCGGAAAACACAAACCAAATTATTTCCATATTTTTATGCTGCTTTTGGGCAGCTTGTGGGTATGATAGAAATAAAAAACCTGAAGGATTTGAGTACAGCTGATGTGCTGTCATTATGCCTAGCATTAACCAGTCCACCATCACTGACTGATTTTATTCTTCATGAACCTGGCACAGTTTTCAGGCAGAACAGTGAAAATTAAGCCAAATGTGAACTTGCATACCTATCTGATTAAAAGGTACTTTAGGACATGTTATGATAAAGAAAAAAACCAAGCTTGAGCCTTGCAACACTGCCATAGCTAGATCAGAGAAAGGGCAAGCTATACCCTATAGCAATTATCAAGGATAAAATATTTGTCTTGATTTAAATCAAGGCTAAAGTGGCCCATGTGTCTTTAGTTTGGACTTCTCTTCCATTTTGTGAATTTCATTGCAGTACAGTCAATGACAGCAATAAGACTAAAGTGTGAAACTACCTGTACCTACCTCCAAGTATATGATATAAAAGTAGTTAGATACATTTATTCTACTGGTATTGGGACACACAATGAGTTTTTCCGTGTCAGTTTTCCTCAGTAAGTTTATTGGTATTAGTTATTTAATTTAATTTTGGAAGCTGTTCCAGCATAAGAGCCTATTGTGTTAATGGTTCAGACAAAGTGCTTCAAATGTGAACTGCTAAATAACCATTGTTATTCATTGCTTTTTAATAATATCCACCAATATGCTAAACCCTATAACAAGTGCAAACGCACTAGTGTGTAGTATCTACCTCAGCAGATCAAGCACTCAAACAATAAGACCTCTGTAAATGCTCCTATCCCTCCCTTTCCTGTTCATCCCTTCAGATTTCTCTGTTCCAGTGATGAAACCTTGGCAGTCTGATGCTGCTGCAGATCTTCACTGCTCTCCTGCAGCCTGGAAAGCTGGGTCTTTCTTACAGTTCTGTCATCCAACAAAATGATATATAGAGCGTTAGAGCAACCAATTTTTACTGCTGTGGTAAACAACAAAGTAAATCAATTTGGAATAAGTCTTGAATTTATTAAGAACCAAAGAAGCTACCTGACAGGAAAAGGATAAGCTATCTGTTATAAGCAACATTAAGAAATGCATCTGATACCTGAAATGTTCATAATTTAATAAACTGAGCATTTTTTACCTATGGTAATTATTTATGTAAATCTTTTCAATCATTTTTAGATTGGAGCAAAACAGCAACCAATATTATAAAGAAGAGTTCTGATAATCTTGGGAAATCCTTATCCTCTAGTTCCATTGGTTCCAATTCAACCTACTTAACATCCAAATCAAAATCTACAACAACAACATATTGCAAACGGAACAGCCATACAGGTGAGTTCTTACACTTTAACACAGTACATATGTAGTTTCATGTTAAAGGTACAGTAGGATTTTCTACTCAAGGGCTAACATGAGAAAATTTCACCAATTTATGTAGTTTCAGTATTTTTAAAATGTTACTGTTTAATAAGAATCATAGCCTAATATACAGTACATTCAATATATATTTCTTATCTGGGTATGTTCCCAGACTAAGGAAAGTAGGCGTGGCAAAAGCAAACCTTACCATTTCTATAACACTTTTACTACTTTGGCTAAAAGAAGGTAAGTCTTATTATCCCATTGTAAACACAAGAGTAACCAAAGCACAGAGAGATGAGGTGCTATAAACTCTTCAGAAGGGATAGGCTGGCGAGGAGAGGCGGTGGGGTGGCCCTGTATGTTAGGGAGTGTTTCAACTGTCTTGAACGTAATGATGGTGACAATAGGGTTGAGTGTTTATTGGTAAGAATCAGGAGGAAGGCCAACAAGGCGGATATCATGGTGGGAGTCTGTTATAGATCACCCAACCAGGACCAAGAGGCAGACAAAATATTCTATAAGCAGCTGGGAGAAGTCTCATAGTCGCTACCACTTGTTCTCGTGGGGAACTTCAACTTACCAGACATCTGCTGGAAATACAACACAGCAGAGAGGAAACAGTCTAGAAGGTTCCTGGATTGTGTGAAAGATAACTTCCTAACAGATCTGGTGAGGAAGCCAACTAGGGAAGGTGCCCTGCTGGGCCTCTTGTCTGCAAACAGAGAAGGACTTGTGGCTGATATGAAAGTTGGAGGCTGTCTTGGGGCGTAGTGGTCATGAAATGATAGAGTTTTCAATTCTTGGAGGAGTAAGGAGGCAGGTTAGTAGAACTGTCACCTTGGACTTCCAGAGGGCAGACTTTGACCTGTTTAGGAGACTGATTGACAGAGACTCTTGGAGCATTGGAACAGGCTGCCCAGGGAAACGGTAGAGTCACCATCCCTGGAGGTGTTTAAAAGATGTGTAGACATGGTGCTTAGGGACACAGTTTAGTGGTAATGTGGCAGTTCTGGGTTCACGGTTGGACTTCATGATCTTAAAGGCCTCTTCCAACCACTAAAATTCCATGATTCTATGATGTTCGTTGCCCAAGATAATATAAAAGCTACCAGCACAACTGGAAATAGCAATAAAGTCTTGTGAATCTAAGTTGATTCACTTGGTCAAACTGCTTCCATTTAACTGCAACGCGGAGGTGATGCAACACGTGGAGGCTACTTGGAAATGACTACTGTGTTCCCAGAATATTCGTTGTTTTTCCCTTCCACAAATAGCATGGCATATCTACTGCTAATTTATTTAGATGTCAGTGGTGTATGTAATAAAAGGTATCATCTGTATTCTACTCATGCCTTAAAAATGCGCTCATTTTAAGAACACGTTAAAGAAGCACAAAAAGAGAGGAGATGAAATGATTTGCAAGTCTGTTGGCTTATGTCTGATATAGTATTTCAGAAAATCACTTTAAAAGTTCATACTTTTTTGTTACTGGGTTCCTGTGAACTCATGTTTTTGTCCTGTAAGTCACATAACATCACAGAATCTTCTTCTAAAACAGCAGAAATAAAATCTGCACACATATTTAACCCAAAGATGTGTTTTCTTGCATTAAAATATTTGTTAAAAGCAATGTTTTAGGTATGAAACAGCTGGTTTTACTGGAAGGAAAATGCCATTGTTTCTTAAGAATAAACAATTTTCAGAAGTCCCTAACGTCCCATTATTATGGTGCTTTCTCCTTTCTTGAAATGTGGCATAGTTTCCAGGAAATACCTTCTTATTTTTATTGGTGGTCATTACCATGTTCAGCTAGGCACACAATTTATATCCAGAATTCCCATTTTTTTTTAAGACTTACATTCTTATTCTCTTTGGCTGTAACCACTAACCCAATAGTCAATGTATCCATTAGCATGAGAAGCTGTGCATCAGGTATGTTAAGATTGTAAGTGGTTTTTTGGTTATCGAAGTACATTTGCTTTGAATACAGTAGGAATGACCAGTGTCTTAGAAATTCCCCAGTGTCCCTGAGCTTGCTCTCAGGGCTGCCATTCACAACCACAATGAGGACAAGGCTGGTGCCTGCCTCACCGGGGTGCCTGTCCCCACTGCCACCTCAGGTTTGATGTGGGGCGCACCCAGCTGTCCTAAACAAGCTGTCTTCAGCTCTCTCTCCTATGAAGGGACACTTCTGTCAGCTGTCTTCCACAAACATCGTCTATGGTATCCACCAATCACAGTGCTACTATTAATTTAATAGTAGAGGAGGAGAGCATCGTGCCCTTTCCGCTGCAGACAGAGAATTCCCATTTGTACTCGTGGCAGATCAACCTTAGGCCCCTGGTATTTGGATTAATGATGAAAACGTGCTTAAAAGTTTTGTTGGACTCAGGGCTTTTTATCAGTCTGACAATTAAAGAGCCTTAGTGCTGGAGTTCTTGCAATGCGTTCTCTTCTTCAAAACAATAACACAGTTCCAGATAAGAAGTAAGTTAAAAGAAACTTGCGGTTGGTAACATGCTCATGGACTTTCTTCAGAAGTGGTTAGCTTAATCCCATACATAAATTATTTCCTAAAATGGATTGCAGTTGGTAATGTAATCATAGTTTGTAACGTGATTGTTTATTGGACATTGAGAAAATACCACAGTTTTCTCTATATTTTTAAAATTTTAAGACTTTGCTTTGACCTCAAAATACACATTTTATTGTGATACACTAAAGAAATTTTTGCTAACGTTCGTTTTTTAAATACTGACATATCTTCTCACATGTTTAAATAATAGAAAATAACATTAAGATTCTGCTTTTTAATACAGCTAAACTTATCATTTTGATGTCTTAGCTAAATTGCAGGCAAATAATGTAATAGCTACATGTCTTGGCAACTCTTGTTAATATGGTTATAATGTGCTCCCTGGAATTGACATGAGCATTCGTGTGTTTGTGGTATAGATAATGTCTTCTAAGGCCCTTTCCTCATCAGTGGTGAAGCCTTACAGGTAAAGTGAGAATTGCTTTTGTGGAATGCATGGTTTGAACAGGGTGGAGGGATGCCACTTGCATGATGTCCTCATTGACACGCAGGACTTTGCTAATCAGAAACGCTGCTTGTTTCTCACTATTACATCTTGCGCCATCGATGCTGAATCAGAGGATGAGCGTGCTTCAAACTCTGGGTGTCTGCACTCTGCATGGGGCATGAAGCATTTGGAAGATGCCATTTTAGAAGACAGACCATGTCCTGACATTAATGCCTGTGTACAGTAGTCTGGGGAAAGCAGATTAAGTTGGAACACCCATGCACAAAGCATACATTAAAAAGCAAAACCAATCTGATTGACTCCTAGAAAATGGTTTTCTATTTTTAAAAGTTAGTACAGGAATTTTAGGATATTGTATATTCAGTCTATGGCCATTATGGAATTAGTCTTCAAGCCACAGTTTTTTCGTATCCAGTCACACACAAAGTCTGAATGAGAAACTATATATGCCTGACAGTCATGCTGTGAACTGCTGGTTGGAGGCAGAATGCACTCGCTGGGACACGAATATTGGGTGGACCCTACTGGGTGGACAAAAGAAAACACTTTGGCATCTTTTGGCCCGGACGTCTACAAGTCTGACACAAATTTGTTGTAGGTAGTACTTAAATACTATATATAACACTTCTATGAATTAAGAAATTAAGATTATTTCTGCAGTGAATTTGGTGGTACGAATCACATTTGCTTCAATGATGCAGGTTTTTAACCCTGTACTTGGGTGTGAAGCCCCTTGAGCTAAAAAAAAAAATCCCCACTGGTTTCAAAGGATTTACGTAATTCCTGTGCATGCAAATTTCATGAGGAAATAGCTGGTATTTAACAATGTAGTGATGCCTTGTGAAAAAAAAAAGTGTACATATTTGCAAGGAATTTCACAAACCCTCCCTAAAGACTAAGAATTAACTTTTCATCATTGAAATAAGATACTGAATATGTAGAAAAACTTCAAAAAGTAGGTTAATTTTGGTTAACAAATGCATACATTTGAAAGACACACAGAACCCAGCAGTTTGCTATTGGACATGGAGTTATTTGCTGCGATTCATGGACATTCTTGCGTGCTTTGAAAAAAATCATTCTGATATGCCTGAACATGCTTGTTTCTTTTTTCCATGAGTACAACTGTTTTGATTTCTCACTCTGCAATCCATTTCTCCTTCATGCAACACTTTATACTCTTTTATGGCTTGGTATCATGACTTCTGCAGGGGCGGGTTACTTTTCTGTTTATTTTTAATTAATGATTTATTTCCATAAGAATCAATTTTTGTATTAAATTGTAGCTTAAATAGCATTAAAAATAGTTAAATGATGCTTTACTGAGGGATTTTCAAATGTGATTTTGCCACGGTCTGTAAACAGGCATCAAAAATGTCACTTGTAGAAAACTTTGCTTCACAGGATACTCCATCTTACTTGTGATGGTCCAAACCTTGCCTGGCTTAAGACAATTGATTCCACCTTTATTCACCACAGTGGAAGAGATAAGAAAGCTCATTAGGACAGTGTACTTGAGAAAATGAGATACGGGCTCTCTCCTTTCGTTGCTCACGACATGAGCTCTACCTACTGACCATTCTCTGAACAGCAATACTGTTAGTCGCTGAAGCAGACTTTCCCAGCCCGGATGGGAATTGCCTTTTACTCTTCAGCTCTACCCTTGGCTTACAGCAGGTGAACTCTGAAGGGATGCCAGTTTTCTGCATCTTCCCCCCAACACACACAGGAGGGTGTTCAATCTGTACCCTCCACATTATGGAAAAGACAAAGTTTAAGCCAGTTTTAGCTGTGTTTATCTTATTTAGGATGCAAGTCATCTTCTGCTACGTTCTGCACAGAATACATTTCTGTGCGTAGCTTAAAATCTCTGCTGTTGACATAATTAAATCAATTTACTGTCATTTTCCACTACTTTATTATGTGAAGATATTATTTATGAGATCTTATGGAGGTCACCTCTTTGCCAGTGCTATTGAAATGTTTTTTAGTTTGTAAGATTCGAAGCATCACCAGTAAATTAATATATTGAGAGGTCATAGGAGTCAGTTACACTTTAGGTAAAATAATAGGGGGATAGTTTTAAGATAGACCTGAGCGGTCTGCTCACAAAACAAGGCATCTAAAAAGAGTTTAGAAGAACCAATGCCAAGCCAAAAAGTTTTTTGTTGGCTTTTAGGGCAGTAATTTCATTTAGCAGTAGTGGCAATTGAAGGCATATCTATGTGGGAGTGACACATCTCTTAAACTATGAGTTTGCTTATGAAGCCCTGACTTCTTGTTGCTTTTTCCTCTTCCTAGAGAATGTTTTTCACAACAAGCCATCTTCAAAATTTGCGCAAGAGGATGGAGGATCAATCATCCCTGTCCACCAGGTTATTGACAAGGTCAAGGGATACTGCAATCCTCACTCCGACAACTTCTATAAAAATATCATCATGTCTGACACATTTAGTCACAGCACAAAGTTCTAACTGGGCTTCTGAATTTTTTGAACCAAAGGAATACAAAAGTCTGCCTGGAACTGAGAATACTGGATGTCGTAGAATGTGACCTGTTTGGTTATTTTTACCCAGATTATAATGTTCTCTTGTTAACAGCTTCCACTTGAGGAAGAATTTCTCTACCTTTTTACAGTTGTGGAAAAAGACAATTTTCCACCACGGTATTGAGCTGTTTTTAAATGTACGCCAGCCAACATGATGCCTGGACAGCTAATTGTAATCCTGTGTATATATTTTTTAAGACTGAAGAGCCACAAGCCTAACTCTAAATTACATAGTCCAAACAGAAGCAAGCCTTGACTTCTGGAGAGAATAACAGTGCAGGCAAGCCCTTATTGAACCATTTACTGATGGTCTTTTTCTTTTGAAGAATATGGATTTCCCCTACAGCACTTGTTAGATTCCTGCTTCTTGACTGCCTAGTGCTGTCTGTTCGTTATTTCTAAGTGAATAAAACCCTAACACCAGTGTTAAAGGGTTATTTTTAAACCAATTTTCACTAAATAGACCTAATCATGCAATCTTGCTTACCAAAACAGTATTTGCTGTAAATTCAGGCTATTTTGCATCCATGTACATAGAAAGACACTTATTACATAGGTGTGCTGGCTGAGAAGGGTGTGCAGGTTGCTAGTAAGTTTTGCAAATTTTAAGGCCATTGATATATATGGAAACAGACAGTTGTACCTATTATTTGCATCCGTGCAGAACCAAGTACACAGGTAAATCCAAAGTTTACACAAAGTCATGTTTCAACATTTATTGGTTGGTATGTATGAAATGCAGCATCTCCCATCGCAATTCTATGCTAAATGTTCTTTCTCACTAAAGAAAATCAGCATTCAGCTATATATAGATATATAACTATATACCTACATCTATCTCCACGCATATTTTTGTAGTAATGTACTCAGTAAATATGACAGAGGAAACCACAATGTGTACCACAGACAATCTAAGAAGAATGAACGGTGCTAAAACTTAAGTACTTAAATACAAGTTAAATACTTTGTAAGCCCATGGGTTCATTTGTCAGTCTCTGTACTTCAGATACACTGTGTGTATAGACACCTCCATCAGATGGCATTGCAACTTTAGAATAACCTGGAATACATTTACCAGTAATAAATAACTAACATCTTTCCAGGCACATAACATTATCAGTATTGCCCTCGTGCCCCCCCAGTTGGTTGACTTGGTCGAGGTTGTTGAAGGCACAGAGGTTAAACAGCGTTCAGGCAACATTAGGGAATTTCACATTGCTATTCTGTGTGCATAACAACACCGAGTCGTGTGTGTGTGCAGAGAAGAGACAAGAGCACAAAATGCCTACTGGCTTTAATCTCTATAAGCGTGTGACATGTTAGCACGCGGCCATGACTGCCAAAAGTGCATGTCTCCTCATGAAGCACATCTCACCTCATGTTTTTTGCAAAAATTGCAACTGCACATGTTGCTGAAAGCGTGAACCAAAACATCAAAGGTATTTTCAAATAATGTTTTCAGAGGAGAATGTCTCCTGATGGAATTTTTCATTTTTAAAAGAGCTTTTTTTTTTTTTAACCAAAATATTTTTAGCCAAATATTCAGCTACTTGTATTCAGAAGGTGACCAGAAAGTTACTGCTGTGATTTTTTTTTTTCAGTTGCCAGCCAGGCGGATGTTCGGTGATGAGGGATGTGGATTTGTGCCTTTCTCTGCTCTCTGCACGTGCTTTTGTGTGCAGAGATCATTTAATGCTGTGACGGCACAAATGGTGTATTTTCCCTGGCTGCCAACACCTGGCGGGAGGAGGATGCCCTGACGGTGTTCCGTCCAGAAACACTGCTGTCCCTGCACGGACCTTAACGAAACCTCAGTGTCATAACTGCAGATGCTTACGTGGTGGTATGAGTGAAAGTCAACCCCATTCACTTAAAATGTAATGATTAACAGGGATGAGTGTCGTCAGATATCTTTCATAAGGGAAATAATTTAGGGAGAAATTATGTACAGCATTTACTGAACTTATATTTTATCATCCCACTTGCTTAACTACTGTAGATAATAGTGTTCACATAGCAGCTTACTGTGACATTTCTACCTGATTAAGGTGTTCAGAAGTGAAGAGAAGGAAAACCAAACATTCCTGAAAAAATGAGGAATCCGTGAAACATAATAGATTGGTAAAATATAAATGAAAAGCAAACACAGTATCCTGACTGAAGCTGAGCTGTAACCAAACTATCAGTTTAATGTACAGCTACCTATATTTTTGCTGATTTAAGATTTTTTTCTCTTTTTTTACTACCATGTAGTAATCTTAAACTGTGTGTGTCAGTTAGATGCTCTTGAGTGCTCTCAATTCTACAATGTAAAGCTTCTACTTTGTAGTTGACATGCTGTAACCTCCCTTGTATATATTTATTTATTTGTGAGGTTAAATATGTCAAATATATTTAGCTCTATAAGGACTGTTCTTGTTACTTTAAAACTAAGCTTCTGCTTCATCATAGAAAAAGAGGGAAAGAATACTTTCTTGTATATGTTTTTTCCAAACACCTTGTGAAACAATTTACTGTAGTTCTATCTTTTACAAGTATGAGGAAACATGTCAGTGTAATTTGTAATACTAGTCAGTGGAATATAGTGTAACAGGTTTGAAGATGGACTAAAGTGGAAAGAAACATTTTCAAGTAAACATTCTTGATGTTAGTGTTCCAAATAATTAAAGTCTTTTAATAGTGAATGATTGATTTTATTTTTTTTTCCTTTTTTAGTGTTTAATGGCAAAAATTACAGTGGAATTCTGGAAAATAATCTTGTGTTTATTAAGTATGTGAGACAGGTACGTGCCTAGCCAAAATATTGGAAATAATTGTGTCAGACTTAAGTCCACCTCATCAGAGGAATGCATTTTGCAGAATTTGCTTTTTCCTTTTGTGATTTACTCGATGCCACCTCCAGTGAATGATCTGAAAGTTATGCAAGTTCGTTTATTTTTGGTAGCAGTCCTGTCGTAGAAACGAAAGGAAAATCAGTGCAACAGAAAATATGCTGGAATGATCTTGTATAGGTAATATAAATGAATAATCTAAAACTCAGGAGTTATTTCTATTCATATGTTTCTTTCCAGCTGAATGTAGTCACTCATTATCAATAACTTGATTTAACCTGATCACTGTTTAAATATTTCAGTCAGCCAATCATTTGATTAATACACACTAATGTATAAATATTAAATGTAACACACCATTGGCCTACCTTTAAATGTTTACTGTTAAAGAACATGGAAAACTGCTGAAATGTGTTAGATCTGCTTCCCTGTATTTAAGCCTTATCACAGAATATGCACAGAATAGGAAGAGTTAGGGGTACTATTTTTTAGAAATCAGTCAAAACCCCCCATGTGACAAGTGGCATTTATTAATGAGGATGCTGGGTGAACAGTGGACACTACCCTTGAGCTTTATGCCTTGAAGAGTGTGGGAGGACCCTCTGAAGGAAGGAGCCCAGGGTTGTTTTTTTTCCAAGTAGGAACTTGGCAGATGCCAAACTTAAAAGGAGTGATTTGCAGCATTTGGGGGTGGATTTATTTTTCTCCTCGTTTCATCACATTTTAAATATCAAGAACAATTTTATTTTAATCCTCTACTGTTAGCAGCTTCCTACTGTAACCCATTGAGTTACATAAAATGCCACTTCATTTTATTACTTTTGAAAGGCTGATCTATAATCAGACACATCTACGTTACCGCAGGGACAGCTACCGAGTCACAGGGCAGCAGCGTGTCCTTCATGGAGCCATTATAAAAAGCTGTTATGCATTTACTCTATGTAAAGAGGTAAAACCATGTATAGGTCAGCAAATGAGGCAAAGGGCTTAGAAGTTAATGTCAGGGAAACCAATCATGCAAACCAGTTTGCAGAGCAGCCATTTCTTGCCCAGTGCTACAGCTGCTGCTATGCTAAGGAGACTTTCCCCTTCACCCTCCACTTAGCCAGTCATTGCCTACTTGGTCCATTTAATTTTTGAATCTCTTGACCCGGTCATGGCACTCCAGTCCTCAGGACAACCATTGGCTGCAATGCCAGGGAAAGGGAAAGGGAAAAAGAAAGAAGGGAAAGGGAAACTGGAAGGGGAAGGGTAGTTTGTCGAGGCCTGTTCTGGATTTTCTTACACTTTCCACATGATTTCTTGCCCTGTCCCCAGGATATATCACCCTGACCGTGATGGAGGCAGGCCACTCCAGCAGGTGGAACACACCATTTGTGCACCTGTCAATTAAAACTAATATTTTTGACCCTCCAGCTTTTAAGCTGAAGATCTGCCATGGTTCCTCAAGGCAGCAACTGCGGTATTCCCATGCTTGGAGGCTAACCTAGAAATAATATCTCTGTAGTTCAGGAAGAATTTAGTGCCTCCCGTGGTGAGAAATCAGTCTGATAAGGTTCAAGCACCACAGCAGAAATAGCTGATGAAATAAATCTCATGGAAACCTTTTCTGGAAAGATAGCCTTTCCTCAGACTCGTCGGCTTGCCCAAAGCCCGTGCTGCTATTGGTCTTGGATTGAGCCCAGATTTAGTACTCGTGAGGAGAGCACGTTGTGGTGATGTCCGTGTGGATTGTATAACCACAGCCACCTGAGGGCAGTTTGAATGACACAGTTTTCTCAAAGTGTGTTGAATGACCTACCCTACAGCTTGAATCTTTAGCATGTGTCATCTATTCTTCTAGTAAGAATTCTCAAAAAGCATGGCTTTAGATGGACAAGACTTCTCAAAAATCCTGACCGTATTCCGTATGTGAAGTGTAGGAGAAGGAGCGAATGCTGCTGCTAACTCTGGTTTGATATTTCCTTCTGTTACCAGTTTTTTCCCATCCTGGGAGCCCACAGGAGCAGGGAGCAGTAAGGAGGTGCATCCCTCTCTGCCCGACAGTAAGAAGGCTCCCACTGTCCCTGTCGTGCTGCATTTCACGGTGCTCCAGTTCCAACTGCAGTAAACACAATAATATGACACATTTACAAAATTCCACCATGGTTTTCTTTTCCGCTCGCAAAGGCACAACTGCTCGTGCTGTTCCAGAAGAGGGCAGTGGCATATTGCTGTTTGTAAAGCTGCTAAAATCAAGCTAAAAATGCAACAAGATTCTTCCACGCGTAAGCACCGGCGCAGAGATAAGTAGGAGAGTTCATATCAGGTTTGTCTATTATTTAGCAATCTGTTACATCACCGGATAAAGCAAACACTCTGCGCTCGGGGAAGTGAGGGGAGAGAGCTGTCTGCCTGCATTTGGGCTTATTTAGTGGAAAGAGCAATACAGAGTCTCTCTGTATTTTCTCTTGCTGGTTGCTACATTTTTTTTTTTTCATTTTTTTTTTTTTTTTTTTGCTCTGAGGGGATGCAATGGTAGTAGCTACTGTCAGCTGAGAAAACAGAGCCAGTTCACCATTTCAGCTTGCTTATTTGCTTATTCCAGTACTGGGCAAACGATTTGGGCTGCTGGGCTGCCATCCTGTGAGTCAGAAATTCGCTCTCTGCACAACTGTCCAGGGAGGGGAAAAAAAAACCCAGCAGCCCACTGTTGACAGTGGCACACAGGCCCACACCTCCCTAACACTTCTTCCCTCAACAGCACAGGGAGAGATTTGCTGTCAGCTGGTTCCTCTGCTCCACAGACTCTTTCCCCATGGCGTGTTGGACCAGGTCAGCTCGACCAAGGCGCAGAACCCTTCCCTCTGTCACGGGGCAGGAGGACTGACCACAAAGCTACTCCACTAGGAAATGGCACAGCGTGTTGAAAATAAAATGTGTCATCTGCAATTCTGGCAAGATCTTAAAGGAAAAAAAGGTCAGAAACAGTTTGAATTCCCCCCCCCCATCTGTACTTGTCCCAGGAGTCTCACTGGCACGTCCCTCTCACCCCACGCCTGCACCAGCACCAATCTGACACCATGCTAAGGGGAGAGGGGATGGTCTGGGGGAGACGGGGTGGGAAAGGCAGGGAAGGACAGGACCTGCTTTAGCCTCCTACTTTTTTTTGGAGAGAGTCCCTAACCATGGCTTCCCTAGCCGTGGGAAGAAGGAGCTGTGGGAAGGGAAGCTCAGGAACAGTCAGGACTTGGTGTACAGAGCAGGGCACGAGACTGGTATCACAGACATCAGGACACCATCATTGCTCCAGAACACTTGTGGTGTTGGTGTTGCACAAGTGCAGAGCCACGGCACAGCTGCGGTACTGGCACATCACCTCTTGAAGATGTCCCATATGCACAAGGCAGGAGCCAGCGTGAGTTCCCCACCGTTCCTCTGTGCTCCCTACAACCAGCGCTCGCTTCCCAGGAAAGGAGACGTGCCAGCAAACCTCTCAGTCTGGCTCCAAATGTCTCCTTGCTCAGACCTGGTCATTTCATAGAATTACCCAAGGTACAGGGTGAGCTGGGAATTATGCAGATGCTGACAGTGCTACGGAGCTGCAGTCTAAAGGTGAGGACAGGGAGGGTGCTCAAGAAAGGAGGGAAAAGATGAGAAACCAGCACCTGAAAATCCCTGGAGGACAGGGGCTGAAATGCTGTGGGTTTCCATGCTCTCGGAAGAGTTTTGTGTGTCTTTACAAGCAGGATGTATTTGGAGCCAGAGCTAAAACAGGATTTAGGCAGCCTAGGGCTTAAAATGGTCATCCAAACCAGCCCCCACCTGCCTGCTCTGGTTAGGTGGCAGCTCTTACTGGAGATGAGGAACTTACATTTATTTTGGCTACATTAGATGGAAGAGAAGCTGGGGTCAAGCTGAGGGTGAAAATGTGGAGGTACTTAACTGGGTTTTCAAAGGAAAGATGACCCTGTTCAAGCCCCACACTGCACGCCTCAGGAACTTTGTACCAGCTGCAGCTAGAGGCAAGGTGAAGTGAGTCGGTCAAGGGGCTTCTGAGGTGGCTGGGCAGAACTGAGAGAAAAGCCAAATGCACATTTCATTGCAGAAAAGATCAACCCAAAAAAGATGAGCGTAGACAGAAGCAGCCTGTCCCCAAAAGTGTGACTGTCAGATACTGTTGCTGGGTAACAGCCAGATAACTTTAACACATCTCCTTCTTTTATTCTCGTTTATTTTAATGCCTCCCAAAGATGGGTCTTTTTTCCACTTTGCCTGTTTTTTTTTTCACCCAAACTAATATGTGCTCTGGTTCAGCAAATAAGCAATCCTCTGACCATATTGTATCCTACCAGATATTGTATGTGATGTTTCCTAGATTCAAGCAAAGAGATCCTCTCATTGCCATCAGACTGGACATGAATTTGAGACTAGCATAAGGATAGGCTATAAATTGCCTTCTGAACGAGAATATGAAGGGTATGTCCTAGTGAAGCACCGGAAGACTTTCAGGACAGAGGAGACCCTCCAACACTGGAGGTGTCTAAGAACAGGCTGAACCCGGGCTTCCTAAGCCCACTCATGTGGGTGCCACCATCAGCACCAACAGCACTATCAAATGACACACAGAGACAATCTCCTGCTCTGTGATCCTCTTTCATTTCATGGAACTATTTTTACTAACACACTACACAGCCTGAGGAGGAAGGTGCTCCCACATACCAGTACACTATCTCCACAGCTTATCTTCTTCTCCCCCTCTAATTTCTCAGCTGTAAACCCTTTGCCCATAACAGCTGCCTGACACACCAAATAGCTTCACAAGGACCTCACACCCATCACATTTCCACACTACCATTAATCACCCCAGTTTCCAGCCTCCCCCACAGAGGTAATACCCCCACCCCTTCACTTACTGAAGCCTCTGCTGTAGACTTAAAGAAGAGATGGCCACAACAGTGACCGCTCCCAGCTCTTGAGCACTGGCACGGTGCTGGAGGAGCAGCACAGCCATCATTTCCACCGCCACGTTTCAGCCTTGGTCCCTTTTAGAGGTGGGTTGCAAATGTTAGAGGCACATGTTTCTCAGGGTTGATTTTGACATAGATAAGTTTGCCTTAAAGCAGGGAGGAAAATTAGATACCCTCATGAGTACCTTTCTGGTTCCATTTTCATTTTCTATTATTATTTTACTCAGATTAAAATCCTTGTAGGAGTGTTGCCATGTCCAGTAGGCTTGTCTGGACTATTTACAGTAGAAACCAGGGCTTCTGACTGGCACCTTTATGGACCAGGTCAAATCTGTGCCACGGCTTCATGTATTTGTTTCGATCCTTAACCTTTATGCTAAATTCATGTGGTTGCCTGTGTGAGCTACTGCCACGACCATGGTGACCTGCACCTTCTTTGACTCTGCCAGCTAAAATTGCCAGGCCCTTAAACTCCCAGTTAAAAGAAATCCACCCATTACGGAAGATGCTGCAAAAGACATTTCCGCGTTTCCTTTCAGTGAGGCTGAAAAAAGAATGTGAGAAAGAAGTTTCAGGGATAATGTTAACATAAAGAAGTTTGCCTCAGAGCGTTGGCATTTGCCAGGGACAGCAAGCTTTATCTTCTCAAACCTCTGGGTGCACAGACACAGGGGCTGCTGCCGTGCCCCCTGTTTAAGCAGCTGTTTCAGCAGGTAGGCAGGAGGCAGAGGGATGGGAAGGATGTAAGTAAGAATGCATATTGGTACCACATGTGGAGGGAGGAATATCCCGACGCACATGCACACATCCCAGCCAGGTCTGAAAAACAGGCCATGTGTTTCTTCTCGTCTTTTTTTTTTTTTTTTTTCCCTGACCTGCTGCATACACAATCCAGCGCAAAAGCAAAACACAAGCTGTGATTGTCCCCAAGTCCAGGATACAGAAACTAACAGATAGTTTTCCAGGATATTTGCAAGTAAACGGACAAACCCGGTTCCACATTTAGGCATTTAATTAAATGGCTTGGTTTTTGTTATTTTTTCATACCACAGGAAAAAAAATTCTGCCTTTGGCAGAGAGTCCTTCCTCCTTAGATCTCAATCTCTGCCTAACAGGGTTTCTATGTGCACAAACCTTGAATTGTCTTGGCGCTGACAAATCACGAGGTTTTTGGCTGCCTGATGATCGGAGCTGCGGTGGCTTATTCCCATAAACCAGACATCTCAATGTGTGTAGAGCAGCCCTGTGATTGAGATTGGCATGTGGCTACTTTCAACCAGCTTGTTCCTCCCATGGCTGGCGCGATGCCAAGAGAAGCATTTTAATATTAAGGTGGTTGTGGAAAAGCAGCAGATGCAATCGCCGAGGAACAAAAAAAAAATATTGCTTTATGAAGTGTTCTGGCTCTTTTACCCATCCTAAGTAATTACTGATGACTAAGTGCCTGAGTTCAGAAAACAAAGGTTGTTTGTCTAGCACAACTTCATGTGTCCAGTTTGGCATGGATGGGGTCCACTGAACCAACACCCACATGTGAGATAGGCAGCTCTTGCAGAAATAATTTTCTTTATATCAGCTAAAATAATTTGCTTTAACTCTTTTGCCATATACTTGTGATTTATTTATTTATTAAGCCAGACTATTGAAGGATGACAAGGAGCATCAGCTTCACGCAGGCTGACTGGAGCCTTCCTTCTTTCTCTCCCTGGATGAGGGGCTCAGCCTGAGCCTAGTATTGTCCATATCCTCCCTATATATTTTTTTTGATTTCTAGCATGTATGTCCTTTCAGTGGAGCATTATTGCAGTGGTTCTCCAGGTCTTGCTCACATATTGTAACAAAAATGCACAAACAACCTCTATGGGTCATTCACTTTTCCATTTTATCAGGATCCATTTAGCTCCACAGCAATAGCTTTTAAATTCAGGTAGTTATGTGACGTATACTCTCACTGTATAGGCAGCAGAAGCTTAAAGCCACGGGGCTGATGCTTGACCCCGTGTAATCTCCTTGGCTGGCCTCCCACATCCAGAAGGTTTGGCATCTTTTCTCAAGCACTCAGCTTTCCCTTTCCATAAATCCTGGGGCTCAGACGTACAATCAAGTTAATGCCATTTAAAAAGTTTGCCCAAGCCTTCTGAGTCATTGGGACTGCTAAGGTGAAGGTTCTTCATCCACCTCTTTTTCTCTCTGGTGTGTTTTACTTTACACTTTTTCACAAGTTAAGAATCGAGCTGGCTGCTGCCAGTTCCTCACTCAGCTGATGCACATTGAATTGCTGTAACAGAACCACATGCCTGAGACCTGAATGCACTGATTTATCGAGTGTGACGTGCTACTGATGTCTTCTTGTTGTGCCTAAGAAGCAGGGTGTAACTAGCTATATAAAAAATGATAAACGATTGCTTGTCTTTGCAATGATTTTGGTCATAAGAATAAATTATTTCAGAGTGGAGGAATGAGGCAATTGTACAGCCTTTATAGCTGTATGATTTCTATATGTAATTGAAATTATCATTTTTAAAAGGCAGGAACATCAAGTTACAAGCCCATTCGTTGCCACATAATAATTAAAAAATATCTGTACCTTTTTTTTTTTTAGTAGCATGCATTATAACATGTGGGGAATAAAAAGGAAAATAAATTCACTATGGTACTGGATTTATCATACTTTTGTCAGTAGAAGGAATGCTGCTTACAAGTTTATGGCAGTGGAGTTTTAGATGAAAACAGATTTCAAAGTCCTGAGTAAGAAAGATGAAATTGCATCTGGTCAGTCACTGCATCAGAGTGAAGAAACAGTACATCTTGCACTTCTCTGTCTGAGAGGACAAAAACCCATTTGCACACACACTTACCAAAATGTAAATTGACTGTCTCCACTTGCCCTGATAAATCTGTCAATTGCAAGAAGCTGTCAGATAGCTTAAACCAAAAGCAAATTTATAGTTAAGACTCATGAATGAGTCAAAGCTAAAAAATCAAGACAAAGGGAAACCTTAAATTGTGTCATTTGTCTCCTGCAGACGTGAAGCTCTGGGGTAAAAGCCATCCTGAGTCTGGCCCGGGAGACTGTCCCCAGGATGGGTGGTGGGTGACTCCTGTGACACCGTGCACTGGGTGAACAGCCCTCTGGTCGCTCGGCTGGAAGAGCACCAGACTTACAAAGAGAGGCCCAGGTTTGAGCATGGTCCTGGTGCTCAAAAATTTGTGTTTACTGCTTGGTGAGGGGCTTGGCACGTGGTCTGATCCTCCAGGAAGGGACCCACCAATGCACCCACCCGAGCCACCCTTCCCCTGGAAAGCAGGGATTGAGGAAGGGGAAGGGCATTCAACCTGTGGCCCAACATGTGGACAACATGTGCATCCTAACTAAGGATCTGGGAGAGTTCCTGCGCTCTGCACTGGGACCAGAGGGAGCCCGACATGAGACAGGCATCAAAGCATTATGAGGGCAATGGAGCGCTAATAAATCCTGAGTCCGCTCTGCTCAGTGGGAGTCTTTCTAGAGCACCACGGGATGAGAAGCATTTCCCCCACCAGGAAACTACATTACAGAGCGAGACACCGTCTCGCCTTTCCCTCTCATTCCTGGCCCTTTTCATCTTGCGGTCGCTACGCTGCTGAAACAAGACCTTCCTCCTGACAGCAGCGTTAGGCGAAGCTCAGTTTCTGAGAGTTCATTAATCCAACCTTCATCCTGTCCTCAGACTCCCCGTGGATCTCCTGGTGAGCGCTCCCGGTGCTCGGAGGGAGACACATGGGCAGAAAGGAGATAGTGCTTCCAAAGCGCCCCGGCTGGCACCCTGAGAGCCTCGTGCTCTTGGATCTCCTCCCCAGGCTTCCTCCGTGACCCTCAGCAGTCAGCTTTTCGCTATCTGTTTTCCTTGGGCAGCAGTTTGGAGATAACTAAGTCGGGCTAATGGGGCACTATTCTTAGCCGGTGGCCTGGTGGCAGGTGCAGCCGTGGGCACAAAGCCGCGCGTGGGAAGGTGGCAGAGCCACAGCGAAACCATCCCATCACACAGCCCCGGGGCTTCAGGCAACGCTTCAGGGATGGGCAGATGATCAAAAATAAACTAAATCAGGCCGAGGGTACTGAACCATTAGAGAAAATCCCACCTAGAAATGCGGAGGAATAATCAGCGATAAGTAAGTCATGGTAAAGCCACATGGAAACTTCTGCCAGCAGAAGCCACGCTGTGGCACAACTGCAGCTCTACCTGTGCTCGTCGTGCTCCTGCAGCCACAGCAGCACCAGAAATGCAATGGTGGAAGTTTCACAGAATCACAGAATCACATGTGGTTGGATGGGACCTCTGGAGATCATCTAGTCCAACCCCCCTGCCAGAGCAGGTCCATCCAGAGCAGGTTGCACAGGAACTTTTCCAGGTGGGTTTTGAGTGTCTCCAGAGACGGAGACTCCACCACCTCTCTGGGCAGTCTGTTTTACCTTTCTTTGAGCTGTTTCCTCTCTCTGAAAAGTGCTGCCACACAGGCTCGGCTCAATAAACCCAGTCCGACTTCTGTATGGAGCAGTTCATGAAGACACACAGCAGAGAGGAAGCCGGGTAAGGCAAATGTCGCTGAGATTCAGCAGTGACACTTAAGAGCCACAGACTCATGACCAAAGGTGTTCTTATGGAATCTGTTGCATGCCAAATGTGAAACTCCTGTCTGGCATAATTGGCTTCAAATGCAGGTAAAGACACAGATAAATTGATGCATAAACTATAAGGCAATAAAGACATTCAAGAGAAGTAAGAGAAAATGTTGGAAAAGTTAAAAATATTTCTTTTCTGGAATATGTGTACAGCTTATATATTTTTAATTCTTCAGCATATTCTTTCATTTTTAAAACAAGAACCATATGTACAAAAAACCTGCAGACACTGACAGATGTTTTCATTTTATTTATTTATGTTTTCACAAAGAAAACCATTATAGGAAACAGTGGTCAAAATGAAGGGGTTTGTTGTCAGAAATCACTTTTCATTCCACATTGCTTGCAAGCCTGCACTGTCTGGAGGAGCCACTCTGTGCCTGAGCAGTGCCACCTGACTGCAAGCAACGCCGAGGAAAACACATTCTTTTGCCTTTCTGCAAGAACTTCTAGGATTTTTCCAGCTTAATACAGGGAAAATCCTCTGAAATAAGAATTCCCAGCAGAGGATCTAATAACAAATGGCACAGAACTAGTTTTTTCTGAACTCATCCAGTGTGGAGGTCCAAGAACTGAGGACATTGCAAGCAGTGTACGGCTGGACTAAAAATATCTTTAATGTCCTTTGAGTGGGCAAGTAAGGCTGCAGCGGTCAAAGAGCTGCCTCTACCTCCTACCACCCCCTCAGGCAGCCTCTTGAATGATCTTGTCTATTTTACAGGGTTTCATATGGCTCTTTGGATGCATGAACTTTGTTTTGCCTACTATCTACAGAATGACTCACCTAGTGTCTACAGAATGACTGAGTTACGTGTTGTCCATGCAAAACTTAACTCCCAACATGCCTGCAAAACATCTGCCTGCATCCAACTCCCCCATAGTGCTGAGGTCCTGGAGGGGGAACACTTGGCTCCTGTGGCAGCATGACCTGTGAGTCACTCTTCAAGCTTGTCATCCCCCAAAATACCCTTTGGCTTGTAGGCCATTCTTTGAATCACTGCGCTTTGGTGGGGAGGGGCACCAAGTCAACCCCCTGGCATCTACCTGCTGTTGGATAACTATTAGGGGTCAGCAAAATTGCAACGTCCTCAAGAAAAAGAAGAAAAACAGAAGAAAAAATAATTGTGAATGAGAAACAGCTGCATCAGAAATCACAGAATCATGTAATGATAGGGGTTGGAAGGGACCTTCAGCGATCATCTTGTCCCGCTCCCCTGCCAAAGCAGGGTCACCCAGAGCAGGCTGGACAGAAATGCATCCAGGTGGGTTTTGAGGATCTCCAGAAAAGGAGACTCCACCACCTCTCTGGGCAGCCTGTTCTAGGGCTCTGCCACCCTCAAAGTAAAGAAGATTTTCTTCATGTTGAGATGGAACTCTCTGTGTGCCCATTGCCCCTTGTCCTGTCACTGGGCACTACTGAAAAGTCTGGCCACATCCTCTTGACACCCATCCTTTAGATATTTATAAGCATTGATGAGAAAGCCCTGATCAGTTGCAGCTGCAAGGTCCCCTTGTTCTGGAGCACCTGGCTGTGAAGAGAAGGTACAGCTACATCAGATTCAGTTTTGACACTTTTTGGTGTTCTTTATGAGGCAAAGAATATTTAGACATCTTTGTGATGTTTACTGGTCACACACAACAATCTTTGTCACTTCGTTATTTTTCTACGTTTACATGGTGAGTGGGGCTTTTTAGCATACCAAGTACACTGGTCTGTGAAGATGACAGGCATGTAGGTATCAGAAAGGGTTTAGTCTGTTCCCTCCCCTGGCCGATGCCCATGAGAACACCACGCAACACACAGCATGCTCAGGCAGAAGTGCAGCACAAAGCTATTGTGCTCCTCACCTCCCACCCGAGATCTTTATTCCTCCAAGCCATTGAGTTCACCATCTTGCAGGTTTGAGCTCTTCTTCTTCTCTATCGGCTGGTGGACAGAGAATTCAATCTCTAGTATAACAAAACCAGCACACTCTACGATGTTAAAGTGATTGGAAAAAACTCCTCCTGAAAGGAGTGAAAGGTTTGCAATTAATTTCAATGTGGCCATGTATTTAAATTCTTTTTCTTTTCTGGCCATTCAGTCAAAGGAGGTTTCAACTTTTTTGATGTGAGATTCTGAGAAAAGATATTTGCAAATTCTAGCCTCAAAAATTTCTAGGAATCTTTTTACAGCACACAATCAATCAATTTCTCCAGATAAGCAGGGAGTAATTTAGTTACTACATCTGCTACCATCACACTTGCCTAATTATTATGCATAAGCTTTCTTACCTTAAGTAATGTTTACTGTCTTTTGGCACCGTTTGAAAGATATACAAAACCACATGAGAAACTACCATTACACCAAACTCCTATCAAATTCTCAAAATACTCGGAAAAAAATAGCAATAATTTTCTTTAAATACCACAAGATTAAATAATAATACCATTAGGTTCTCTTATAATTGTGTTCTGTTTCTCTGAACAATTAGATACACTTCTGTTTTCAAGTACTTCTCTGCAAACATGAGGGTTAGAAATGAATACTTTACTTTTCAAATGCAATTAAGACAAGCAAACAAACAACCCCAGCTTCAGTTGGCATAAATTAGCGTAGTAACACTGGTGGAATCAACAGTCAATGCCAAATCTTTTCAGCCAATCATGGCAGGTTCTTGCCATACATCTCTTTTCCCACCCCATTTATCTCACATGCTGCTTCTTTCCCAGTCCTGTAATAACTTCTGAAGAATTAAGATATAAATGCTTACAAAGCAACATGTTTACCCCCGGGACAATCTGAATCCTTTGCTTTCAAACATAACTGATGCAGCTGCAGGCTAGAAAATGTATCACTGCGAGAGGTCTTCTCTTAGTGTCCATAGGTACTTCTAGTGAGCTTTCTCAAAGCTTGAACAGCTAACTCAGGCTCTCACTCTGACATTGCAGCACACCACAACGGATTGCAGCATAACAGCAGTGCTACATGGCATCAGGGTAGGTCAGAATTAGCCCCACAGGCTCCAGTGTCCTGATATGCACCTGCAAGGGGGAACCAACACAGCCGTAGGAGTGCCCACATCTCCATCTGCCTGAAAGGAGGGTGTAGAGAGGTGGGGGTCGGTCTCTTCTCCCAAGTCACAGGCAATGGGACAAGGGTAAATGGCCTCCAGTTGCGCCAGGGGAGGTTCAGGTTGGATATTAGGAAAAATTTCCTCTCTGAAAGGGTTATCAAGCATTGGGATGGGCTGCCCAGGGCAGTGGTTGAGGCACCATCCCTGGAGATATTCAAAAGACAAGTTGACGTGGTGCTTGGGAATATGGTTTAGTGTTAGGGTTTTTTTCTGTTTTGTTTGTTTGTTTTTTACAGTTGGACTAGCTGGTCTTAAAAGTCCCTTCCAACCTAGGCGATTCTGTGATTTCTACCTCTCTGCTAGGCCTGCCTTGGCTTCAGATGTCTTACTCCTCTTCCTCCTTTGCTTCTCTGAGTCACTCAGGAGGGCTGGGGGGGGGGGGGGGTCCAGTGCTGGAGCCCAGCCTGAGAAAGCTGCAGTCCCTTTGGTGTTTACCTGTACGGACCTGCTGGTCCTCAGCAGGCATTGCGGGCTCTATGGGTAATTTTCTCACTGGAAACCAGAGCTATTCCTTCTTGGAATGGTGGGTTCTTCCCCAGACTGGAAGAACTGAAAGTAAAGCAAAAGTCACAGATTTCTGTGGCTTTGGCACTCAGTTTTGCCATTTTGAGGAAGCTTGTTCTGGTTTTCCTTTCTATATCACCATCGTTGGGACAGGAGCAAGCCCATGCGGTGTAAGAGGACTCCTCACAAAGTTAATTTTCTCAGCTTATTTATTCTGTAACTTGAATTTGCTTATAGCATTTTATAGCCACAAATAATGCAACTGTTCAGCTGCCTCTTGGGGCATAGTTGCCAGAGTAGCAGAGCAGTGTTAAGTGAAAGGCCTATTTTGCATTAGCCATAATCCCTTTTAAACCGAGTGCTTCAATTTGCAATTTCCTACCTTATGTTACTACTGCTTATTTTTGTTTAACTTTATGTTGAAGATATCTTATTTCAGATATTTCAGCAGAGTAATGATTCTACATAGGTTTAAAAATTCCAATTATAATATAATTTTAAAGAGTCCAATGCTGTTTTATGGGCTGGCTCACTGCAATTTTTTTTTTTCTTCTTCTTCTATTCTTTTATAAAAGCAAATTCCAGTTGTGAGTTCACGAGCTGTAATAGAAAGGAAATAGATATCAAATCTTTGTTCTGGGCTCAATAAACTACAAGGGCAATCAAAAGTTTATGAAGGGGAATTCTTTCCATAGATTTTTTTTTCCTGCTTCACCAGACAGAAACAATTTTCTGATTTATTCTTCCTCCCTTTCCAGAGGTTCTGTTTCAGCAATAGACCAGGTTCCCCTCCCTGCCACACAAGGATCGCCAAATGCTTGCAACCCTTGATGATTTACGTAAGATAATGCTTTTCAAACATGTGCAGCACATTCCAGTATAGAACTGATGACAGCGTCTAGGGGAAGAGCAAGCGGAAATAAAAATCAAGGAACAGGAGAAAATATGACCCTCGCTTCGTGGTGCTGCCTGGCCAAGAGGTCACAGCACAGCAAATCTGTTCCACTGCAGCTCTGCAGATGCAGAGGGGGGGTCTAGGGAAAACAGAATATTCTCTGTCTCTGAGGGTGGGTATCAGTCCTTGATGCCACCTTTCCATCCTACGCTGTGCAAGGACCACAGCAGAGGGATAGGGACAGCTAGGACATTTCTAGGGGATAGCCCTGAGTCAGATGGGTTTTGGTGTATGACAACTCAAGAGCGTCAGACTGAAAGGTCCTGAACTAGGCCCTGATGCTGCTACTTTTAACTTCTGTCCTCCAGAGAATCTTGATCCTTCTGAAAACGGCAGAGAAGGGAACCTCTGAAAGCACCAGTGGAATACAACAGATGCAAGCGCAATACAGCATCAGTACAGGAACACATAGGAGTACTAGGAGAAAAAGAAAAACCAAAGAAAGAAGGTTAAAACTTCAGATGACATTTACATGAACAGAATACAATAATCCATGCTAGATTTAGCCAGGCTAGTACTAAAATTCATTCCTTGTCCAAAACTTTATATTTTATCTGTCACACAGGATCGGAAATGAACTCTCAAGAGATTTAAATCATTTTTTATGTATTTCCTGAAACCTAAGCATCCAGGTATTTACATATGCTTATATTCCTGAACCCTATCACCTTTGCAATGTCATCCAGGTTTCCTCTGCTTTTTTGATTGCATGGTGAGAATGACACAATATATATATCTATTGCTCTCTAAGTCTGTCTTCTGTCAATGTTACCGTGCTAATGGTTCAAACGTTTTAAGATAAAACCTATCATCACAGACAGGATAAGAAAGCCAAAAGCATTTAAAGTGGGCTCTTGAAGTCTGCATCTCTTCCTAATTTTTCAATCAAAATTTCTAACCACAACAAAATGTCGTGTGTTCAGACCGAAAATTCATTCAGCTTAGTACTTTATCTGGCCAATAGAGGCTATCTGCAGGTTCTTTGGGAAAATGTATAAAAACCAAGCCATGTCTGAAGTGATTGCTGGTGGCTGATTTTGAGACCATTGACTGGATTTGTCTTTTTTTCCTCTTTTTTTCCCCCCTCTATGCAATACTTCACATTACATTTCATCTCTCGTTTTATTCCCCCGTTGCCCAATACTCTGATATCACACTCCAGCTTCTTACTGTCATCTTTCCAGCTGAGTATCCCAAATCACCTTCAGACTTCATCACCTCCCTATTTTCTTCCCAAGTCATACACGGGTATATTTAACAGTACAGCCTGCAATAATGCATCTTTCATGGGGCTACATTAGTAACCTCATACCATTGCTAAAAGTTTTCATTCTTTATCTTTTAGCAGTTATCTACCCCAAAGGAGCTTCTTTCCTAGTTAGAGGGAATTTTAAGTGTTTTTAGTTTTTTTTAAGAACTCTGGCTGATGATCTTACTGAAAGCTTGTAGAAAGTCCATGTGTACTACATGGATCTACACATATTACTTAAAATGAACTCTTAACACCTCTGTGAGGCATAACTGCCTTTCCTAACATCCATATTGTTCCTTGCTTAAATGTGTTATCCAGTATCTGTTTATTCTACTCTTTATTAGTTCTTTTACTAATAAAGAGTAGTCTTCTGATTTCCCAGAATGAAAAATTAGACCCACTGGCTTACAGTCTTTCAGTGACTGAAGTTACTTTTTTCAGCTTTCATTTCTTTGGTATTGCCAAAGGCTTAAACTATGTGTTATTGCCACAGGTGATAGTTTAGCAATTTTATGCCTGAGATTCTTTGGAACTCGTGGCACCAGCATCGTCTAGTTCTGGGGATCTGTAGAGTTTGTCTTATTTCATCCAAAAGCCCGAAATGTAAATACCTGCAAGAAATCCTTTTATGGTTTACATGATAGCCTGACCTAAAAAATATGTGGGGTTTTTCTGTTTTAACGAAGTCTTTCTTGTCTTTTATGTGCAAAGGAGTACGCTGTCTTGCCAGCAAAAAGGAAAATGGCACCTCATGGGAATAGTTTCATGTCCTTCTCTGTTCATGTCATTGCTTATTGCTTGGGGCTACAATGTACACAGGACAATGCCAGTCATTTGGCATTACACGCCTAAAAATCTATATACAATATATACATACTGCCTCTCCAGCCACAGCATTAACCATAACTTCAATAAAGGCTGTGTCCATCAAGGTCTGTAACTGGCGCTGCTCCGTAGGTATCCTGTAGCTAATTCAGTACTGAAGGAGTCTTGTTCCATAACAACTAATCAGAAAAAAATATAATTTAGGCATTCTCTGTAGAGTACTTAAGGTACAAGACATCAAGAATGATGATGTTTGAGAAGCAAGTGAAAAAAACCACTCGTTTTTAAATGAGAAAGGATAACAGAGAGTTCTACTGGAGCAGAGCCATGCATTCTGATGCAAAAAAAAAATCAATTTCTTGGCAGTTAAGCCTGGATTCCCACTTTCCATGGTCATGACTCCTAAAAAGCAAGAGGAAGTAATAGCCTCATAGATATGAATTTAAGTGAGGCTAGATGAATCACTAGAAAATATCACGAGGGAGCCCTCCTGCAGTGATAACTCTGAGTTATATGGATTAACAAGGTCTTTCCATCCCCAACTTCCATCTCTTAACCAAGATTTTCCATAGGTTACTAAGAGTGTTAATTCTCAACTTCCTCCCACGCGCACACTCTTCTTTAGAAAATCTAATACTGGCTGTGTCTGGACAATACATGTAGGTTTTCCTGAGTCTCTGTCCTCATTCATGTTTGTCCACTTCCTCTTCCTCAAAGGTGTGTAGAGCAGTCTGTAGCTTGACTGTAGATGCAAACCACGCACAGTTTTCAACATAGGGGAGCTCATTCTGGACTTTTCTCAGGTCTTTTCGGTATTTTACCCAGCTTCTTTATCATTCCCAGCTCAAGTTTATGTAGCTTTATTTTTAATTGTCCTGCAAACCCCCTTACTCAGAGAGAAGAAATAATTCACAGCTGGTATGTTCCTTAGCCTCTTTGCCAATCAAAACATAGAGTTTGCCATTTACTGGCAACATGATTATCATGATTCAAGCCACTTGGCTCTTCTGTTAGGTCCCTCTGGCACGTCAAGGAAAATTCACACCAGTGAAGAAGAAAACCATCGAGTCATTAAATATTTATTTGAATATTTAAATCTTTGGCTGCAGAGAAGTGTCTAGGGAGAGTTCCATATTTAACAAGGGGGCTTACTGAAACAACACTCTTGCAATTTGCTGACACATTTGCTGAACATCTCTTTGTAAAAGTAGAACTCCATATTACGAGAGACACTAAAATATAAAAAAAACCTTTTTCTTTTGGGATTGCAAGGTGATGCTGGTGGAAGCAGAAATCAAATTGCCAATGATACGACATGTGGTGATGAGGAACTTATTCTCCTCTTAGTCAGACAGACTGTGGGCAATAAGCTGGAAGTCAAATGCAATGATCCAAAGCCCAACTTGTAGTAGAGCGTGACTTGTCATGCCTCGCACGTTTTCAGACTTAGACAATCCGTGCTCTTTGGGGTCTTTGGCCTCAAATTGAACATCGCTCATTTTCAGAGAAGCTGTGTTTGGAGCACAGGCTCAGCAGCTGAAACACCACTTGTCATAGAATCATAGAATGGTTTGGGTTAGAAGGGACCCAAAAGATCATCAAGTTCCAACCCCCCTGCCATAGGCAAGGACACCTCCCACTAGACTAGGTTGCTCAAAGCCCCATCCAGCCTGGCCTTGTCCACAGTGTCAAAAGAGCTACAGTACATACTAAGAGCTCTACCTGTCACAGGTGCTGCCTTGTCTCTCCTCATCCCTCCTCCTTCAGGTAACTATGAGCCAGGGCAGTATGTGCCCTCTTATGACACCATCTCCTGCCATGAAACAGAATAAATCGTACAGGTTTATAAATGAGTTAAAAATGAGAAAGATAAAATCAAGAGCATCTACTAGGTGTGCAGAGCAAAGAAAACACTTTTTTCCTTCTTTCAAATGAAAGCCATTGTATCATAAGAATTATTACAACATTAAATAGAGAACTTGGAGAAAATAAAAACCCAGACAGGAAATACAGTAGAGGAATATTTTTTGATCCTTCCAAAAGATTTCATTTTGAAAAAGGTCTTAAATATACAAGGGTAGGCAAAAAACATCAATTTTACAGTTGTATTTGTTTAGCAAACCAAATGGGCAAAACTCCTAAAAATAATATGTTCCTAAGGCAGGATCAAGTAAATCAGTCTGATGCTTGGAAAAGGAGGCAGTTTATTCAGAACTGGGAAGGTCTTCTTAAGAAAGCTTCGCTGGGTTGTCTAGATGAGAAAGAATAATATTGTGATGACATAAAAGTCTTTGGTTTTTTTCCTTGTTTACCCATGCAAGTTCCAAGGGAATATTTGTTTCTTGTATGACTGAATGTTACAAATTTGTCTATACAAATCTGAATTGACATGAATGACAAACAGAGTTCCCTTCTTGTGAAGTTGTTCAGGGTCCAAATCCCTCTTCCTAATGAGTGTTTTCTTATTAATAGCAAGGAAACAAGTCTAATATGAGAAAGCCATTTGAGGAAATAATCAATACCCATTGGTTACGGTGCCCAGTTATTCTTAGAAAATCAATCCTGATTTTCTAAGAAAATAGACCAGATGTTGGTCGCTGGCACCACTGAGTTCTTGGTCTCACAGCTGACATTGCCCACAGGAATTGTCAGTTTTGTGCTAAACTGACTGGTCAAATAAAAAAAAATGCACTGTATTCAAGGACTCGTTACCACACACTTAATCATATTCACAATGCCAGGTTGGCACAGCTGTGTACCAATGCAAATAATGTCTTTCAAAAAGTAAGTTAAAATTTTAAAAAATCGCTAACTCAACAGAAGAAAAAAATGTTTTTTATTTATTTTATTTCATTCTTGGCAAAAGTCTAGCCCTTAGGAGGCCAACAAATAAGTAAGTTTAAGTAAGTTAAATAAGCTGTCAGGATCTCCTCGTTTCTTCATCATTAAGGGCATAACAAATTTAAATTGGAAATATTCCCTGATGCCCTAAAACATCTCATCAATCACAGACTTGTGTTTGTGTTGACATCTTTTTATTTTCCCTCCAAAGAAAAGAGGTTGGCTAAACAGAACATCTGCCTAAAGCCAATCTTTTTCCCAAAGGATTCTGGTGCTTATTGAAGTGAAATGAAACTATTGGTTTCCAACAAATATTTGTGAGAGGGGAATAGGAATAAAAAAAGCATGAAAAATAATTGCTTGATCAATTTAAACACTTGCATAAGCCCTCTTCTTTCTCCAAAGTGGCAATAATTATAATTTTAAGCCTCTTGATAATAAGTCTTTCAGTTTACTACCTAAGACTTCAGACTAGAGCTATAGATATACTTACTATGTGTTCAATATATGTCATAAAAACCCTCCATCTCTAAATGTATTTTCAAAGACTGAGGGACCCAACTTGCAGAAAATTAGGAACATACACAGGAAGGAGACATATTTGTTTCATTCTGGTTATTCACTGCCCATGATAGAGAAGTAAACTCAATTGTGAAAGGGAAAGGAAGGCTTAGCATAGAATATATAGCAGCATCTAACTGATTTGAAGAACCAAATCCTTCTATAGGATCCTAAACCTTACTCCATTCTATAAAGTGTTTTTAGGGTTAATAAAAAATATAATGTAAAAAATTCAGAAGAAAAGGAATCAGGAATCCATCACAAAGCCCTCCATTTTTGCGCAGGAAAACGCTAGAGAGTCAACTAAAAATCTTTTTCAGCTGCCTCTTTTGAGAAAAGGGAGGATGTACTTGCAGGTAGCACTGAGCACAAGTGAGAGATGTAGAGGGACAGGGGCTCTGTCTGTCATTTTGCATTTTCTTAACTTTTGCCAGTTACCACCAGAGCCTCTAAAATGTCTGCCCCTGGGCAGTGCAAGGATCCTGAAGCCTTGATTGTACTGAGCTTCCCAGCACGCCTCTCATCCCCAGGCCTCTGAGGGTCCACCGATGAGTGATCCCAGCCATGGGGCCCAGCATGCTCCACTCAAGGTATGCCTGCAGGGAAAGACGGAGGGGTCCTCTCCAGCTTTTACTCAGTCTGACAGTTAGAGGACATAGGAAATGTGAGGCTGTGCTGCAAGGTCCTCTTGGCTTGGACAAAGATTTCTGACCTTAAGATCAGGAACAGGTGAAACGCAGCTGCCTTTCTGGCTGTGCTGTAGGCCAGGTTTGCTCTTCTATCTGCACGTCTCCCTCACTTCGAAATTTAACACTAAGCATACCTGCTTGTACTTCCATTTCTCTAAAAGTAGAAGTAGTAGAAGAGGTAGTCCTTCTTCTAAGCTCCTAGGTTGTGCAGTGGCTTTGTTTGGTTCAGTCATGCAACTTGAAAAACCTCTTACAACTGCAAATACTGTCACCACATGACTTTTTTGGGGCACAAGTTGAAATACAAGAAATTCCACCAAAACATAAGAAAAACCTTTTTTTATTGTGCGGCTGACAGAACACTGGAAAATGTTGCCCAGAGAGATTGTGGCATCTCCATCCTTGTAGATACTCAAAACCTGACTGCACACAGCCCTGAGGTCCCTGCTCCAGCTGCCCCTGCTCTGCATGGGGAGGTTGAACAAGGTGATCTCCAGAGGTGCATTCCCACCTCAGCCATTCCAGGATTCTATTTTACATGAGCCATGTCATGCACATACAACAACAGAAAATCTTGTGATAGCCTTTCATAGCCCACAATGGTCATAAAATTCCCAGTGAAAGCTCTACCTCATGCGTGGTGCTGGATCTGAAGCCTCAGTTGCAGTTAGATACCAGAAATAGCTTCTCAAGGAATAGGGAGGGGGGTCTGTGTGGCAGTGCTGTAACAAAAACATGAAAGAATCTGATGCAATGATTTTGAAGTCTCTACTAAATCAGAATGCAAAGCATATGTTGAAGAAGTTTTAAATTACAAAGAACAACTTATGGATATTTACCACTTCAAAAAAAAAGGTTGATTTGTTTTTTCCAGACTGAAAATGTTTTTCCTGCTGCCATCAGTGAAGAATGCATTAATGAAAACAAATTTCCCATGGACCTTTCATGCCATATGAAAGTAAGAAGAGAAATTGCTGTTCCTATTCAGATTTTGGTTTCCATGACGCAAGCTGTCACTGGCAATGATGTTATACCACCACTTCCACAGCGTATATTTACCCAGCACTCAGATATCCTGACTGGGTTGTAAAATTTGATTAATTCCTTCTGCATCCCACACAAAAATGTGAGGGTCACTTGCATTACAAGAAAACAATGACAATTCCTTGCACATTGTTTGTACTTCTATAAATTAAATGGAAATCTCCACCTCAACCCCCCAAAATGTCCACTAATGTATTGGATAGTAATTTCATACACTTAAAACAATATTTACATTATTCCAGAACATGTTCTGTAATGTTGTGTTTCAATGAACTGAAATTACTTACAGTATATTTTTAATACTTAGCTAGGATGTTCACCATCACAACGAATAGCAGCAAATTAGCTCCACACACTGCCTTAAGATGAGGAAAATATTTGGTAAACAATGTATTACTGAAGTCAAGTGAAACAGCTTTCAAAGAGACATTTGTAAGTCATTTGTATAACTTCATGCTCGTTGTTAGCAGTCTCTTAAAAGCTGAGAAAATCTGTTGAAATATATTCTTTGATAAATAATCACCTTATCCCACAGTTGTAATTTTCCCCCCTCGCCTACTATTTTTAATGGCTCTGGAAAATAATTCCCTTCTATTTATTTGCATCCTCATCTCTGAACCAGAATTGCTGATGTTATCAGGATAGACTTTGGAATGAAGCTCATTAAATATTGTTAGCCTAACCCTGCAGTCCCTAAATGACTAAAGTTTCTTTTAAAATTAATATGAAGTTTCTCTGCGAGAGGACTTAGCTTTATTATTGTACTGCACTATTCTCTATTGTTCCATTAAGCACCGTGCACAAACACATGGTGAAAAATTATAGAGCATGAGGAACAAGTCCCTGAAGGCCACAAAAATACTTAATACTGGTGATGCTTCACTCTACAACTCTAATAATCATTATAATGAAGGTTACTTGATAGAAATGTTGGTGTATAATTTTTATTGCTAGGTTTAGCACACTTGTAATCCAGAGTAATTTTTCTCCTTCTTGAGGGAAATGAATGCTAAAATAAAAGTGAAAAAAAAGCTGAAAATATTATGATCTTAGCTGCAGAGAGAAATTGCCCTTTGCCTCACCGGAGTACTAAAGGTGACATGAATGGGGCAGGCCCCGCACAATCCAATTAGAAGGGTGAAATGTGGAAGGATGAAGGACACAGTTATATCTTTCCCGGGAGCGCTCATAGCCTGGAGCTTGCCTGCTCCAGCAGAGGGGGAGCAAAATTTCCCGTAGGTTTCCGACGACAAGACGCAGATATTTATACAAATAGACCTTGCCATTCCTTAGGCAGGATAGCCTTTAAGACATGGTAGTCTGGATGTTTCGGGGTGTAATGCAGCCACCATCTGGGGCCCAGCCTGATGGACCCCATGTACCCTGATCTGCTCCTACAGCTGGGAATCCCTGCCCCATCCAGCGCTGGCCCTTGCAGCCACCTGGCATCACAGGGACAGGGGTCTGGGGGCCATAAAGGCAACATGGGACACCCCCAAGAGATGCGTACCCAGAAAGGGACAGCACAGACTCCATGCCTGAGATTTTCCCAATAGTTTTAACACCTTCCTTGGACCACGGTGCGCTGGCCTTAGACAGAGTCTAATGTGGAAATGTCAGTGTCCCTCTGCAGCCCTTCGCCTCCTGCACAGCTCAGGAAGCCCAGCTGGGATTGCAGCATCATGGGCCCTGCAAGAAAAGAGGTTTTGTTCTGCATCCTTTCCCCTGGGACTGAGGTTGAAATGCTGTTTGGATGCTATTTAGTCCTAAAGAATCTGGGACACTTTCAAGAGCCATAAGTTACATGCTAAGCAGTGCATAATGAGAAACCAGAATTATTTATGAGAAGAACAACTTGAAGTTTATTTTATTTGATGATGCTTTTAGACAATGGCATGTTTTCATGTTTTAAATAATGATACGTATTTTAAATAATGAAATTACAGGACCTTTCTTTTCAATATAAGATCTAGAACTTCTGTTCCAAAATGCATATGGGTTGAAAATGTCTCTGATCTAGAGTGGGCTCTTCAGATCCAGGCATTGCATTAAAAAGTAATTTTAAACCAAAGGAATTTGTCTGTCCATTTATATACTAAATTTCTATGTGTGACTACTTTACACAACTCTGGAATTCCTGGATACCAGACTTCAAGTTTCACAGAAACATTAGTTTCTGAGTCACAATCTTCACTGACTGGGATATCACAATGTCACAAAATATCGTATCATAATTTGGTTTGGTTTATTTCCATATTTTGTCTCCAACATGAACGTCTAAAGAATCAATAACCATAGGACTCCATGCCCTTTTGAATAAGAAAACCTTCCATTTTAAGAATATTAGTTATTTAAATTATTAGTTACCATATGCACCATCACTAAATATAAAAATCTTCCAGTGATTTATGGATGAAATTTTCTCTGGCAATCAATGTTGTTTTGTCTGCACTGCTCATGTCCTTCATATTCTGCTGATTAATTAACATTAATTGAATAACAAAAACAAGAGGGGGCTGTTTCTAGAAATTGTGTTTGCCACAGAATATGGCTGATTCAGTAGGTCCAGTACTCAAACAAAAATCTCTGAAATCTATACTGGATTAATCCTTAAACTAACTTAAAGGAAGATACAGAAACTTTCTAGTTAATAATTTGATCTTCCACTTAATTCAATAGTAACAGAGCTGCTGCTTTACACTAGATGCCATTTTAGACCCTGTTGAAAAGTAATAAAAGTTTTATTCTGAAAATGTCCTACTGACGAAAACGGTCCAAGGTACAAGAGAAGAAATTTAGCATTCAATATTTTTCCAAGTAAAAGCTTTCAGGGATTGATCCAGAGTTGGTGAAAGCATTTGATGTCCTTCCACTGACTGCAGAGGAGTTTGGACCAGCTTTTCAGAGTGGCAGAGGGGTCATCACAGCTAAATTTTCTTTCAACTGAAAAATAACACACTGAGGAATTAGAAGCCTAAAATAATTTGATTCTATAGGGATTTTCTAATTATTTAAAAACGAAAATGCTATTATTAAATATTTACTTTTGTATCATTCTTTCACATTGTATCACTTCCCTATAATTCTTTTCACTTGAAAATTTCCAACTGCTTGAAAAACATTAATCAAAGTTAATAGAATAAACAAACCAGAATCTCACTGTCTGAATTGGAGCCAAATATCTGATTTGCAAATTGATTGCAAAAGTGGGGAGAAAGACTTGTAACTAATTTTTTTACAAGTTCTTGAACTGATGCCTAACACATTTTGGACGTCAACATTACAATTTTGAACAGTTTCAGTTTTATGGTTACATAAGTATGTTAAAAAAGAGGAAAATGCACTCTCTGCTAAAAAAGCTGTACATAGATTGAAAAATAGGATAGAAAGTTGCCAAATAATAAAGTCTTGGACCTTTTCTGCTTGGCAAGCTTACACATAATGTAAATTGATTTTTATCTGTTTGGACCAATTCTAGTTATTATCATTTTTAACAGTCACTGTACTGCATTTACCAATACCAAAAGACACTTTTTTATTGTTTATGCATAGAACACTTATTTGGTGTCACTTTTAAAGATCCCCTTCTAACAAGACACTAATGAAAGTCACCTGTGTTATGCAGGTGCTCTGCAACTGGACCTGATGGGGAACAAAAGTGGACTTCTAGGGTCTGTGGCACCAGGAGAGCCAGCAATGCCAGGGTTCCCCAGGCACTCTGCTACAGTACCACAGTACCACAGACTTTCCTGCTAGCTGAAAAATCCACATTTGGACAAAAAACCCCAACCCTCTCTTTTTGGCCAACTATTTAAAATAATGGCTGGCCACAAGAGTAAACTAAGTTTTCCTCTAGAGAAATGAAGGGGTAGCAGAAACAGTGAAAAGGACCAGGCCTAAAGACCCAGAAACACACACTTGATCAGTTCCTTCAAACTTACAAAATATGACAGTAGATCTTTACCTGTCCACACACTTGGTCTGGTACACCATAATCTGGGATATGATTTCTGATGTGTGGTTTGAGGAAAGTGGCTTTGATAAGTAATGGCATGTGATTCAGTGGGTTGGGGTTTTTTGAAGTGATTGCCACTGGAAAGCTATCAACACATATTTGGAGGAACTGATTCAAATTTTTGTTAGGAAAATTCTAACTCTTCCAAGGTAATGAATGCCCATCTCTCTCTTTTCTTCATAGAAATTAAAAAAACTTGTAAGGAGTGATACCAAAACTATTGATTAGCCAGCAACAACAGAATCAAGTGACCTAGCTGCAAAAGCCATATGTGATGTATAAAGGTGATATAAATAATGTTTAACAACCAAGTGCCACTGCAATTTCCCTCCAAACAACTTTCTGATCAAGTTGGCTCATTGGAAAAGACCGCAAAAAGAACAGGGCATGGATTTCCCAAAAAAACCTGCCATTGCCAATGGAAACCTGGCTGTGGAGAGCTTCCCCGTGCTGAACCTCTCTGGGTGTACTTTATCAAAGAGTAGCTCTGGCTACCAGGACTCCTTGTGTAACTTCAGAGTGTAAATTCCCAGCTAAGAAACTGCCAGCTTGCTTTTTCGAGGGAAGACATGCTAACAGTGAGCCTTTTAAGGAGAGCAGAGGGTTCTCCTTAGTGTTTGATACAAAGCATATACTTCTGGAAAGTGTCTTCTCAATAAACAACAGCCCATATTATCTAAACCCTCCCCACATTAGCAGTAGACTTTCAGATGAACTTTCTGCAGAAAAAGAAAAAGAAAACAAAAAGAGATTCGATCTTGTAATTGGATTGTAATGATGGTCTAAATCTTGCATTCATTGAACCTGATTCTTTCTACACTCACTGCAAAGTATCTCTTCCAATTTCATTGGAGTTACTGTAAACTGTAAAAAATGTAAATGCTAAGAGAAGCCATCTCAGTCTACTGGCACAGTGCTTCAGAAAGATAATTCTGTGTTTTAAGATGCTTATTCCAGGAGGGGAGTATGTATGTAAAATTGTCAGCAATCTAATCTCCTGAATTATTTTCATGAGATTATTGAGGGACGTCTCTCGCTCAGCATGATAAAAATCAAAAGGAACGGGAAATTGTCCTGAGAAAACATTATGCAGACCCAGGGACGCTTAGAAAATACCTCTGGATTATACGTCTGTCAAAGGCAAGTGAAATATAAGTAACAGGTGATTCTTCACCCTTTCTGGAGAGGTAAATGTGCAGTGTTGAATCAAAGAAAGGAAAATAGAAATGTATTTTCTATTGCCTCATTTGTAATAAGTTAGATTGGCAGCCTAGATTGTCAAACAACTCAACACAATCAGAATTTATGCAATGGGCAGTTGAAGTGGATCTTGAACAGTCACTGAGGTGAGTAATGAGTTTTGAGCTGGAACAAAACAAACTGTTCTCAAGCAATTTCTCTTGTTCACCTGCCACAATTCCCATTCCCTTTTCCCTACTACAGGCAAGCTTTCCAACAGATTCCTTGTCTAAATGTAGATGCTAGTGGTAGAATTCTGTCTATCAAATACAATGAAATTTATGTCCTTCTAAGTAATTGGGATTTTCCTCTGGAAGTGATGTTTGTACTGCTGATGCTTGCTTTCTTGTGTTGCTCTAGGTTGTTCTCACTTCTTTTCTGTGTCAAAAGGAAATATTTACATAACGAGATATTTTCACTTTTATTAAAGTGCATCCTGCATTATTGCTTGCTAAAATATTTCTTAATTTCCTTGCATATCCAGTTGATGAAGCTAAAGTGCACTGATAAACAGAGCTGCAGAAAACCACAAACAATGGCAACCTGGCATTGTGACCCGGTGCACGATACATGCAGCGGGTCACTGTGCGGATGCTCTGACTTACAGTGAATGGGAAAAGAAAATGCCATGTGCTCACAAGACAATTATTTGTGCCTGGCTGACTGCGAAGCGCCTCTCTCGAGCTCTCCGTCAAGGCTGAGTACTGGTGCTGAAAAATACAGTGCAATATGTGGATAAAGAAGAGCAGCAAGGTTAAGAAGAATAAGCAGAGGTGGGAGAAGAAAACTACTAATTCCCATTTGGCCTTGGATCTTCTGTGTAGCTTTTGGCAGATTTCTTCTGTCTGGGTCTTGATATTTGCAATCCAGAGACAAAATTTCCACCTATTCTGTTCCCCCAGTTGTCACAATGAACATTTGATTTTTGTATCATGCTTTGAAGGCATACTAACTTGTTTTATTCATACTTTTCTTTTTTTTAATTAAACTTATGCTCATCCACACTGTGCAGTCTAGAATTTTTGAGCACCTTTTTCCCATAGCACCAAATACATAAAGAAAATATCAGACAGTCCTCTGGAAACCTGCCCAAATTTGGTCATTATTTGGTCATACTACCAGGTCTCAGGCACCATCTGCACTATGTGGGACGGAGCCTGGAGAGGGCCAAGCGTGCTGCACTCCAAGGCTGCAGAGACTGAAGGGACCCCTTCTCCCAACTTCTGTGGTTGGGAGAATGTCATGGGAACTGCACGAGGAGATTGGTGCCTCTGCCTTGCATAGGCCTTATAAAGTTGTGATGATCACAACACGCTTTATCGGAATCTTCTAAATACACTTCCCTGGTGCATGTGTGACTGTGCACATATGGCAAGAGAGAGGATGGATCAGTCTTTCTGAAGCACTAACCTTCTAAAGCCTAGCAGAAGAAGATCTACCCGGAAATGTTCAGTCGTGCATTCAGATTGTGTCTTCATGAGCTACATGCACACTACAACAGAGACTGAACAAACGTAGCTACTCACTAAGTCACCATCGCTGAGGACATCTGTGGAAAAATTATATCTGCACATATTATTACATTCTAACCTAAATGTAATAGGGCAGTTATTAGGGGAGTTGAACTGAAGCTGAAATGGTCCATCTCAGTTCTACCATTTCCTAATTTTTGAATGCTTGGCTTTGCAGTCATAGTGTTTTTTTAAGGAAGTGTTCTCATTTGATATAAATTATTTGTTTGGGTAACATTATCTAGATGATTCACAGCAACAGACCCACCATCCATATTTGTACTCAGCATGTTGCCACAAGTGCTAGCTAGAGGCAGCACTCATTGCCTTACACTCTTACTTAAAGGTCAAAACATAAGGAAGAGCATTATAATGGTCTTGCTGGCTGAAGTCAGATTTTATGCTTTGCAGCTTCATTAGATGGCATTACATCACAGGATACAGACAAGCAAAGCCTGAATTGATCTCACTTGACTGAATTCTAAATTAATGGAAAATGACTGCATGGTTTGCCAAGGAGCAGCAATAATGGCATGGCAAATCTATGATTTTTAAGAAGATTTATGTCTCCATAGCACTTCTTTTCAGATTATGTGTTTCAGCTGTGGTCATGGAATTTGAAAAACGAAGACCGTTTTGCAAGATGATTTTTCAAGCAAACTGAAAAAATATATTGTGTATATCAGTGTGTAATTTCAGAGGTTTTACACAGATACACACGGTTTTACACGGATACACAGATGGGGCTAGGAAAGGGCAGAATAACCCTCTCTTTTGACAAAACTCATTCTCAGATAAAATTCCACATTTGTCTCTCAAGGTAAAGAATAGTTTATGTTGGGACTCAGGAAGCAACACTTCTCAACGACTTGGCTTGGCAGATGTCTTGGGAAGAATCAGGCATTAAGGAACCCTTCTATTGCACAAAATGAATGTGCTTGCACATGCTGGGATTTGAAGTTCTACATTTTCTTTGCTGATCTCTCTTAAAATAATATTTTGACCAGACTGGGTGAAAAGACTGAACAAGATGTCCTCTTGCCATGCCTTGTGGGTATGTTTTGAGTGGTGTGAGATTTGATAATAGAAGGTTAATGCTATCTCTTACATTAAACTTTCCGCCTTTTTCCATCTGAGATTACTCCATCTCCAAAACAGATTACTCAACTAGCCAGACAAGTCTAACCTTGTGACATGGTTGCATGATTAAATCAGAATCTGAGTCCACAAATCTGGAATTACAAAGTTTGGGACCAAGAAAAAATGAAGGGGTACCACGACCAGACAGAGCAATGCCTGCTCCAGAGCTGAAGAATGTAGAGTATGCCAGGAAGGAGTTGTCCAAGGAATGCACTGCTCTGGGTGTTTTCAGGAGAGAGTCTGAAGAGGAAAAAAGAATATGTATAGGTCAGTGAAGAAGAAATGACAGCCCTAAAGAAGCAAGAAAAAAGAGGTTTGAAGTTATTAATAAACAAAAGAAGAAGAAAAAGAGCTCTAAATATTTGAAAGTATCGTTTTTCCTAAATACTTGTAGGGGTTGACACCAGAATGAAAGATTAAGCTTTGCTGCAGAGTAATTTTGATTACAAAACAAATTATAAATTTCCGCCTGATTATAATGATTACTTTGGCCCTCCATTTCAGCACACTTCTGGGAGCACAATTCAATAACTTCAGTTACCAAAGCCTATTTCAGTGCCATTTTGTGTCTGTTTGTCAATATGCATTTGCAGTAAGGTCTGGGATTTGGATTTGATTCAAGCAACCATCCAAACGCCTGAAAGCTCATCCAATCTTTTTGCCTCTTTTATTTCTCTAAAAAGAGAAAAAGCTGTTGGAAATTTCACAAACACAACCCTTCTCTGAGTTTTCTGCAACTTCTTTTTCTGCTCTTAAAGGGAAAGCTGGAGGAAAATGAAAGGTGATACAAATTGAAATCAAGACGAAACTTGCAGATAGCGAGGAAAGGGCTTTTTAAATGAAGTAAGAGATACCTGATTTTTAACAACTGTTTAGTTTTTAAACAGAGCTGCTTTTTCTTTGTAATAGAAGCAGAGGCATATAGGCTCCTGTACTGCTAGGGCTAACTCTGCTAGGACTCCAGGACATGCAGGATCGTCCTGGGATTCGCAAGAAATCGGCTGAACAGCCTACAGGAGGGGGAAAGGGGGAAAGATGAAGTCCCAAGACCTAGCTGCTGTGGGATTCCATTTCCCCCACAGGGAATATTTTCCACCTTTCCTCATATATAGAAGACAAAATAGATACGAGAAAAGTTTAGTCTCATCATATTAAGTCATGAATGTCATATTTTTCCCCTTGGCTTTCCAAACTGGAACTTCATCAAGCCTTAAAAACATTTGAATGGTAAGGTACCAATGCATACCACCAGTAAATTAGCTTTATCACAGATTAAATCCAAGTAATGAAAGCCATTTTTCACTTGGTTTAAGGTTTAGTGGCTAACCTATTGCAGTTCAGTTTCATAAACAGACAAGGTCATTTTTCATGAGAAATCCCTAACATTGCTTTATTACTATATTCTGGAGATGTGTGCTTCTCTTTTTCCAACATCATGCACAACAAGAGAGATTGGATGATGAGTTAGAGAAGCTAGTATTAAAATATACATTTAAAAGTTCTGGAAATAACTCCTGCCATACTTGGCTACGGGAGTCTGTCAGTTGTAGTGATACTCTCCACTAATCCACAGAGCAAGCATCTCTGCTGAGTTGTTTCATGCCTTGATGATGAGGAGATGCTACCAGTGAAGTGAGATGTATTTCAGCATGACTAATGATTAAAGGATCAGACCCATATTTATGAGATCAGACATTCCTCAGTCTTGCTAGTGATGAGAGAAAAGAAGTGCGGAGATTTTGCTGGTCTACCACCCAGCAACCATCCCTGGGGAAGACGTGTTTGGAAAAAGCAGTGACAAAAGTGTAACGGCCCCTCTGTCTGAGCATTTTAGTGTTACTCTGGGTATATGGTCATGGCTTCACTGATTTGTGTATTCCATATCAAAATAAAAAGCAACAGTAGGAATGAAGTGGGGCTTTTTGCTGTTTTATTCCTCCTCTACTCTGACAACAAAGACACTCTGCATCATAAAGATTCTTCTGCTAAACCTTTTCCCGATAGACAAGTCTCTGGCCACTACATTTTCCCACCCATAAGTTACTCTTCTGTGTTTCCTATCCCTACTCAGAACTTCCTTCTTACTGAGTGTGCCTCAAAACCCTGATTACCAGGCTTCCCCTTTCTCTCTCCTGTATAGACACCAGATGGGCCTTTGGACGTCATCGTGCTGACATCCAGGTATCCCACTGATTTCCTTTCTTCCTGTCCAGCCCCTCTATCACCTATCTCCAGACCTTTTGTTTGTTTGTTTGTTTATGCTTTGTGTAATAGAATTTTTTAATGTCTGGGACTGGGAGGAAAAAAATTCTCAGCTGTCTGCCTGTAAGAAACATTTCTCCTGAGCTGTCCTGTAATGCCCCACAGGGCATTAACCATGTATTCCTCCAGAGAGTTCCTGCAAAATCATGGGAAGCAAAGGATTGGGTGAAGAAAGAGTCTGCATCTCATCCTCTTTTTCTCTGTATTCTGCATCTTCTCATAAATTTGTGCGTCCTTGTGCAGGATACACCACTCTTGTCTCTGAACAAAAACTGCAGTACAGCTCAGCACAAGGCAAGAATCCTTATGGAGTATTAAAATATCTGGCATTACCGCATATGAGTCTTTGTGATACCTGAGTTAGTTTTTTTAATTACTTCATTTCTGAATCTATAGTGATGTCAAAACCAAGAGGCAGTCTTTCGGGAATTTTCATCTAAAACATCACTTTTTTTGAAGACAGTGTATCCCTTGACAGTGGCCAGGATTCCTGCCAGCATAAACACAGACTTTTTTTTCCATTGGACTGTCTGTGTGTGATTCAGTGAAATGGATGTTGTAGTCCAGAGAGAGGTTTAAAACATCAGCTATTGTGCTTCTGGCATTTTCCTCATCTTTCAAAAGGAACAATCTTGGGCTTTGAATGTTTTCATTTTTTTTATGAGTATATTCTAGGCGATGGCCTGATTGGAAATTCTGCACAGGCAATAATGCAGAAATGTCTTGCTGATTTTTGAAAGAATTTTTCAAGTCACAATTCCTTCAGTTCTACAGGAAAATAAAATAAAATAAGGTCAAACAACTATCAGCCTTAAAGCTGGAGGCCTCAAAGCACTTACAGTTCTGTACATCTCAAAATTTTCTGGTAATTTTGGTACAAAGGTAAGATTCACAGAAGTTAATTCAGTAAGAGACTCTGCACAGAACACATGAGAGTAAAGTCCACGTGGCAATGGTCAATATTGATTGTTTTGGTGATTATTGCATCTTACCTGCTCAGGAAAAACAAATATATATACTGCAAATTCAAAACCTCTGCAGTGTAATACAACTAACCACATTAACTGGTATGAATACAGTCAGGGACTTTGTTACTGAGCAAAATGCAGTAAATATAAACCAAAAGAATTATTAAGGGAATGTGGATGCTGGAGGGAGCACTAAGGAAGCTGTTTATTGAATCATAACCTGTTTCATACAAGGTAAAAATGGGTTTACTCTTCACAAGCTTTGTAGAGTTTACTGAGTCATCTATTTAGGTCAGAAAATATATAGTTGGCTAAAATATTTCTTCTAAGATCACAGTTGAGGCCATATACAGAACCTGAAGGTGCCAAGATCCATGGGACCTGATGAGATACATCCATGAGTCCTCAGAGAACTGGCAGATGAAGCTGCTAAGCCACTGTCCATCACATTTGAGAAGTCATGGCAGTTCAATGAAGTTCTCACTGACTGGAAAAGGAGAAACATAACCCCATTTTTAAAAAGGGAAAAAAGGAAAACCCGTGGAACTACAGTCCACTCAGTCTCACCTCTGTTCCCAACAAGACCATGGAACAGATCATCCTGGAAACTACACGGAAAATAAGGAGGTTACTGTTGACAGCCAACATGGCTTCACTAAGGGCAAATTGTGTCTGATGAATTTGTTGGCCTTCTATGGGGTGCGAACCTCTTGCAATTCAACAAGGGCAAGGGCAAGGTCCTGCACTTGGGTCAGGGCAATCCAAAGCACAAATACAGGTAGGGCAGAGAATGGATTCAGAGCAGCCTTGAGGAGAAGGACTTGGGGGTCTTGGTTGATGACAAGCTCAACATGAGCAGGCAATATGTGGTGGCAGTCCAGAAAGCCAACCACATTCCGGGCTGCATCAAAAGAAGTGGGGCCAGCAGGTCATGGGAGGTGATTCTACCCCTCTACTGTGCTCTTGTGAGACTGCACCTGGAGTACTGTGTCCCAGTCTGCAGGCCACAGGGCAGGAAAGACATGGACATGTTGGAGCAGGTCCAGAGGAGGGCCAGGAAGATGATCAGAGGGCTGGACCATCTCTCCTATGAAGGAAGGCTGAGAGAGTTGGGTTTGTTCAGCCTGGAGAAGAGAAGGCTCTGGGGAGGCCCTATAACAGCCTTCTAGTACCTAAAAGGGACCTACAGGAAGATGGAAAGAGACTTTTTACAGGGACATGTAGTGATACGACAAGGGGTGATGTCTTTAAACTGAAAGATCGTAGATTAAGATTAGATTTAGGTTAAATATTAGGAAGAAATTCTTTCCTGTGAGGGTGGTGAGACACTGGAACAGGTTGCCCAGAGAAGCTGTGGCTGCCCCATCCCTGGAGGTGCTTGAGACCAGGCTGGATGGGGCTTTGAGTAACCTGGTCTAGTGGGAGGTGTCCCTGCCCATGGCAGGGGGGTTGGAACTAGGTGATCTGTGAAGATCCCTTCCAACCCAAATCATTTCATGATTCTTTAATTTGCGTTGCGTTAAACAACAACAAGTATGTATTTGTTTTAGCTAACATGTTTATTTGATCAAAAGCTTTTTCTGGATCTCATTAATTTATGAATGAGACTCCCATGATGCTTGAGCACTTATGTTAACTGGCTTAACATAATTTTAGCGTGACCTTTGAGTTTGTAAAGTATTTTAAAAAAATTTAGTAGTCTTTCTTTGGACTTGTCAGAGATGATTAATGTATTTTGCACTTTTACATGTCTGCTTTTAAAATTTGCCAGACACATACCAGTTATGAAGATCTGTGTGTCTGGTACTTTGGTACTTCTTCATACAAGATAAATAGATGAGATTAGTTCCTTTTTGTAATGTGCTATAAACAAGCATGGATATAAACATATATATACACACACACATATATATATGTTGAGCTTGCTCAGTTTCAGTTACTGACGATCCGTATGTCCAGACCAAGACTTGTCAATATACACTTAATGAGTTATGGACTTAAGAGGCTACAATAATGTAATTGAACTGCACAAGGTTAACTTTGGGGGTTTTCTTTATACTAGAAATGACAGCCTGTGTTAGGATGACCCCAGCATATCCAGGTTGTAAAAGGTTTTTCCACGGCTGGACTGAACTGTATTCCGAAAATAATTTCCTCAACATGAGGAAAAACTCCTTTACTCTGAGTGTGCCAGAGCACTGGAACAGCACCACCAGAGAGGTGGTGGAATTTCTTTCTCTGGACATCTTCAAATCCTGCCCAGATGTGCTCCTGTCCAACATGCTCTGGGTAACCCTGCTTTGGCAGGGGAGTGGGACTAGATGACCTCCAAATGTCCCTTCCAACCCGTACCATCCTGTGATTCCGTAAAATAAAAAATATTTTAAAGATTATTATAATAAGCCACATTTACATAATCTCATATGCTATGTATGTTTAACAAAATATTGAAAGCATCTACCCTTTGACATATATAGTCTTCATGTAAGTAACCATAATGTGTTATTAAGGTCATCTCTCAGTCTTCTTTTCAATACATTGATGAGTCTGAAGAAATATTTACACCATGCAAAGGGGCACAGTGCAGAGACCCCTAACCAATGACCATTATGGACACCTGCATGGTATGCATGTTTTATGGAGGTAACAGCACAAACTCACAGAAATCTAGCCATGTCTTTGCATCTCAGCTCATTAGTCCAGAGGAAAGTATGCAGAAAGTTATCTCTATGGGGTTTGCATTTGGAGATTTAGATGTAACAGCTATGTAAGCAGTACAACTGGGCATGTTCCTTTAAAGGAGTCCAGCCTTGGTCTTCCAGCACTGTATCATTTTTCAGCTCTCTACAACACCTCTACAACATTTTTTTAAATTCTGAACATCTTGACCTGAATACAATAATCTCTGTATAACCTACCATTTGACCAGGAATTGATCCTGGGAGAGAGCCCCATGAGCTGATACTTCTCTCAGGCTATTTGTAAGAGCCCCATGTGCTGATACTTCTCTCAGGCTATTATCCACCTCCCAAACTCAGGTGAGTTTTCCATCAATAGGGTTCCAAAACTGCTAAATGCTTTCTCATAACAATTCTTATTTTCCACTTCCCATGCAAAGAAATATGTTGTCACCCATGTCTTGAACTCAGTGATGGAATCAAGTCAAGAACAGGATTGAAATGCACAAACACAGATCCAGAGTCTGGAACTCACTCACCCTCTTATGTGCTTCATTTTTCTGCCTGTAAAATACAGAAAGAATTTTCCAACTGATCGTGATCTGTAAAGGTAAGATCCACTATGGAGCATTAGTTTTTCAGAACCACATTAGGAAAAGTCACAGAGCTATGACAAATTTGGTACCTGGGTCCATATAGCGGGTAGATATAGTTCAGGTCTCATTTGAATAGCCATGATTTGATTGTGATTTAATAAATCTATAGGAGGGAATAATTTTTTTTTCATTTACTTGAGAACTTTTGTCAATTGAAATAAATCACTTCATCCTGTCAAACCCTTTCACAATGAATATGCGCAAAGGGGAGTAGAGCTTATTTCAAAGCACTCAGCAGTCAGCCAAAGTGACATTTCTCTGACAGGTGACACATTCCTCCTTGCAAGTTTCGGAAATTTAACACAGTACATAGACTCTTGTTCAATAGTTACGTAATGTTCACAGCTCCTAAGGGAAAGACGAGGATATCACACAGAAGGAAATGTTCTTGTACACATAAAATAAGCCAATATGCAGATCCTGTCAATATAAATGAGTTGGTGTCTGTTTCCTAGTCTATTGTAGGAAAGAAAAATTATGCATCCAGCCTCTTCTCTGTCCTCTCCAGCATCCCCCTTTTCAGCAAGTCAGCAAGGCAGTACCATAAGCAGTGACCTGGAGTAATGATTTATTTATGGCAATTGTTCATGTATTAAGCAGTCAGAATGCTTAAACAGTAAGGTTGCTTCCTTCCACAGCATGTTTACTGTCGGAATTAAACGGATTGTAAAAGCAAAGGATAAAAAAATGTAGTAAGCTTACATAACTTCCTAATAAATTCTCAAAAGCATTTAAGCATCTAACTCCCAGTGAAATAAGTGCCTTCCACTACTTACAGATACAGACCAAAGCTTTGGCACAGGTGCCAGAATCCACACACACACCTCTTTGGTCGGTCAGAGCAGTTCTCTCTTTAATGTTTTTGTCAATGTCAATAGAGCGGAGGAATTCTGAAGTTTGAAGGAATCAAAGAAGGATGTTGGTTAATACAAGCTCAGCAATTCCTGATGGAGAAAATCAAATAAAGAATAAATAGTGGAAACACTATCCCTCCCCAAAATAATTTCTCCAGTTGATAAGATGTTGTCCTTGAGCTCCAGTTTGTTTCCTGTTTCTGACTTCAGCATGGACACTGAGTGAGTCACTTCAGTTCTGCACTAATTTAATCTTCCACTTTTCAGTTTACTTAATGAGAAATTCATGTTAGCTGAAGTATCAAACTGCTAAATAAATATCAAGACAGTATTTACCAACAAAGAGAGAGAAATAATTAAGAAAACCATTCTGTATGTAAAGAGAGGAATTACCCTGATATCTGCAATGTGACAATGGCTCCTGAAAATCCTTTTTCTTTTTTTTTTCCTGAAGTCAGAGGAAAACAGAAGGAGCTCAGCCTGCTGTTTGGGCTACTGAAGTCACATTCAGAATATGGTGTAAAATTGATCATTAAAACATAGCACTTCAAGAGGAAGAAAAACAGCACTGGATAATCAGAAGTACTCTAACACATTAGGTACAAAATTAGAAGCCTCTTTGGTATGTTCCCATAGGCTTTATTCAGGCAAGCCAGCTATTTGAACTGAATTTGTTTGCTTGGAATTATGTTTGACTTCACAAAGGTAAAATGGCTGCAACACATATAGGCACATGGGATTCAGAGGATTGCAGCTGGTGACTTTGGGGTCATTATTTTTAACATTTTGGACAGTTTCTGCCTGGAGCAGACACGGATCCAGCATTCCACAGAAAATGCTAGCACTTCACGCGCAGTGGCACCAGTTTGAGGCTGGTGAGTTTATTCAGGAGACTGTGTGCCCTTCTTTGCTCAATAAGTTAACATTTTGTATATCCAGAAATAATATAGATTTCCCAAATAGCTGACAAATATTCTGAAGTCAAAAAAATCTGCAATGTGGAAAGGACTTGAAGGGGCATTGGAAAGTCCCCTGCTCCCCACGAGGCTGGCAGCCAGAAGGCTCTAGAGGAAGCTCTCTGGGGCTGAGCTGTGGCTGCCCAGTTGCTATTTGACCACGGCCAGTCAGGGAGGGTCTGTTGGCTTCCTGCATCCATCGGTTGGTAGTGTTTTTACTGGATTCATCATCTCTCTGCTGGTGTTTGGCTCTGATTGCTCTGTGTTGCTCGGGCAGGCACGTCAGGTCAACGAGTTTCATCTTGCTGACAGTGCCTGATTTGGTGCAGTCAAGGAGGAATAGCTAGAACACAGCCTGAGGTTATTGCAGTCATGTCTCCAAACCTACAGTCAACACGAAAAGGGGCAGAACTGCTCAGAACTTGCGTCTGACCTGCAGAATAAGTCACCAGGCATCACCTGGCCTCTGACAGCAGGCAAGTCAAAGGCCACCCTGGAAAGGACAACAGCCTGCTCCAGGCCCCTGTGCCTTTTCCCAGTAATGATACCTGTTTTACATACATATGGGCACCACAGGGCTGTCTTTCACTAAATGAAGATACACGGACAGCCCAGTCCAGCCTGAAGATCACTGACCAGGACAGTAGGCCAACTGGTGTATCTGGGATCATCCAGGGCTCCAACTGCACAGATCCCAGCTGTGACCAAAAAAAAAATAACTACACTGAATTCACAAAGAGTTATTCTCGAGATCAAATAACGAGTTCTTAGACAGGAACAGGAAAGACTGAGATTTCCAGTGATCAGATGAGGTGGATAAATAAGAGAATTACAGAAAATAGACCTGGCTGGGTCATCTAGTTCATCCAACTGACAGCCCAAGACATGCAGGACAGAACTGTTGGTGTCAGTCTCGTAATAAGTTGGAACTAACTCGATGCAGGCAGACGAGCCTGCGGGCAGACGAGCAGAGAGCCAGACTTGGAAGAGTTAAACCTCAGGAACAGCCAGGCACTCAGAAGATTTACTGTAGGTGGAATTTCATTAGAGAGAGAAACTCATGGCTAGAATAAGCTGCCAAAGGAAACAATAGAAGCTACTACCTTACTTTAAAGACTTAAGAAAATATTTAAAAGAAATAAATATTTGGTAGTACATCTTCCATCTCAAAGGACACCTAGCTTCCTTTCATCCCTCCAGCGTTCTTCATTCCAGCTGCAGGATATTTTTCCTCATTGCACTGCTAATTCTTTTTTTTTTTTTTTAAATGCTTGAAAGCAGCATCTGCTACATTTTAAGTTGGTTCTCTACGCTCACCCAAGCTACCATTAGTCCCAGTCCCAGGAGAATGGATATAGAAGTATAGAAGCAGCTTTACTTTGCCTTTTGGCCTCTCCTTAGGTTGAGGATGAATAAAATGGCTATGTTACTCCTCCCCCTCCCCAGGCTATATCCCTGCAGGCTCGAAGCTGATCTACTCATTGCCTAGCAGCTATGGAGTACAGGGCACCTCAACGTCTGCTCCAGGCTGGAAAATATGCTGACAATTAGCCATCCCTCTCTGCTTGCAATTTGACCTGCAATACTGGATTTTGGCTTAGTTTTTGTGCTGACAGGCAGTGCGTAAGGCATTTCATGGGACCATGAAGGAAGACCCTCTAAATCTCTAACCACAGCTGCGACAGTAAAAAAGAGTTAACAAAATTTAAGTTCTGAATTTGGAAGTTATGATTAATTTCTGTGTGGGGAAGGAGAATTATACATGTATTAGTTTCACCATGTGAGGAACATATTTTTGCCATTACCTAAGTAATGAAGCTCCAAGGACAAGAAAAAGGAACTTGGAAACCCTATTTTTCCCATTTTGATCCAACAGCAGCGGGGGTCGGAGCCTCCTATGTCAGCTTGTTATAATGAAGAGTTACTAAGAGGTTTTTCTACTTGTCAGCTCTCTGACAACCCTTGAATGTGGTAAAGGTGGGCTAAGAGATGATTAGTCACCACCTGCCTCTAACAAACAAGTTCTCTTGAGTAACTCATGTGAGATGTTTAACTATGAATAAACTCATTTAAAGCGCCCGCTCTCCTGAAGGCTATCTGATGGCAATCAGGCCCTGTTCCACCTCCCAGGAGGTGACTTGAGCACTGTCCCACAGCGCAACTGCACGGTGACGTGCTCCGGTTACTGGGTGCCTCTGGATGTCAACGGGGAGAATTCCAGGGGAAGAGGCACATAAAGCAGTTTATGCTCAGTGAATAACAAGTATTTTGTGTTTTGCCTCATGTCCCATTCGGCGTATCTCAATACAAGGACACTGGGTGTAAGCACCCGGACACCATTCCTTGGCCCCAAGCTGCTTCTCCCAGCAAGGGGAGCATGTGCATCCCAACTGCAGGAGGATGGCCACAGCTGGGACACTGCAGGCAGCTGTCCTTCAGTGCTACACCTTGCTTCTTGAAGGGTGCAAGGTGTTCCAAATGCCCTTCCTTGCATGTTCTTGTGTTTCATATGTACATATTATGACTAAGAACAACAAAAATAATAGTATGCATTATTTTATTATTCACCGATTCTCTTTAATTCCTCCTCTCTTCTACCATTTTAATTGAGTTCCCGACCTTGTACTTTCAGTCTGCTATAATTCTTGCCTTCTTTGTCCCATCTCCTTTATTTAGACTCTCTAGTCCCACTGTATGTGTCAACATCAGCATATATTTTGGCCCCAGTACCTAACACTAAATTCATAGAGCACCTGCACATGTACCCATACACACACACAAAAGTATGGAAAGGCATAACAAAAAGAAACCTTATCTTCTGAAGAAGTCAATGCATGTCTTTAGACTTCACACTTTTCTGGCAGAAAATGGTTCCCTAATTTGTTACAATAGCTGTCTAATAGTAGCAGGTAGTCCAAAAGCCAACCCACACAAAACACCACAGTCTGGGCTCCTGGTACCTAAACTAATCCTTACGCATATTGTGCCTTGGGCTGTATTCAAAACTGAGTTTGGCAGCATCCCTTTATCATTTAATTTGGAGTGCCTCATTCTTTTTCTCTGCTGGACTTGTCTTCTAACACATTTCATAAATATACTGGGCACCAAGGGAAAGCTGGCAATGCTCATTCAAAAGATTAGCCTGAAGAGAGAGCTGAAGATGATAATTGATACCTATGTAAGATGATGAAGAAAAGGCTTGAAGGGCAAACGTGATAAACAAAGAAGTAAGTGGAATTAGCTGTAAAACTCAGAGTTTAGTTGCAGCGGTTGAGGTGTCAAATGCTTGATCCACCACCCCGCACAGTGATGGCATGACAGCTTCTGTCTTCATTCATCTCAGGACTGAGACAAATGTTACTCTTTCCCCCTTCGGTGGGAGGTGGGCTCCCTGCTCTCTTCGGGCAGGGGCCTACCATCCCTTCCACATCATCCTGAAGTGTGACTGCAGGCAGGTTGTCACATTTCTACCTACCTGTTGAAAAATATATTTTGTGTAGTGCTTTCCTTTCTAAGGAGCTGTGGGATGAGCTAGCAGGCTGCTAGATAAACACCCAGATCTGTACTTGAGAGATCTAAACAGAGGAAGAGGCAATATTGCAGTCCAACTGTTAAACCCAAGATTGCACATATAGCATTAGCTGAGACAATTTCCCAGGTGAGAGAAACAACTATTTAAGGATAGGTACCATTAAAAGAATTTACACAGTAAGGTAAAAGCAACACAGGTTTCTAGAAAACAAGCAGACCAGTACCAATATTGTAATTGTAATAGCGACTCATACCCAGGTGAGTCACAGAGAGTTTTAGACCTTTTGAGAATAACATATATTTTAGCAAGGTAGATCAACCTATTGAATGTATGTTTGTTCACCTGGCACTGGGAATGATTGCGTTTGCCTCCATCACTCTGAATTTTGAATCTCTCCCATTCAGTTCTCCTACTTTTTCTTATATGATGTTGAACAGAAAACCAGCTTCAAGGTGTTCACTTCACAGTTTTCAAGGATCATATGATTTCATTTAGATAAAAAGGCCAGGTGATTTATAAGAGACAAGCACATTTCACAAACACTCTTTGCACCAATGCCAATTCCTTTCGAAACACAAAATCCCACATCTGCTGTTCTAACTTTCCACATCTGCTCCACATCTTCAGGCTGGAAGAGTGTTTTCAGATCATAAAGGAGAGTGAATCAGTTAAAGAAGAGCAACTTGCATCCTTTGGCAAAGACTACAGGTGCAGGGTGGGTGGAAGCAGGGGGAAGGGGCAAAAAGCACCATACAAATTTCTCCAGCAAGCTTGGTGGAGAAACCTGGTTTTATGCCAGCCCAGTCCCTGGAACGCATGCCCATGAAATGCAGTTTGCCATCCATTTTCTGGGGAGCACACTTCTTTGATTCCCACAGAAGCGTGTGCTAAAAACTTGACGGTATAATTTTGCCTTCACGTGAAATATCATCTCTCTGTATAAAGAATATTTTCAGTATTTTCTGTGTTCAGTTGTACTGTGGAGTGGGGTTCCTGGCAGATAAACTGGCTTTTGTTGGCTGTATTTAAATTCTACAGGATGATTTATTTGTGAACAGTCCATGTAGCATCCATTTTATGACACATTGGGGCAGTTACTCATTTAAAAGGCTTTGGTTCCAGTTTTGCCCCCAGACAAGCAGGCACAGCTGCCATTGAACTGTAAGGGCGCATGAAAACCACAGGATCCTGACACTCACTTCCCTTTAATCCATCCCCTGTCATTGGATACAGGACAATCAAATAATTGTTGAGTCTGCTCAGAGATTAATCCACTCGTGTTAACAGGCAGAATATCCTGGGTAGCTTTTTCTGAGACTGGACTTTGTATTTTCTAATAAAGAAAAGAAATAATCCATTCTGTTCATAGGAAGCTGATCAAAGGGATGAAGAAATCTTCCTTGCACTGATTAAAACCTTTTAAATTGCTGATTTGCTGAAAGACTCACAGATATGCCAGATAACATCCAAGCTCACAGAGCCATCTTTGAAAAGACATGTTAAATAAACCAGTGAGGTACCTTCAGTGCTGGTGAGGGGGAATAATTTGTGCTTCTGCAAGCAAGAATAGCTTGCAGCGTGAATAAGGAGCCCAAAGAGGGGGAGGAAGAAGTAAATCAAGAAAATCTCAGCTCCATTGAAACCACAAAAGCTGTGCAGCTTATGGAAACATGATGATTGCTACAGAACTGACAATTATATTCACATTACCAATGATGCTTTCAACTATAAAGCCCTCACCTCATTCCTGATGTCAGTGAACTCATTATGACAGAAGGCAAATAATTTGGTCAACACAAATACAAACCGTCACATTGTCCTTCTCTACCAATAGTTCTAAGAAAAAGGAAAGAAAAACCAACCACCCAGCAATCTGCAAAATGTCTTTGCTCTCCTTTGTCACTAAGAGTGAAAACTTTTTGGAAGACATAACAAATCTGCAGGAAACTTTGAAAAAGAAAAAAAATGCAGAATTTCTTTGATTCTTTAATTAGTTCATCAATTGAATTAGCTGGAGAGGAAGAATATGTGAAAAGAGTAGGTTTTGTTGAAGGTAAAGGAAGAAGTAAGTAGTCTTAAGAAGTACTTACTTAAGTACTTACTTAAGAAGTAAGTGCTCTTAGGTAGTCACAGTTTGCGTGTCTGAAGTCATCTTCATTTTCATGTTTCTGACCTGAATTGGTACAGCTCAGCTGGTTGACCGAAACCAATAATACTTCAAGCAGAGCTAAAGTCTATTATTACTGTTGTTAATTAATTAATGTTGTTTTACAAAGTACTTAATGTATTTTCTCTGTTTCTTTACAGCTAGAATATCCAGGAAGATTTCATGTTTCCATCAGAAATTTAATTTTCTTCAAATGCTTTTCATGTCTTAAAAGGTATTGCAGGAACTTATAAGTAGCCAGTAGATGAGTCTAGGTGTCACAGCCACTATCTGTGAGCCTAACCCAAAGCAACAGACTTCAGCAATTTTTGCATCAAGCTGTATAAAAGGACAGATCAGGATACAAGAACTCTAACCTAACCTGAAAGCTAGAGCTCAATGAATATAACTGACTCTACACAGCCTCATATGCACACTTGTGTTGCAAAAAAAGTAAAATTATAAAAATAAATGTGCTGGAATTCAAAGGTCTCTTTATTCTTCAGCACCCAAACATGCTGTATGAGGTACATAAAGGTAATGAATCCCTGGTCCTTGATGCTAAGTATTTAAATAACATACCTACATTAAAAGTGTGCTATTCACTTCAATACTTCTGAAAATGTTCAGAAAACTGCCCAAAGGTGACCAACATGTAAATGAGCTCATTTTACTTCTTTTTACTGAAAGTCTCTGTGAAGCTGATTCAAAGCAGTGTTCTCCTCCACAGGGCTGGTTTGCACAACAAAGTGATCCAAATTGCATGTTGTGCAATTTCTAAAGTACCCAAAAAGAAAGGTACTTTTTGCATTTTCTGTTTGTTTGCAGGTATGTTCACGATGGTGAAGGGAAAGATTTCTTGTTCCTGGACAGGGAGTAACTGGACCGGAGAAACAAGCTGATGTGTCTGTGTTGCCATAGGACATTTCTTTCACTAAAGAAACAGGAGGATGGAGAAAAAAATATTTTCATTAAAACATCAGAGTGTTCAAACCAAGCCAAGTAAGTAGTGATGGACCAAGTGACAAGTTCTTGGTGGCTTTTGGGAGAGCTTTAAAATCAGCTCAATTTACTCTTGTGGACATAGCCTATGCAACTGTAGCAAGAGAGGAATTGTCAGCTCAAAAGCCAGTTTAATGACTCAAAGGAGAGACCTTTTGAGAGACTTGTGGCTGGCTGGAGGGAAATGGGGAAAGGGAATTAGTGGAGAGGTCTGCTCTTCTTCCTTCCTTGCTGCTATAGCTCTTTTGTGGATCAGTGGAAAACCTGTCTCCGGTTTTGCCAGTTTCTCGTTTGTCAACCTAAGTAAACAGGCCATTTAAAGAAATGTCATTGCATCGCAGGGGCCCAGGACCCGTTCTGTTCTGCTAGATCTTGCCAATGCCAAGATTAACACCTGCGGTAGGAAAAGTAACATAACTGCTAACGCTGCGTGCTGGCACTCTCACCAGCTCTTGCTCAGGATAGCCAAGTCCTCTCTCTTTCCCCTCCATCTCCTTCTCCCCAGGAAGAAGGGATTTTTAAAGATTGGGAGGTAGATAGAGACCTTCAGCTCGTGCGAACTGGTGTGGCTTCTCTGACTTTTTACACAAGATAAGGAACTGGTGCCAAGAGCAAAAGGTTATTTTCTGTAGGGAAGCAGGAGAATATAAATTTAATTCTCACACTCTGTTCCACTGATGCTGGCATGAGCAGCCACTGCTGAGTGACTGGTGTTTACGTGTCCCACTTCCAGCTGGTTTTATGAGCATATGTTATATCTACAGATCTGTGTAGGGAGCGGAAACAAAGACACTATGGAGCGATCTGTCTTCATCGACTGGAGAAATGCTTAAAAAAGCTCTTTTTACACATGGAATCAGAACTGCGCCAGTGCTGAGGAATGAGTTTTTCAGACAAATTTGAGGACAAAGGGGGCACCACTACCAGTGAAAGCAGAGCAGTTCTGCTCGGGATGGTGGAGCAGAGCAGGGATGTCCTCACTCACTTGTCAGGAGCCCAGGTCCTTCCACTAAAATATCTTCTCCATCACTTCACTGCGGGTAATAAGGACCAGAAGGTGTGAAACTTGAAACTGCAGGCTCTTCCAAGGTGGAGACCTGCTACACCCTGTGGCTTGCTGTGGGAGTGTGCTGCCCCCAAAGCCCACGCAAGTATCAGAGCAGTGGCTTTACGCAACCTCCCCATGGAGCTGCAGACAGGCCTGGGAGAAAAAGCACTCTCACAATCCCTGTGGTTGTGAGCAGCCATCAGAGAGGAAGGTATTCTGCCTCTTTCCAAGGTCAGAGCCTGTCTGCAGAAAAAATCTCAGTCAGACCCGCATGAGTCATAACAGCCGTTTTTATTTCCTAAGCATTTTGTTACACTTGCTAGTAACAGGATCACTTAAAATTTCGAGAAGTTTCGTGCAAAAAGCAAATTTATTTTTTTTTCAGTGCTATTTGTCAGCAACCGGTCACTTTTTATTGTGAACATTTGATTTATATTGTGACAACATGAAGCATTCAATGGAAAATAGGTAACTCACTCAGGATTGTTCATTTCAGATACAAGAGATCCTGCATACCTTGATAAATCCAGATCAGAAGTTCCCATATTTCTTCAGTTCTTATCTAACAAAATCAGCTTTACATGGACGAAGACATAAATCTTAAAACAGAAAATGGTATTTATGTTGAGTTCAAATGGTTGAAGACCACCACTGCGAAGCTTTATTAGAATAAGGACTAAGTCCTGCTATCTGATATCCAGCAGATCTTAAGAAGGAGCTTAGCTGAACTTACTACACCAAGGGCTGGCTTTAACATTTTGCAGCAGGCATATAAAGCACATTTTCACCCCTTCTTCTCCCCCTGCTCCTACCAGTGCAAATACTTTCAAGCTTTTCTCACTCAGATAGTTAGGATTTTGAGGAGAGCTAGTGAAATGATTCATTGGGCAAAAACTCAAATGTAAATACCTTACTTTAGGACAGATTTACAAATAAAGACAGGGAACAGTATTCAAAATCCCAAATCAGTGCAGGAAAAGGCAAAGAGACAGTTGCTGCTTTCTGACCTTGCTTTCCACTTGGGGTTAAAAAACCTCAACGCTTCCAAAAGACACAGAACTCCCACTCTCTATTCAGATGATTAACGTAAGAACAGTTCTGACATATGTAGAGAAAACTTGCCAGATTTATCTTCTGTACCTTTCTAGTAATTGCTTCCAGTTACATAGCATGGCTGCAGTATCTGGAAAATGAAGTCAAAAGCAGCGATCGATTCCACAAAAATCTTCTCTTGTTAAAATGGTTTGTTACAGAATCCGCTTACATGAAGATTCATATGTCCCTTAAAATCAATCCAGATTAATAAAAACCCTGATCTAGGACTTGCTCCAAAGACCTTTGAAACCCCATAGTCAGGCCCTTACAGTCTGAAATGCTTTCCCATACTCAGCGCCTTTTCCTCCTTCTTAGGAATAACTCCAACGTTTCTGTCTACACCTGCAATTATCTGAAATAAAGTTCAACATGGAAAACTCATCTAGAGAAGAAGTATGTGTTTAAAATATCTAACTCAGGCCATTCAAACACCAAATTTATATTCTTTAATATAATTATATAGTCACAGGGGACCAGACTTTTAAGCTACTTTTAGGCATTCACAGATCAAAAAGATCTTTTAGAAAACCCACCTGGCATGCAAATGCCTCTAAAAATGGACCCTGGCATGTACTTTTCAGTGAGCATGGAGGAGATGCTTTTGCCAAGCAGGTAGAATAACCAAGGGCTCGATTTTCTAGTGCCCATAACTGGCTTTTTCCAATGAAATGCATCTGAGCCAGAGGTTCGCAGTGACAGAAACCAGCTGTCAACCTCTGATACATCAGCTTAGACTGTAGCTCAGAAGAGCTTAACTCTGAAAGACGATACATCTGTTAAACATCTTGGCACATCTGAAAATGTGGCTGTATTCCTTGAATCAGCTTCGAGGTACTCATCTTGAGTGTCTTTTAACCCAGCCTGGGCAGGACTCTGAATATAGCTCATCTACAGTGAGATATGCTCAGATATTCAGGAATCTGATGGCAAGATGTGAACCAAAGAAAAATAGCATATCCTGCATTTCTCAATAGTCACTAAGAAGGAAAATAAAATACTTTGGAACCCCTTAGTGTTCATGTACTTCTCCTCTTTTATTCCTTTTTCACATACAACTTGCATGTAAAAATGTCAGCTGATGTTCTCCCATGCTTCAGGATATGAATCGTCTGTTGGTAGACTTGGAAAGAAAGTTCCTATAACAACTGTTATATGTAAATATCCTCTGCCAGGTTTCTTGTGCTGGTATTATTAAAACCAGATGAAGGGGAAATTCAAATTTTAACTGCTCGGCAGGGGTAATTTGTGACCAAGGAATAATCTGGCATGGAGGGCAAGAAGGTCCAACTGCAGAGCGGGTTAAACTGGCTGGAAGAAGGAATGCCAGAGCCAGAATGACTTCATGTAGGGGAGTGAGGTTTCCCTTGGTGTTGGGATCAGAAACAGCCGCAGCATTGCCTGGTAGGAGTCCTGGAATCCGAATGCTGAGGGAGCAGAACTGGGCTGCGTGGTGGACCCAACACTGGGCTGAGGCGCCTGATGCTGATGGTCACAGGATTGGTGCTGGTCCAAGTGTATATAAGGTATCAGCTAGTGACACATCATTTCAGACTCCTTATAGATCCACTTATGGTGGTAAGACTCTGTCCAATGCATTGGATTGCGATTAATTGTAATTGTGACTAATTTGCCTCAAGAAGGACAATTAAAATTCCCCAGTAGGTGGACACAGGACTTGTCCAGTTTAACAGCTCACATCTGACCCAGCAATGCCCTTCTTTACACTGCCTTGCATATTCTGATGAAAAACTAGTGCTACTTAATCTTTGCATACCTACCTATATTGAAACCATGCTCCATTCCAAGTATTTTTACAGTGCTTAGTTAAAGCATGCAACTGGGAAAAAACTTTCTTGATGAAAAATATGGGGAACTCATTAGGTTTTGACCATCAACCCATTTGATTTTCCATACATAAACCACAATATTGCTCATTTCTCCAGAACAGAGCTCGATTGAGAGTCCTTACATTGACCACAAGCAAGTTGTAGAGGACAGGTGAAATCCTGGTTCTGCAACCTAAGCAAAAAATTACTCTGTGTCAGGGAGGCCAAAATGTTACCTATTATTTCAGCTTCCATATAGGCACCAGTCAACAAATCTTTCTTTTTGCTCTCTAGTGGGGATTTTCACCCCAGTTTTCATGACTCTGCATTTAATGTTCAGGGCAGAAAATGATACCTAAACATGGGGCTCTTTAGCCTTGAGAAGAGAAGACTGAGGGGAGACCTCATCTATGTTTGCAAGTTCCTAAAGGGTGGGTTGAAGGATGATGGAGCCGATGGAGAAAAGAAAAACCATCTTTTCAGTGGTTTCCAGTGATAGGACAAGGGACAACGGGCACAAGCTGGAACATAGGAAGTTCCACTCAAATATGAGGAAGAACTTCTTTATGGTGAGAGTGACAGAGCCCTGGAACAGGCTGCTAAGAGAGGTCCTGGAGTCCCCTTCTCTGGAGATTTTCAAGACCCGCCTGGATGCAGTCCTGAGTGATGTGCTCTGGGCAACCCTGCTTTAGCAGGGGAGTTGGACTAGATGATCTCTAGAGGTCCCTTCCAACTCTGACAAATCCATGAATTCATGAATAAGAGAGTGAACTAAGGGGAATTTACACTACAATAAAGACTCCGTGCTCTTTCCCAGTGTCACTAATCTCAAGCCCATCCCAGGATGAAATAAATACCACCTAATTACATATCTCTAGTGTTTGAAAAAGGCCCAGGAACCACAGAGGTACACGTCAAAGAAACTGCACAAGCACCATAAAGGGAACTGCCTACGATCAGGCAGTAGGAAGCACTAGGCAAGCCTGCTGGTAGGATGGCCCTTGGTAACATTGAGCTAGAAGTTGCCTACTTGGCTTTCAAAGGGAGTAAACAAGGGAGACTTAGACTCTAGAAAATTCACAGATCAGCCTGCCCATCTGAATTTTGTGACACAAACAGGTCCTTAGTCTTTGAGAGCTGGGACCAGTGAAATCTCTGTCACCCCCGTAGTCACTCCCCTCTGGCTGTGCCAGAGTAAAAGAACTCAAATCCCCATGTACTACATTACTGTGAGATTTCCGTCTTGCTATCAAACTTGTTAACAAAACTAGATGTACACAGATTGGTTTTGTTTGTTCTTGATTACAGGGAGCTGAGAGAGACAGAAATGAGAAAAATATATGTATTTAGACAAGATAAGCTAAAAGTTCAGACCTACAGTAACTCATTTGCAGTTGTGTGCCCGGGTTCCTGAGTACGATGAGACATTTTATCAAGACTGGGAAACCCACTACAGTGGGCTGGTAATAAAAATAAGTGCCCAGGATGCACATTAATGTAATAAAAATCTTAGTAACAGTTTTGTTTATTTTGTTGGACCTTAAAGAATTATTTAAAGAAAGGACACACCACATCTGCTCTCTAGCTGTGCAGAAGAGCCAGCAAGGAGGTGGGTCTGTCCCCAGTGGGGCTAATGCTAGTGGACTGCACATAAATTTTGGTGACAACAAGAACATGGGTAGATTGGTGTATGAAGCCATAAGTTCATGATTCAGAACCGATTCAAGCAAAGTATCTCAAACCTTTGAAGAAGGCCATCCTCTGAGCATTTTCTGTATGTGAAAGGATGATTTTGGTTGAATTCTTTATACAGAAGGTAACATCTTAGGCCTATCATTTGTAACTACTTTCTGGTGGCTCTGCTGCCTCTGTTGCCGTGACCGTATCTTCATGGCAGAGCTGAACCATTTGCCATCGAGCCATTTGCCTTGCAGCTAATGCCTTTTGGGCTATGCTGGCTGGAGTGAGAACACGGTATGAAATGACACCTGCACTACACACAGCAGTTTTCTTGCCGTGCAGAGAGATTGGATTTGCAGCTGGGGAGCTGAGTTAATAAACTGTAGCTAATGTTCCCTTGTAAGCCCGCTAATTTGGGTTTTAAACGCCACCCTGCTGAATTAAGAGGCTTGTGTGTAGAAGTGATTTGTGATGGTAGCAACACGCAGGTTATAATAGCAAATAGCCCTCTGACTGTTCTTATGACCTTTGAAGCTCTGATAAAACATACAATTAATAAATGATATAAGGTTATAAAATGATCTGGACTAGAGATGATGTGATAAGACTTATCTGAGTGTCACTCAGAGCCCAGGAGAAGGAAGGGGGAGGAAGTATCTTTACACCATTGTTTGACCTCTCCAATGTGCAGCCAGCTTGGGAAAGAAAGAAGACTCAGCAGCCACCATCAGTTGAGGCACAGCCCCATCTGCACCAACCTGTCTAATCCAAACACCACTGAGCCATGGTGACAACCACCACCTCCTTCTTACGTGCCTCAGACACGAGAAACCTGAAGATGAGAGCCACAGGATCACCCTTCTGGCTTTTTCCTGCCCTAGAAACCCTACACTTACGCACAAGCAAAAAGAGGCTTTTCCAAAAGCCTGTTTCAACATCTGAGTCTCCTTGTACGCAGCAAAGCCAATTTTTAATACTCTTTTCTATAACTGGGGCCAGAAATATTTCTGTCTTCCAAGACCAGAAGTGAATGCCAGAAGACACTAAGGCTTGCACCTCTGGGATGCACTGACGGTCCAAGTTTCGCTTTACGTTAAACCAGCAGACGAAGTCCCACAGGACTAATCAAGCCTGCCCCGTGCAATAATACGCAGCCCTGAACTGATGCCAACTGAATCCACAGGAGAAGCAGAGCAGGGTACTCACAGCAGCCAGCCCCGACCCCCTGCTGACAGCGCTCGCACAGCAGCTTCCAGACCCAACTTAGCACCAGCCCCACCGCTTTGGGATGCAAAGGATGCAAAGGATTCTGGATCAAGCCCACCGTTTGGGCCACTTTTGGATCACCATGCCTGCAATGTTTCTTAAAATTCCTGAATAGATTGTTCTTTCTCCAGATATGATATCTTGCTGACATGGTATTGGTACTGTGTCTGCTTGCAATTAGAGGATACGGTGCAAAACTACAGGCTTTATAGAATCACGCCATGTAGGGAATGCATTCATGATCTTGAGGGAGGCCTAAGCTGTTTCTAGGTTGTGATTAAAGCACAAATCAGTTTAAGAGCAGGAAAAATCATGCTACGTCTATCCTTCTTTCACTTCAATGTCTATTTCACATTATCTCTCACCTCATCTTTTGTCCAAAAATAAACATAGATGACTCTTAAGCTTATTTATGCTCCTCGCTCCAATTTCCTGTCTTGGCAATTTATTCCAAACATCAACAGAAATTTTTGAATTTTAACATTCTGAACTTTATGGAGCATTTTATAAATTTTAGGTGCGTCCACAGTAGTGGCAGTCTCACCTGGAAAAGTAAAGCAGGATCTGATATCAAACCCTCAAAGTATGTTTTTCAGTTTGACCTGCTTGCTTTTGTTCTCCAACATATGAAAGTTTTTGTAATAGCCTTTGGCTATGATGATCCTATAGCTTTTTTTTAAAAACCACATGACTGTTCAGAGGGAAAAGTAGAAATTTGGTAATGAAAGACCTTATGCAGACACCAGCCTCACATTTGTCAATCCAGGCACAGTCTTGGGACAGTGTTCATGTTTCCAAGAGTAAAACGAAGATGTTGCTAACACTTTCTCATGGAACTGTATATTGTTAAATCAATGTAATTTAGAGGCAGCTTCCTCTAAAGGGAATACAAGATTAGGATTTGCAGATCTCTTGATTTTCCATACCTCCAGGTCTAATTTCTTAAGGTAAAGTTGGGTCTTGGGTTCTCAATAAAGCTAGTCCAAATATTTTCAGTGATACTTTTTATTTCCAGAACTGTTATTCTGCCAAACCTAGAATGTTTTGTTAATCAAAAAGTTTTCCTATAGCCTATGACAGAAGAATGCTAAATAGCCAAAAGTGTTATTTATAAGGTCTTCACCTTACCGGGAGCAGCTGTTGTTTCCCATATGCCAGGTTAAGGCCAGGTTCATCTTTTGGCTGTTTTCTCCTTCCTGATTCTTCTCTGTTTGTCATAGCTAAAAGACTCTGAAATTCCCATTTTCATTCCACCACATATGGACCAAAACCAAATTTCAAAACCTCAGAAATACTCACCAAAAGAAACTGCTATTTTCTGGCCAGGGGTAACCAACAGTCCTAACTACAAATACTCTTAGCACAATAACCCAATACAAAAGAAGGGGGAATCTCACAACTAGTGTAAACATTCTGATGCTTGCAAACCAGTCCCAAATGTATTTTCAAATACATTCCTTCATCATTGCTCGGGATGCTGCCTAATGAGTTGACAGTAAGCCAGTGACGGTCTAGTGCAGCAAGTTTAGTGCTTCCTTTTTTGGACATTCAAGTATTCCCTATTGTTTTGAAACCGTTAGTAATGCTGTTTCTTTGCCTCTGCCATCCAAGAAGCCCTTCTCTAGCAGTGACTCACTCAGGTTCTGGCACTGTGTAGGATAAGGGAGAAGCGTTAATAGAAAACGTTTGGTGACAGAGATAGGAGGAGAAGGGGAGGAAAGATGTAAAGAAGAGTTCTGGCTCTGTCACGTTTTCTCTAATTTGTGGAGTTTTCTACTGGTTTTGGAAACTGTAGATGTGAGGGTGACCACACTGCATTCCCTGGATATGCAGAATGCTGAAATCCCAAAAATCGTGTTAGTGAACACCACTTTATTTCACGTTGTTCCTATTAGAAAAAGCATTTATTTCAATAGTCTGCATTGCTTTTGTTCTCCGTTATGCACGTTGGATTACTTTGCTGTCTCCTATACCATGAAGCTTCATAGTTATGGAACGCTGAGGCTGCTGAGCAGCACTGCTCTTCCAGAGACGGAGGAGCTAGTTACTAGTCTTTAGTGATTTCACCTGATTGGGAGGGGCAAGAATGTTATTCTTCCAATAAGACATGACCCTTGCACCTCACAGCATCTATACTTTGTGTAAAAGTCCTCTCCCATGAAAGGCAAGAGGGAAACTCCCGCTGCCTTTATCTGTGCTGGTCTTTCACTATGTAAATTTTATGTTTTTTAGACCTCCACAGGGTAACTGAAGTCTTTGTCCTCTCCAGTTTCAGAGTCTTCAGCAAGGTAGATGGGCATGACTAAGAACACAAACTGCCTTCAGTTTGCCTTCCGTTTTTTTCATATTTTCTCCACGTAATTAAAGAATTTAGCCCATTGTTTTCTGTTTCCACTTCAGTTTCACATAGGACTGACACTTCTGTGTTAAATAGATACCTCTAATCTGCAAGTTGGAGGAGTCCCTGAAATACTGGTAGGACAGAATTTTTCAGACAACATGGATGTGGTTCTCCTTCTTGATGTAGTGCCGACATTTTAATGGAGTCCTGTAGCTAATGGAGTAATATAACCCTGACATTAACAATCCAAAACTGATGCAAGAGGAGAGTCAGGTTCTGTATATTTTATTAGCTCTTAAAACTAAAACAGTAAAAGTAGTTTTGAAAAGAGACATATAGGTGAGGAGGTCTGAATAAAACTGAGAGGAGACTAAGTTCAGTTTATTTCTCCTGTATTTCTTGACTGGATGTCATCTTGAACTTCTATGAAAAGCACGCTTTTCTGTACTATTGGGTTTTTTTTCCTGCTCTACAGTCTTTGGGGCACTCACTAAAAGCACGCCAAAGGGGGGGTGGAAGGGTGGGGGCTTAAATATTTTAAATCTATTAAATAAAATAACACTTTTGAAATACTAAAAAACATATGGAAATGTGTTTCCCCCCATATGGGAATTCAGCTGTTCCCAGGAACAGCCTGGGTGTCAGGAGACCAGAGCAACATATGAGGAATGTATTAAACAAATGATGGAGGGAGGATTGAATAGCTCGAGGAGCTGGAAAAATATTACATAACTTTTCATCTTGAGTCTACCCCGGGCTGACAGTGCAAATGAAAATCATTAGACTCTGAAGACGGTTTGGTGGTCCATGTGGAATCACTTGGTGGTTTCTCTGGAGTTACTAATAGACAGCTTTCTACATCACAGAAACTTCCATACATTTATCACCCTTTTCAGCGATCTTAGTGGAAGCCAAGAATAAGGGTTTAAGAGAGAAAAACATTTAAGCATATGCTTAAAATTAAGCACCTGCTCAAGTACTTTGCTGGATGAGAACCTTAAAAACTGCACTGCTAATACATGTGGTAAAAATATGAAGAGCAGAAAGGAAAACTGGGCTGTTCATGCAGTACCTGTTTTGGAAAAGGTTTTATTTTCATGAAACAGCTTTTAGCAACTTTTACATTGTATTAATTAAAAAAAAAAAGAAAAAAAAAAAAAAAACAAACAAAAAAAGGAAAAAAAAAAAAAAGAAAAAAAAAAGAATCAAGGCTACATTCCAAGGGCTATCAGTAATGGACAATCAGAAAGGAGCAAGCGTATCAGTGTCCCATGCTCTCTCACCAGGTGCTGACCATGCTGAGGCTCCTCGTGTGCTTGCATTTCAATGTTGATTGAATTAATCATCCCACCATATTTTCCATTTCTCTGCACTGGGCACTGTTACAAATACTGAAGCAACTTCCAGGTAAGTCAGTAAAAGTACACAGCAAAGTGGAGTACCAAAGATTTCACTGGAGTCCTGCCAGCCAATACAGTTGTGCTAGCACAGTGCAGGCACATCTACACTGCTTCTAGTTTTGAAGAGAGCTAAAAGATCACAGATTTCTCTGCTAAGTGCTGCACTGCATGGTACAGGCACACCTTCCTCTTCCCACAGAGCAGAGAATGGAGCTGTGAAAGGGGTGATTGCGCAGGGTCTCACCATGACAGAAACACCTCATCCATCCCGTTCTGAGACACCTTTTTAATTTATTTATCACATAACTGCAAGGAAGGCTGAAGAGATTGGGAAAAAATGGTCAAATTCCAGTGTAGAATTTACACTAATGCCAAGCTGAAAAACAAAATAATCTAACAACAAATCAAATTAAGAAAGGCTATCCTTCTTATCAGACCCAAAGCCTGCACTTTATTACACTTCTGAAATAAAACTGATCACATGATTATTTTTTGACTGCATTGAAACTACATCAGGAGTATTTGAAAAAGTGTAAAAAGTGTTCTGTAGTAAAATGGGTTTAATTTTGTCAATAGATATAAACTTCTTACTAGCAATGTTAATTGTGGCAGACCATTCTTCTACCTACACTCTCTTCTTTCTACAAATTAACTAGAAAATGAGAAGACATATTTGCTTCTACCTGACTACTAAGTTCATATACTACATTATACAGCTAAATACACTAGTGATAAGACAAGACTTTCCCTGACAAAAGGATTTAAGAGTCACAGGTGATATCACATTTTGTCAGCCTGAAGTGCATGGAAATATTGAAGAATGTCTTGATCAACTGGTTTCATCTGTGCCAGCTAGAATTAGAAATAACATTAGTAGAAAAATCTCTGCTGCAATTGTTAAATTCTTTAAGAATGGTAAAAATTGAGAAGATAAAACATGAGAACATATTTATATTTCATTCCTAATGTGTTCTTTTTTTATGATACCATTCTAAAATTAGTCTACTACAGTATTTGCTGAAATTTATGATCTAATGGATTACAAACACTCCTTACATTACAAAGTAAGGAATTGATGAAAAATTCTTTAGTCATAAAATGTGATTCTTACTTGAAAATACATCATGATAAAGCAGAAAAAAAAAAATCACAAGGATTTGTTCAGTCATATATATCATGCCTCACCTTCCTGACTTCACTTTCCACCCTACCTAAAAAAGTTATTCTACTCCAATTCAGCCAAACTCTCAAACATGAACGAAGGAGAAAGCATGGTCTTGCACCACATCTTGAAGAACAGGTTTGAAAGGCAGTTGCAGATAATGTTAGGGTCAGCACACAGTCCTCTTGGGTACCCTTCAAGCTCTGGAGACTGGGGCACGCTTGGGTGGGCACGTGCTCTTCTGTTTTCTCTCTGTCCCAGTACAATCCCTTCAGCCCAATGCTCTTCAACTTTTTCCTCCTTCACGTTGCCTCCTGACCCCTCCCCTGACCAGTACCATGGTCCACTCGCCAGATTTCTGGAACTTCTTCCTAAACCTGAGACAAGGCCAGCCCCAGAATAAGACTATCCCTCTGGCCCCCGTCTAATCTCAGCCTTTCCACACCCTCCCTTCCTGGTTTCCCTTCCCAGTTTCTTTGCCAAGCTCTGTGTGTCCCCACCCCGAGGTCCCCAATGACATTCCTCTCTCCTTAGGTCAGCTTCCCACTTCCCCTGCCTCCAAACTGCTCATTTCATTACTTTCCGTGTCCTTATCTGCTCCTTTCCTCTCTACTTAAATCACGCGGCTCCCTCCTGTCCTGCTGCCCGGGTCGATCGCCGCAGGGGAACGGAGGGGCAAAGGGCAAATGCTGGGGTTTTGGCGTCCCACCCTCCTTGGCTCGGCGCAGTGGGAAGCTGCCTTCGTGAGGAAATCCCAGCTCCTCCACTCGCCTGCAGGCGAGACCCTTCCCAGCTCCTCTCTGCGGCCGTGGTATCATCAGCCACGGGCACCGGGAGGCTCAGACCCGCTCGCTGCAGCTGCAGTTTTCAAAGCTCTTGCTGGAATTTCAGTAGCCTGTAATGAGCAGGTATACAAATATTTATATTTTTTTTTCCTTCCAAATCTTGTAAATCCACTGATTTTCCTGTGGGTGTAACTTGGCATCGGGAAAGGGGACGTCCCAGTCTAAATCTCAGCTTGCTGTTTCAGAGCGAAAAAAAAAAACAACCAAGTACCAAAGCAATTCAAAGGAGACACTTATTTTTTAACATAGGCAAAATAGGGTTTATTTCTCATATTTCAGGAATCTCTCAACTACTTTGATAAAAAATTTCCTTCGGATTCACAGGACAGCACGTGGCATGGAAAACTTCATCCCAGCTGTTACTGTGGCAGGCTCTGTGCTACTGATGGGAGAGTCATGTCGACACGATGAGAGATGCTACTGATAACACATGGCCCATTCCAGTTCGGCTGGTTATATTTTCTGCTTGAAAAATGTTGCCTGAGTCTAGGGGGACTCTACCCAACCTGCCTGCTGCTGCATGGTTTCACATGTCCAAGTGCCCAAGCACGTACACAGCCCCAGTCCTCATCAGCTTGCAGTTTGTCAAGGAGGCACCTAGAATGGAAATTGTAAGAAGTTCACCATCATCTTCCACAAACACCACAACACAGGCTTTATAGACTCAATTGCAAAGCCTGAAACAACCCAAATAATGCTCAGCCACTGCAGACAACTGTGGAGAGGCAAAGGATGATGAGCTGAAGATGGGCATTGCAAGTTGAGAGGAGCAGGATGAAAAGTGTAAGAATGTTAAAAACCACCTGGATTATCAACCTCAGTTCTCTTGATTCACCAGAATTACTCCCAATTTAGTCCTGCATAGCGAGGTGGAAATGAGAGTCGGGCAGCATGAGCCTTCTCTTGGCAGGCACTACAGGAATTTGCAGCACTGCCCTCTCTGCTCTGGGTACTCTACCCCTGTGACCAGTAGGTCTTCCCTCTCCAAGGGTCAGTAGATAGCATGCACCGTGCTGGTAGCGCGCCCATTTTTGTTAGGATTGTTCAGTTCAGGGAGGTACGTATGCCAACTCCTGCCTTTTCTGCTCCCTCTCTATTTTATGTGAATCTTTGCTGACTTGAACCAGCAGAGCTTCCTGAAACTGGACTAGAGTTTTCAGGAGGAAGATGGCGAAAACAATAAGGAAAAGATTTTGATCGAGAGAGAGATGTTAAAGGCACTTTAGCTGACATGGTCAGATGACTGCCCTCTCTTTCCTTGCTGCGGGTCTTGCCTAAGGGGACAAAGAGGCAGGGCAAATCCCAAGCGAATGAGTTACGGAATATCTTCCAGCAATCTGGTATTTGCTTCAGGGACAACAATCCTGAAGGAGTGAGGAAAAGGGAGCAGGACACAGAGACCCTGGACCCCTCAGACCCCTGGGCAAACCAAAGCCCTGGCAGAACCCAACAACTCCAGCAGGGAAAAGACACATTCCCAAAGAGGGACAAATACTGCCCTTTGGGCTATTTTGTTCCAATCATGTTTTTCTGGCCTTACAGAAATACAAGACAAACTTTGGGAAATTACAGACTGCTCAGGAAGGAGTTAAACACCAAATGCTTTCACACAGGACACTGTGATTTTATTAAATGCTTCTATGAAAGTTGACAGGCTGCATGCCAAGCACTTTTTAATTTTTTCTTATTTTTTTTTTTACTTTCTCACATGCAGAAATTCTCCTCAAAACCTCTTACTTTTAAGCTAAGTGCCAAAAAATGCTCTAGTGCCAGTCAATGACTCATCTTTTAAAAGCCTGGCTTTTGGAAGGTGGTTTTCATTTCAGGAACTTGGGACTGCTTCCTGGATACTAAACATTGTGGGATCAATAATTAGACTAGAAAAATGTCAAAAAAGAAGAAGTTTAAATATTTAAACATCAGTCATCTTTGGGGGTTCTGTAAACTAGAGATACGTGGGAGTTCCAAGAGAAGGAAAAAACAGGAAGGCCAAGAGTTTGGCTGATGACTCAAAATGGCCAACATCCACTTTCCTTTTTTTTTTTTTAAATACTGAAACATATTTTAAATCATTTTAATCTCTTTTTAATAATGGAACCAGACACATACATCACATTGCCTTGGAAAGAGTAGAAACACTATCTTTTTCTTTTTTTTTTTACGTGGGTGCAAATGGAAAGCATATGATGACATTCCATCTCTTCCTCCCCTGTGCTATGCTTCACCCATTTCTCAACACACAACACAGACATACGGCCTTTATTAGTGCTGTAGTTACATGTCATCATTTTGCCATCGTGCAAGCCAAACTTTTGAAGTGCTCTCTTGCTTCTAGGGATTTCCTTGTTTACACACCACGTAAAACCTTACTTGCACCATGATAAAGGCGTGTGGGCACACAGAAGCCTGTGTACAGGTGAGGGCATCCATCTGAGGAAGGGCACAGATCTGCTTTTAAGCCAAGCACAGAATGTTTCTATTCGGAGGCAACTCAACAGCACATTTCTAAAGGGAATAAACAAAGTGGTAGAAGAAAATTCAGAAAGCAGAGGGAAAAAAAAATTAAATTTAAATTTTGCTGAGATCATTTATTCTTTATACACCAAGGTTAGCAATTATGACTTGTGTGGTGCTACTCTCAAAAGTTGCTTATAAACACAGTTTATGCCTTATGCATAGGACAATCTGACAGAGTGCAGGTGCCCTTGTCCATGGTTATTCTGAGTGAAATATATATAGCTATCTTGTTATTCTGGGACTGGTAATATCCTGGATTGACATTGAAATCTGTTAAGAAGCAGTTTCGAGTAAGTCTGATGACACGGTATAGATTTTCCCAGAATACAAAGGGCTATCAGAATTCTCTCCCACCTAACATGCTCTTCTCCATCAGAGAAACTAGCACCAAATGCTCAAAGAAAGGTCAAGAGTCCTTGATTTAGCCAGTTACAGCACTAACTGTCCCTCGAGAAAATTATTCCTAACCACTCAGCTGCAGCATAGGTACGTTTAGCAATTAAACAGCACACCACAACTTTGGGCCCTTTTTATCCATTGGTGTTTTGGAGCAATTACTAATGGAACCGTAGCTTATTTTTTCTCCTCACTCAAATCAGCCACAAAACAGGAATTTCTCCTATCCTGTCAAAAAAACTAACCAACCAAACACTATATCCATTTAGCTATGGTCCAGTTTTAATTCCCAGAAACGAAGTCTTTCAAGCCATGTTACCAAGTGTCATAACGTAAACATCCCACTCTATCTTTTTTTTTTTTTTTCCCCAGTGTGTTGACAGCTGCAGATTGGGTAACTTTATTCTTTTTCAGTTAAAATACATAAAAACACAGACCACACAGTTCTCTTTTAAAAATCTCCCAGTGTACCACGTTGCAAGCACAGCCAGAAACAAGCATCACCTACTGCCACGGTGCCGGCGGCAGAGTTTTATCCGCGCTGGTGAGAAAGTTCATCCAATGGCAGGCTTCAGACTCTACTTAATTTCCTGCTCAATCACCCTTGCTTGCAGAGTCCAGTCTCTCAGGATGCTCAGGTCCCAGTTTTGCTCTCAGGAGCCAGAGAGCTGCATAGCTTCCTACACTAGGTGGCATGGAAGGACTAAGTTTCACCACCCCCACAACCGTCCGATGGCAAACGATGCTGCTGTTCTGTGTCTTACAACCTCTTTTGCCCATGTTTTGCAGAAGTATCTATTTTTTAATTTAATCACATGACAGATTTTTAATGAGATAAATGTTGAAGCTCTTCTTTGAGGGGTTCCCTTGTAACTTTTCCATTCCAACCAAGCGGTGAGCTCTTCAACATCCTTGGTGACTTTCCCTCTTGACTTTCCAACATTGACTTTCAGCAGCCAGATATTACACACTCTAACTCTGTACCTTACCCAGTTAAGTCTCAGATTTCCCATTAGTCCTCCTCATTTCCCTGTTACTCTCCTTTTACATATGACAAGAGACAGCACTTGGACATCTTTGAACTTTTACAATTCACAGAGCAGGAACTTGGAAGCCTGTGTCTGTAAATACTTCCAACTCCTCAGTATCACAACACTTTAGATGTCTGAAATAGTCAGGCTTCTTGAAGAGGTCAATTTTCTTCTTACCTTGCTCAACTACTGAGCTGATTACATCAAATTATTGACCCTATAAAGCAACTAGGCTGGATCCATCAGTGCTGTCATTGGGAAGGGCAGCATTGCTCAACGCCTCGATTGCACTAACAGGACAGCATGTGTGCTGCTGCAGCCCTCCTGGTCCTTACTCCTACCCCACAGCAGATACAGATGTGTAACAAAGGCCATCTCAGTCAAGTGAGGCCATCTGGCCCTGAATCGTTCGGATGAGAAAACTTAGAGCGCAGTCATCGCCTTGTGTTATTGCCTCTCCATTGTCACCACAAAGCACCTGGTTTCTCCCTGGCAGTATCCAATACCATATGCATGCAACGCCATTCCCATTACCTCACCGTTCTCCCAACGTGCTACTTAACAGCTTTCCAGCAAATAAGCCCTGCCCATGCACACCCCCCACAAGCCCATGTATGTAATCTGCCTTCCTCTGCCCGGAGGAACAACAGGGGTTAGATTATCTCTTAAGGTGCTTTCCATCCCTGTTTTCTATGATTCCCTGGGGACAGGCTTATCTCTGAGGTAACATCTTGCAGGACTCCAGGGTTACACTGGCGAACATGTTAAGGCCAGAAACAGGGAAGGGGGTGTTTAGAATTAATGGCAGAGGTCTGACTTTTCAAAGTGGAAGTTTTTCTCATCATGTGAAAGGGGCTGAGTCATTCGGGTTTTTTCAGCTGGAGGTTCAGGAGAAAAGATGTCCCAGGACCCTCTACTGTGTTTTTTAATCTGATCCTGCAGTCCCAGCTATTTAACTCTGTCTTGCCCTTCTTTCTTCTCTCTTGTCCTTACTGAGATGATTTTCCTTCCCTCTTCTTCCCAGCTGTACTGATCTGACACCTTCTCCTTTCCCTTCTACCTGGCGCAACCCTCCATGGCCCTTGCCAGGGTACAAAGAGAACCAGAGAGGCCACTTCTATCAGAAGCAGAAAAAGAAAACAGAAAAAACACCAGGAAGTGGCCTGAAGCCAAGGCTTGAGTCAGGCACAAAGCTCAAGAGTATATTTCACCCGAATTCTGGTTCAAGGAGATGTCTAGTGAATATTTACCGGGGCCGTTATAAATGCCTGTATTTCATTGCTTGTTACGCAGGGATAAACACCACTAGTACATCTCAGTTTCCATGGTATCTACAGAATTATACTTTCTGGAGGAAAAGAGTTCCTGTGAGATGCTACAGACCATGGCACTGTCACCACTTCTTGGCACGAGGGAGCCCACTGTGCCACACGAAAGGGAGCAAGCAGTGCTTCCCGCACAGCTCCCTCCCGGCTGCGTTACCGCCCCGTGTTTCAAAACAGCGTGAAAAAATTCCAAGAAACTTCAAGGAAGACCTGGGAACAAACTAAATGAAATTGTGCCTCTTGGGCAACATGTGCTGCCCTCAGTTTCACCAGCGCAGGTGTAAACAAGAGCTAGAATTTGCACATAGGGCACAAGCAAACACATGACAATGTGAAACACTATAAAGTTTTAATTGCCGCTCATTTGGTTAAGCCTGTCATAGCTCTCTGCCGGTGAGGCTTGAGCAATGTGGTCATTCCATCCTCGGGCTCATAAAAATTTACTGCACGCCTTCACGTGTTCTCCCTATATAGCTCCGTTTTATTTCACTGGCAAAATACGGCCAGCTGGAGTTGCAGCTCTGATTAACTGCATGCTCGAGATGCAGAACGCAGTCCCCAGAATACATCATATTCATGGTAATATTCCGACTGTAAAAAAGGCTTGACTTTTTAAGCTGCTCCAGAGATGCAGATAAATGTAATGTGTCAGAAATAGGGACCACCTACACATCAGATCACGCTTACAAGGATAATGTATACAGGCATATAAAATTGCCAAGGAACACAAAGCCACCCAGAAAGGGGTACTTCCCCAGGCTACTGACTGGATTATTCCACATTTCACTGACTTTTTAAGGCAGCCGAGTGACATTTGGTTTCAGCAGAGCCACCTGAAGGGATGAAATTGCGCTGTTCTTGGACAGTCAGCACCAGGGACATCATGATTTTAAAATATCTTGCCAAAAGACAAAGCCATAAGCAAATAACATTGCAAATCAGAACCTTTTTACTTCAAAATCATAAACAAAACCGATGAATATAAGCTTCCTAGGAGAGTCTGAAACAGCTCCATTAACTTTTAAGATTCCAGTTCTTAAGATTGCCAAAGCATGTCTGGGAGGGAGGGGATTGAAACATTTTCCTGATATTCCAAAAAAAAGAAAAAAGGGGAAGAAAAGAAGGAAGAAACGCAGTTCCATGACTCAGAGATGCAATTGAAATAAAAATCTAAACATTGTCACAATTGGGATCACTGAAGCCCAAAGCAAAACTTTACATCTTAGAAGTTGCCAGAGGATCTTGGAAAAATTCATTGCTTATAGATGAAGAACAGCAAAATGAAAAGAATGACGAAAAGAGAACTTGAGGAGGAAACAAAATGGAGTAACTAAAGCTAACTCTTTACTATATCTACAGTCAGAGCAGTAAATATTAATTGACATATATCTTGGTATTGTAAACTTGTATTTCAAGCTTACTGTTCGTTCCACACATCTGAGGAGCAGAAGAAAGGAAAAGACATCATCGATCCACTGATGCTAAGTAATCTTTCATCTTTCTCAAAAAATCTGAAGACTGTTTTTGTTTGGTTTCCCAGAGTTTACCTGAAGAGCCCTCAAATGAAAGAGCCAGCTTTGCTTAATCCAGATACGATGCTGTAGTAAGCCTGTGGAAGAAACAGCAGGAATGAAAAAGGTGTAGTGGCACCCCCAGCTCCCACCTCAGACACATAATGTCTGATTTGTACATAACGGACTGTTTTGTACAGATACTCTGTCTTGTCAAATTTATACCTCAAGGTTATGCTGGGGATTGAAACCTTGGATAGTACAAGAATGTTGTAGAATCATAGAATGGTTCAGGTTGGAAGGGACCTTAAAGACCATCAAGTTCCAACCACCCTGGACACCTCCCACTAGACCAGGCTGCTTAAAGCCCCAGGGATGGAACACCTTCAGGGACGAGGCACTCACAACTTCTCTAAACAACCTCTTCCAGTGTCTCACCACTCTTAAAGTAAAGAATTTCTTCCTAATATCTAACCTAAGTATCCCCTCTTTCAATTTAAAACCATTCCCCCTCGTCCTATCACTCCACTCCCTGATAAAGAGTCCCGCCCCATCTCTCCTGTAGCCCCTTCAGGTACTGGAAGGGGCTCTAAGGTCTCCCTGGAGCCTTCTCTTCTCCAGGCTGAACAACCTCAGCTCTCTCAGCCTGTCCTCGTAGCAGAGGTGCTCCAGCCCTCTGATTATCTTTGTGGCCCTCCCTCTGGACCCATTCCAACAGGTGTCCAGGTCCTTCCCGTGTTGAAGGTCATGCTTAAGCCCTGCACACACAGCTGTGTCCCTGCGCTTCCCAGGTGAGTGTTCCAGCCACCCGGGCATCATTGGCACTCTTGCTCTCAGCACCTGCGAGAGGAGGGCTTGCAAGGAGCTGCCTGAGGCACACAGGTGCCCAGAGCCTCAGAGACTGTGCTGGGGAGCACTTGGTGTTCACTCAAAGCTCTGGTGCATCCTTTAGAGGCAGATATGAATCAAGCTCTTCCACACTGAAGACCAATGTCCTACAGATCCCTGTTCAGTAACTATAAACTTTGCAAGATCTCCTCAGATGCTCTATTTGAAACCAGTCTACTTGGAATAAAATACTTTTAACAGCCTCTGAAGCAGAAGACAAATGTGCAAGTGATTCATACGTCTGGGAAGTGGATGTTTGGCTTCTAGAGCATGTTGCTGTGAATGTAAAATGCTGCACGTGGAGTGGGTGTCTCACCAGGAGAGACTAAGGAGCAATGCTCTGAACCTCGCATAGGCACAACCAGCTTGCAGGCAGTTACTAAGGTCATTGTCCTGTGTGGCACGCTCTCAGATTTCTTCAGAGATGGAAACTGAACTAGTTCTCCTAAGGCTTGACGTCTGCTCCAGGCTACTGGGTAATATATCCTCCCACAGCAGCTTTTGTGAATCTAGGCTTTATTTCTTTGGTCTTCAAGGACCCAAATCAAATCTTTTCAACACATTAGATGTTCTGAGATTTTTCCTCACCAAGAAACCAAATTTTTAACATTTTTTTGAAGTTTTTTTTTGTCTCAGAATGAGGGCGTGAGTTGGCATCTGAGCCAAAAAAAATCAGTTAAATGCACAGCTCTTCTGGTGGCAGATTGTTCCCTGTAGGAGGTCTCTGGTTGTTCTTCACATCTCATGGGTGTTACAGAAGTAGTTCTCAGGGAACTGTAAAAAAGGAGAAAGGAAGGTTGTTTGGCATATTCAGAATAGAGTGTTCATGTAATCACAAGAAAATATTGCATTCAGTTCTGTGAATGGTACACAGATACTATGGGCAATTGGAGCCTTATACATTTATATAACTCGTAATTACTTAATTCAATTATTCAAGGAAAATTACTTCACACCCCCACAAAATACCCTGTATCTTACAAAGGAGACAGATATGCCTGGTTTTACACTCAAGTAATGTCACCTCCAGCAGAAGCTCATTTATTAAAATACCAGAATACTGCCGTATGATGCCTATCGTAACACCCACCTCCCACGCACACAGGGCAGTGTGCGCCTTGTAACAAAGGAGGCATTCATAGCTATTATCTTGAAAGGTAGTAGGGGCGATAAAGGCATTAAAGGGGCCAGAGAAATGTTCACTTCACCAAAGAAAAGCTAAAATAGCTCAGAGGTGCTTTTACTGGAAGTTGAGGTGACTCCGTGCTTGCTATCCCAGGATCTACTTCTCCTTGTGTCGTCAAGAACTTTATTGCAGCTTTGAACTTTACAGCCACCAAGAACCCTGAATTCAAACACTTCACTGTGCTCCCAAAAGATCCAAAACTAGATTTGGATCTCAGCTCTTTGGCTAGGGCCCTTTGACTAAGTTGCTTTGCAGCTTCATAGAATCATAGAATTGCCTAGGTTGGAAGAGACCTTCAGATCACCTGGTCCAACCATCAACCTAACACTGACAAAAAACAGCTTCATCCAGACCTGTTACCACCAGGGCATCTGCTGCCAGTTCTGGGGGTTGGCCTAGATGATCTCCAGAGGTCCCTTGCAACCCAATATCGTTCTGTGATTCTGTGATTCGAGCTCTGTGGCAGGCAGGAGCAGGACTCTCGAGGGTCCCTTTGGTTTGGGTTAGACAGATTTGGTGACTGGATTGCCCGCTCCTCTGCAGCAGGGCGCTAGCTGCAACTCATTTTTGTTCTTATTATCACTACAACAGCTCTCAGTCTATTAATATGCCTTTTGTGCAAAAACCAGTCTGGCACATTCAAGAAGGAAAAGGTGGTAATGAAGAGACTCTCAAGCTCCTGAACTCACTCCAAACTATTAGAAAAAAAAAATACCGAGAGCTATAAATTCTTGGGACAGAATTAAAGAAAAAAATGAAAAAGCAAAACCCAGCCTCAGTCCTGCCAGGTCACTGAGTGCAAAGTGAGTTCTCCAATTCGTTCCTTCACCATTGCTTTTGTTGAACATTTTAAAAAGATAACAGCTTTCCAGTGAGGCAGCCTTAGAAACGGCGCTTTAAATTAGAGGTCAGCCCTCCGTCTTGGCCACCTGAAGGTGGTGACAACCTGTTGGCCCAGTTGGTAGCTGAAGGTGCTCAGCCGGTTTAACTACAAAGGTGACAGCTTCGCTTTCTTAGCTCCGATTGAGTTACTCAGAGCACCCCACCACCTCTCTGGTGTCGAAACTCACAAAGCCCCCTGAGACCCAACCCCGGCACAAGCTGCTTCCAAACCGGAACAGCCAGATTTGGGGGTTTTTACACTAGCCACAGGAAGGAGATCAGCAGTCACGAGGTTCACGGAGGTCAGACCTTCCCCATTCCTCGGCCGAGGTTGACTCCTGAAGCACAGCAGATGCACGCTTCGCCTCCGTGCCCTGTCCCCACGAATGCAGGCAGGAGGCAGGAAAACCTAACGCGTGCTATATATAAAGCAGCAGAAACGCACAGGTTGTGTAACAAATGTATGTTGAAAGGAGATGATAAAGAGGCGGCCCGATTTCTTTCCCTTTTTCCTTTGCCCCCGTCCTCCTTCCCCACCACCCGCCCGGCTGGCTGACTGGGGGAGGTTTCACATCTCATTAATGTTACTGCCCGTGCCTTGGCCAGCCCTCGCAGAGGCAGCTGGTGTGGGGACAAGCCTCCGACAGGCAGGACAGGGGACCTCTCTGTAGCAACAGACCCTGAGGCCGAGGGGAGGGAAAGGGTCCGGAGGTAGATCTGCCAGGGAGCAGCTCTCCCCATCACTAGCTGCCCCTTCCAGCTGCCCGAGGTAGAGTAGCTTCAGTAGCCCTCAAATCCTACTCTCTTAACGCTGGTGATCCCCAGTTAGACTTCGTCTCTCAGCAGTGGGAAGGTATCTTTTCTTCTCCCCCACCCAGGGAACCCCATGGCACTGCGCAATGACTCTGGTATCTAACCTCATTAAAGGAGCTCATCTAACTCCACTGTATGGAGGAAACTCTCACCTCCCTCAAAGGCAATGACTCAAGATACTAATCAGTGCAACGAGGATGTCTGAGGGTTTTTCCATCCACTACTTCAGTCTGGGCTACGCTTTTCCTTCCCCTATTACTGCAGCCACAAACACAGAGGAAGGCATCCAGCCACTTCTTGTGCGGACTGCCTCGGGTATACTTAAATTTAAGCCAAGTACCAAATAATTAAAATTGGCCCTGAGCACACCCAGAAGAGACTATTTTCTGCCTTTGCATGATCCTCCCTCTTTTACTGCTTTCTATTACTGTTTTCTTAGGTTTCTGTCATTGTTTTACCTTTGCAGCCTTTTGGGTTTGAGGAAGATACCCCTTCTGAAGAACAGCCTTCTTCAGGAGAAGAAATGGCTTCTATATCTGGCCCTGAATCAGTCACAGCTGCTGACCATCATGGCTTTATCCTGACTGTTGAAGAGATGAGATAGGATCACCCTCTGGATTCAGAAATATGTCTTAATAAGGCCTGACCTAACAACATCACACGGGTTAAAGTTGCTCTGTTTCAGATCTCTGGAGATAAAGTTGGGAAGTTCTGATCTTTTTGAAGTTATGAGTAGTGAAGGGACTGACACACAGAATATGGGGATTTTCTGAAAAACCGAGGACACCCCCGCTCCCACTTCCTTTCCCTGATGGTGCCTGCCCAGGTCCTTCAGGCCCATACAACACATCTTCATCAGGACTTACTGCTGGCAACACGGAGCCACCTCCTAAAGGTTATTATTAAAAGTCATTCATTACATTAATTTGCAACCCTCATTTAACGTCAGCAGACCTTTATCTTTCAGCCTGGGGGGGTTATGCTAGCTCCTGCAAGCCAGAGCCCAATCATAACAAGTGTCTCAGGTTGTAATTACAGGGTGATTTCCAATGATAGCAACTGCCTGCTCTGCCTCCATACATTTTCAAGGCCAAAGGTTGCCTCCCTATTTCAATTCCCATGTGTCTGCACGGGGGTGGGGGAGGGGAGGAACCCCAAATATCCTTTAATAAACGGATAAATTATTGGAAAGAAAATATATTATGAATAAATAAACTGGACCACCTATGTCTGTGCCTAACGCAGGAGGAGAGGAGATGGGGGTGGCCAAGGG
>JAHREE010000095.1:3917371-3966858 GCA_033628505.1 Tringa tobata | reverse complement strand
GAACGCTTGAGCAACCGGCGGCTGCTCTCTCCTTCGCTTCATTAAGGGAGGGGGGGGGAAAGGAGCGGCGAAATTACAGACTTCGTTCCTCATTTCTGTGAGGCTGAGAAGTTGAAATCAGTTCAGATTCCTCCCACGTCTCTTCTCCTCCTCCTCCTCCTCCACCGCCGCCGCCACCATCACCACGGTGCGTTAAAACCTTCTTGAACTCAAAAAAAAAATGATGCCTGCTGCTCCCCCGGCTCCATCCTGCGCCTTTCAGCCGAGCGAGAAGCTGGCTCAGGAAGGCGCTTAAGCAGGTGCTTAAAGTTAAATATGGAGTTAAGTGTTTGGCTGGGTCAGGGCCCTCCTAGTTTAGAAAAACATGCTTTTGCAAGGGGGTGTTTTAAGAGATTTAGGACGCTGTCTTAACAAAGTTTCTTCGTAATTCCCTATCAAACACTGTTGTTAGGTTCTTTTTTTTTCTTCCAAACATATAACAAGCTGAAATTATATTTCAAGAAGAAAACAAAGGAACCAAGGAATATTTATTTTCTGATTTACAGAGCAATTAATGATAAGCAACATAATAAAATCCTAGATTAATGGAGGGGGGGAGAGTTATAAATATAAGCACTGCTAAAACATTTTTGATGTATGTTTTCTGGTCAGGATAAACTGTTACATTTAACCTGAGCCAGATTTCAGGAATGCAATAATTTCCATTGAAAATTACATTGTGTTTTGCATTAATTTTTAAGGTTATGCAAGTCTTTGATAAATGCTCTTCAATGGACTACAAGAAAGACAATATTTTAGCTAAAGAAGGTGTGCTGAGCCTAAGATACATCAAGGGATAACAAATTATTATTTCAGAGAGCAATTAATTTTATTTGCTGTATAATAAGAATTATTTTTTCTACAATCTGTCATATATACTCCTGTATTCATATCAATTGCAAGATAGATAAGGGTTTTTTTTTAAATCCAAGCTGTAAGAAAAATATTAGGAAAAGGAAGAAAAAAAAGGAAGAGTAGAACCTAGAAAGTGGAAATAATTGCAGGCAATTTTTGTTAAGTTAACTATAGGCATAAGGAATTTGGTCAGATGTTAGAAACACATCCGACAAGACGATCCCAGCCTATTTAAAGGTTGTGGAATGCATCTCTCCCTTCAACAACGCAACTGTTGACAAGCTGCCAAAACTCTGAATTGCAAATCCTCCAACCATGAATAAATCAAAGGAAATTCCAAGATATAACTAAGGCAGCTTAAATGACTTATTTTGCTATAGTAACTGCAAATTCTCCATGAAGATATATGGGATCTGCCACAACAAGTCAGATGTATTTAAGCCACCCTTGGTGGGTATTATGACTCTACTGGTAAAGACACGTTGTATATAATCCAAGCATGTCTGTAAGGATCTGAGCTGGTTCCTGCTGAAGACTGAATTTTGCTGTAGACCCAACAAGCTATGAGAAGTGAAATGGCCAGTAGGCTGCACTGTTGAGCTGGGATCACCGTGTACTTTAATTTCGGGGGGCATTTATGTGGCGGGGGAAAATCTTTTCCTCCTAGGGAAGGGACCTGAGGGGAGTGCACTCAAGGAAATGCCTCACGTTGAGTAGCATAATCGTTAAACAGGCTTCAGCAAGTCAACCTGCCTGCTGCCATCCCAAGGCCCTGCATTGGCCTCAGCAGGCAGTAGTTTGGGCCATGCAGAGTGCTTCCATTCAGATAGCTGGCTGGCACAAGTCAAGTGTTTCTTGGGCATTGACTGTTCTGTTTACAAAGAAGGTGCAGAGACCTGTTTCCCTTAATGGGGAGGAAACAATCAGAAGAGCCCTGTAGCCCAGGAGAAGAACTGGGATATGTCTTCACTGTGAAGACAGCCAAACCCCAATGAACTCTTCCCCCATCCTGTGGGACGCTGGGGTGGGTGGAGTCCCAATCTCTTGTAAACTCACTGAATAACTGTAGGTTCAAAACCATCTCTGGAGATGGCTTTATCAGATCTGGTCAAGAATATTATTGCTCTCAGAGTCTCTTGGCTCCTTCCCGGAGAAACTTCCAACCATTTTGTAAAGTAGTTGGCTGCTGACAGCAAATATTGATTGCCTACTTCTGCCTCAAGCAAATACTTACACACATCAAAAACAAAACAAAACAAAGCAAAACCATGATCCATGGATGATCCCATGAGATATGGCTGTACAAGGCCTGCTCTTGTCTTACACGGATCCTTTTCTGTAACACAAACATCACCTCTCCTGTGCCAATGCTCCTTACCCTGCCTGCGTGTTATGCAGGTCTTTATGTGAAGGGAAATCACTAAGCGACTGCATCGAGTTTGCTGTCGTTGGGGATATTTTAAGCAGGATGCAGAGGGAAGCTGAAGGACAGGGTGATCTTAGGCCACTTCCTATTTTGAAGGGACACATTTTCATGTCTTTGAACTCCGTAGCTTTCTTATAAATGCTCATTTATGAAATCTACTGTATCACTTTTTCTTTTTGGGGTTGCCATAGTTCCCTTTTATAAACTAAGCAAAATGTTTGCATCAATCAGGTAAGAATCCATAACCCGTGAGACCTCTGATAGGTAAAATATCGAACTAATCTGTAAACCTGGACTTCAAAACTAGACTCATACGATGGCTGCTTTCTTTTTTTCCCCTTTTTGCTAGAACTCTATTGCAACATAAAATTTATTATGTCTTGTGCTTTCCGAGGCAGGGCCACTTTACCACAGCAAACCATTTGCCCACAAACTATTTGCTTGATCTGTCCTCTTTTCTGGCATTTATGACATGACTCAACAGCAAAGAAATCCACTGTCCGAGCTATCCAGAGATTATTATTCAAACTTCAAAAGTCTATTTTTCCAAATTTCCATTATTTCCTTGGATCTGAACAATTGCACAACCCCACGTCACATTCTGCACCTGAGACTAATACAAGGCTTATTTTGGGTCCCTTATTCTCTAGCATTGCTCTGCATGACCCTTCTCCCTACAGTCATTGCATTCCTGTGCAAATCCCAGCTGTTACTGCATTTCACTCCTCAAATTCTCATTCTCATTTTAGAGTGTCTCACATCTTCTTTCTTTGCCCTTTGTTTTGGGGTGTAGTTCCCTCATGTGGCTGACTGGCCTTCACTAAGCTTTTGGGATGTTCTGTTGCAAACAACCTCAACCCTATGGAAGTCCTTCCATGACCTTTGATTTTTTCATCTCACTGCACCCAATCGATCCACTCGCCTCAAGTTTCTGTATCATTGCCAATTTCCACGGATTTACCAAGCAAATGTAGCGCTTTTCAAAAGTCTTCAAAAATATCACAGCCCAGTTTTACATCCTCCTTTCCCTCATGTTTATTCAGCAGAAAGCTGCCCTTGCCAAGCTTGCGATGATGGGCTGCCGTCCGACCAAGGACTCCTTCTGCTTCTACTGGGCTACGGCAGGGATTCGTCGGTGCATTGCATATAACCCATCACCTCCTCTCACTCTCTTTGCTCTGAAAGACAAAATCTAGTTCAATACCTAACAGTCGTCCAGAGTCTGTTTATCCTACAAATCCATGTTAAAATGAAATTGTGGTCTCTTTCCTGCACTCGTGCATGCACTCCCTCACACTCTCTAAAGGCTGCAAGGGTTAGATGAGACCTAGCCCCTTGGAAAAGGATTTCCTGGGATGACAAGGGTCTCACTACCCCAGGGAGATCAGTTTTGAGTCAAGTATATCTAGCGTGCACGTCAGTCTCACCCCGTCTGGGGCTGCTGTTGCAATATCTGGCTAAGCCACTTTGTCAGCCACACAACAGAGTCAGCTGCAACACCACGTCTTGGGTGTCTTGAGCCTTTTGGGGTGAGCAAGAGTCCAGACGTGTCTCAGGGGTCAGTAAACAAATTCTTGAGGAGCTGATCCTCCACTTAGTACCATTTCCTGAGGAGTGAGACCTGCAGGAAACCTACCTGGTCCTGAGGTCCAGACGGCATCCCCAGAGTTTCACTTTCTCAGAGTTTTAGGTGAGAAATAAGCCTAGTTTATGTATTAACTCTTCAAGAACACAAATGTAGTGTGTAAACAAATGCGCAAAAATGAGTAGGTACACACACATAATTTTTCTGGGGTTTTGTTTGCCTTTTTTTTTTTTTTAACTTTAATTGAATTCCAAGGACCAATATCTGTGCTGAACAGCTTTTTACCCTAGCCCCTTGGCTCATCCAGTCCCTTGGGCATCCTTAGTAATTCATATGCATTCAACAGTGCTGGGATTTCCCTGTCTTAAGGATTTCCTGCTGCAGGCTGTTCCTCAGCTGTATGAGTTGATTGAGGTTTAAAGTGATTCAAGAGGGTACATTCTCCGTCCTCTGTCAGATCAGTTTCTGATTCACCCTCTCTGATGACGACAGTAGCTTTTGCCAGGTGACTGCATTGCCAAACTAAGTTATGCAGCGTTGAACCAGTTTGACTTGACAGGAGAGAGCTTATTGCTCAGAATGAGTGCATCGCAATGGTATCGCTAATTATCATTGGGAGCCCCGTGCCAGGTCCTCCCAGGAACGTTAGTCCGAGTCAGAGGGCGAAAGGTAGAAGCAACACAAAGATCAGCCTTTTTGATAAAATGGAGTTTTGCATATCACACAAACGTACAAGATCCATAACCCGTAAACTGTGCTTAGACAGATTCCCCATATCATCACGTCCACTGTAGACACCAGCTGCCTGCAGCGTAACAAAATATTACAGTACTTACTCTCTTGTATGTCCTGTCTAATATACCTCACTTGGCTCACTCGAGTGCACTGGATATTAATGTGCCACAAGCACAATGCAGAGAAGGATCCAGGAAAATAAATGTTCAGTACCATGGAAGCAACCTGTCCTCCCATGGTATCAAGAAGCACTTAAGAAGAAAGTAATGACTTATACTTTTTACCCATGACACTGGTTCTAAATTAATGCGTCTTCTCACTCAGAACACAGAAAAATAAAGACAACATTTTTTTGGTTTACATAGTGTATCTCATTTTGTACTTGAAATCTGAATTCTTCCCCTCGTGAGTTAGAATGAAATATTCTAAACAAAGACTTGAATGTTTACTTGTTGACTTCTCTGTCTTTCGGGAATGTTCAATAAACCCAAAGCTCCCAAAAAGCAATTACTCCAAATTAGAAGTGGGTCTCAAGTATTCTACCCGGCCCCACTCCCAGCAGCAGCCAGCCCCTTATGTACAGCTCTTTGTTAGAACACATCTTTGAAAGTTTGGATTTTTGAAGTTGGTCTCCACATAGACCTTCTGTGATTTCATTGTTCTTCAGAGGGACTAATACCTGAATGGGAAATCATAAGAAGACCACGTAATAGGAAACAGAACCTGGGAAAAGAAGAGATCCTTCCTAGTTTTTGGTGGTTGGTTTAGGTTTGGTTGGGTTTTTTTTCCGGTTTCTTTATTATTATCTCCCTCTGTTTTGATTATCAGCTTGTACTTTACAAAGACGGGTATCCCATCCCTGACTCTTGGGAAACTGAACTTTGCCCTTCTTTCAGAGCCTTCCTTTGGCTTCGGCGTTTGTAGCTTGGAGCTCCATCTCCCCCAGGCTTCCCTGAACAGCCACCAGATTTCTGTGCCGATGGGAACAAACAGCTCAAAGCTTGCATTTTTCCCTTGTATCATGTTGTCACCAGCCAGTCAACTGTCAGTAGGCTGGCGGTGAAGGACAACCATGAAAAAATGTAGCACCGAGACAACAGGAAAAACGTTAAAAAAACTTAAGCTTGCTGTGACACCATGAGTTTGTAGCACTGTGGGTTATGATAACAACCATCATCACAGGGTTATATTTGGTGAGGTGGAAACAAATGGGTTTTTAAACGCAGCTGTGTATGGTTTGTTGAAGCTATGTATAATCTAAGGACAGATATATTTGGGCCACAAAAGTACAGAGCTGGTTTTGGTTGCCATTAATACCTTTTGTACCCACCTGGAAACCTCAGAAAGCAAAAGCAAAATTCAGCTCCAGGCAGCTTTTTGCATCCAGCTGCTCGTCAAAACCATGCAAAATTAAAAGCCAAATCCTCTGTTGAATTGTATCACGTTAGCTTTGTTGTAGGACCTACACCAGCAGAGATGAGGTGCTCTGGAGGGCTGCAGAAGTCCTCCCCGTGGTATAGGGACAGGCTCAGGTCTCCCCATGGGCCAGGAAGATCTTTCCGTGAGGAAATTTGGCCTCCAGCATATGGCAGAGGGTTATCTAACCCGGGAGGGTGGAAAGAACTGCTGGGTTTCCTGTGCTATAGAAATAGGGTTACCCATTACACTGCCACAAGTGTTGTGCTTGGAAGGATGCACTGTCTGAAACAAAATCTTGGCCAAAGAGGCAGACAAAAGCTGTGACTGAAAGAGCTTACAAGTCAAGGCACAGACCATACGATGATTTTAAATATGTTTAGGCAAAGGGGCCTCTCCGGGTGTGTAAAGTTAAGCGCATACCTCCAGCTTTGTAGAACTAACCTCCCCCCCGCCCCCCTCCCGCCCTGAAATTTCTCTCTGTGGGGGTTTGGTACAGACATACAGTTTTTCCATCCTCTGGGTCTTTTCTTCTTACGGAGCATTTGCACACAAAACCTCCCACAGCTCTTCCTGAGGTAGGAAGCCTTTGGAGGGAGCTCAGTTTTTCCTTCCCAAGGAGCAAGGCAAGTACAATTAATGCACAGAAAGTAAAGCCTTTGCCCCCCCCCGCCCCCCATCAGGAGCTGGAAGCTCCTTTTCTGGCACTCCTAGCTCTTAGCAAGCACCGAGAGTTAGTCATGAACATGAACTCGCCAACCCCCAGCCCAACTGGGGTGCATTTAATGCTACATAGCACAGCCCTTATTCATGTTAATAAACACCCGCTCACTTAAGTAATCCCATTGATGTCATCAGCATGAGCAAGAATTGCAAAATCTAGCTGCTTTTAAGTAGCTTTGTGTGTTACAGGGTTGTTTTCAGCACAGGTATAGATTTTTATCCATTCAGCTCACACCATCTGTCTCATCATCCCGTTGAGCTCTGGGTTCCCCACCAAGGTGACAGTTCTCCTGAGCTTCCCTCTGTCTTCCCAGAGGATTTCCGTGGATAGAAATCAACAGCCTTAATAGCAACTCTCTCCTTAGCTTCTGTCCCTGGTATCACTTTCAAAATTACTGACAGCCAACTCCCCTCTATCATTAGGATCCCAGACGCCAGAAGAAACCCAGGTGCAAAAGAAGGAAATAAACATTTCCAACTCAAGATATGCAATCTGAATTCCTAAAGTGCAAAGGATTGCACGTATGCTGTAATGCAAACCCTGGGAGGTAATGTTTGCCTGTAGTTTGACTTTTCACCAAGATAAGGAGGGAGTAAGGGTTGCTTCTGAGTTATGAGCTGAGCCGGTTCCCCCTCCTTGGCTGAGCCAGCCTGCTCCTCTGTTGGAGTAGCTCCTGGCTGGGCAGGGGCTTAAACTCCAGTGAGAAAGACTGGAGCCCATGAGACCATGGCTGGGCGTTTTGGGCAGGCTGTAGCCACCTACACTGACTCTTCCAGTGAGAGAAGCAGGTGACTTACTTAGCTTTGTGGATCAAACAAGGTGAGACGGGGTGGGATCAGATAACCCCAGGGTTGACACAATAGCCTTTTTCTAAGTATAAAAGAAGCCTGCCAAGAAAAGGGCGGTGGTTCAAGCTGTGGTTTAAGCACAGAGTTTTCCAGGTGGAGGACACAAACAAGGCTCCGAGCAGCTCCTGTACCTCCTGCTGGAAGAGGGCACAGCATAAAGCAGGTGCCTCACAAGTTCTCCAAGGAGGTTGCCCCACCTCCAAGGAGACATGGCAAGGCTGAGGTACATAACAGCCCCACACCAAGGGAGCCTTGGCAGTGGCCTGCAGGGACAGCCAGGGCTGGGAGGACCCGTACAGCAGGCCACCGTGTTCCAGTGGGGTGTTCACTGTTTGCTCATCATCTGGTGTACACCACTGGGAGAAGGAGGTTGATGTATATCCTACCCTATCAACTGCTGCTTGCGCCTACACACTCGCACTGGCTGGACTGGGACACTGCTCAAGGATACGTGACCATTTTCTTCTACAGGACTTGAGTGCTTAAGACTTACTTCCTTTGAGACCAGGGCCAGCTAGGCATTGGCCAGCAGAGAGCCCCAGAGGATCTGTCTTACCTTAGTAAGGGGGGATTTTATGTGGGAAAGAAGAGGATCTTGCTGACCTGGACTCTGACAAGTTGTTGACGTCCTACATGGTAAACAGAGAGTGAAGGGCTGGAGGAGTTAGGAGAGAGAAACACAGGAAAACTAGGGTGAAACATGGACACAAGGCTCTGACCAATAGAAAAGGATACCTAGGGCTTAGACACCCAAACTTTAGAAACTCATGGGCCTCTGCTAAATGCGTGCCTGTGCCGTGGGTACACAACACAGGGTGCACAGGCACGTAGCTCTTCATGCGGTTGCAGAGAGCCCTTGGCAGGCGACACCACCAGCAGCACGCAGGCAAAGAGCTGGCAGCCCTGCTACTGGTGCCCAAATGCCCCCCAGTCTGTCCCCACCACCCTGAGGTTCACCAGCTCCAGTCCTCCCCTCTTTTCCCTTTGCCTCACTACAGGCGGTTGAATCCCTTGGCAGAAGATGGCCCCTGATGGTTCCCTTCCCCGTGTCAGTTGTCATTTGCATCCATAGGGTTTCTTCCTAGCCAAGGACATTCTTCTACCAGCCTGTATTTACACAGGAGATGGAGAACAAACTAACCCTCGTGTGTGTGTGTGTTAAGAAACACCCTGCAACCAGGAGAGAAACAAGCAGCACTAGGAATCATGTTTTAATAAGTCACAAGAAGAAAATAGCTCGTGTAAGGTGTGAAATAGCTGTATGAGCAGGCTGAGGGGACCTAGGCCACCAAAGGGCTTTGAAACACACAGTTCTTGCTGGAAAAAAAAACCCTGCTCACTAATATGCACATGTAAATTTTTCACAACGAGGTGGAAACATCAGAAATAACAATATTGGCATCTGCCTGAAGACAGTTGCTACCTTCTTATGACTTTTTTTCTCTTTTTTTTTTGCATCTGGTTCCATTTATGACTCATACTTCCCAAACAAGCCATATGTTGCTGCAGAAGGCCTTTAACTTTGCTTGATTCGCATTGAGCTGTATTCCTGGCTGTCAGCCAAGTGAATGTAATAAAACCACTTTTTCCATCAAAAAATAAAAATGAAATCCCATTTGCAGTAGAGATTTAATTAGCAGCCAGTAAGTCATTTTGGTGTTGAAAGCATGCACACTCATGTTTTGTTATAGCCTGATTTGCACCTTCAAACTCCATTGTAGCATTTTATTCGTTATAATGCAGAAAGGTTTCCTCTTCCCCCCCCCAACCCCAGCCTTCATTTCACTGCAGATCCTGTAGCATTTGAATGATGGTAAATTTTTTGAAAAAATGTTACACCCTCAGAGTTCTTCTCTTTGGATGTCACATTTCGCATCACCTATTTAGAACATTGTGACATTGATGATTTTAACACCCCGAACACCGAGCTGACAACAGTAATTTCTGCTGGAATAGGCAGTCTATCAAGAAACTTGTGTATAAAATCAGGAGCTGGCATCTCATTAAAGCCCGCAGAATATAGATGACTAAATCATCGTCACTGCTGATGTTTCTAAAACTAACAGGCCAAGGGGGGAGACGGTGGGGGGAGAGGGGGAGAATCTATCCTACCTATTTCAAACAGTCAGAGACTTTCTCCAACTTTCTTTTTCTATTCTTTTCTATTCTTCACTGCCCTTTTTTTTTTTTTATTTAACGAAATTCTCAGGTAACGCGCGTTGTGACAATAGGTTTTTTGGCTCCTGTCTCATACTCCCCCGGGGAGGGGTAACGTTTGACACTGTTGGCATTATCTCGAATACCTTAATTTTAAGAAAAACAGCAAACCGAACCGGTTGGAGGGTTTAGCTTGTCCCCTTTCCTGGAAAAATCAGACTGCGGGAGCCAGGAAACTTTGCGAGCTCCAGCATACAGAATTTCCAAGTACTTTCCGGGAGCTCGCGGGGCACTGACCGGCCAGACCAGCCTGGAACGACGGCGTCCCCAAGGAAGGGCCACCCCGGAGCCCCCCAGAGCCCCCCTGCCCTGCCATGCCCTGCCAGGCTGAGCCCCCCCCGGGCCGGCGCTGCCCCACCAGTGGCTTTCCTGGCACCGGCAGTGGCAGCTGGAGAGGGAGCCCAGCCAAAGTTTAGGCTGCTTAAAAGCAGCGTTAACTCTCACTTGGATTTCTGCATGGAAATCCAGGCGGGTTAGCGCAGGGCAGCGCTCTAGACGGTGGCTGATCCTTTGCTCTCGCAGCCCCCGGCGGGGATCCAGCTCTGCAGGGAGCCAGCAAAAAAAAAAACCCTTCTCGGGATCCCACAGTGCAGGGGCAGCACCACGGGGGTGTTATTCCCCTCGGCTTCTTCCCACTGCCTGTATTAATTGATGGAGCAGGCAGCAGGGCTGTGCTCATCACCCAGCCCCCTTCACCCCCTGCCCTGAGAGATCAGCTGGACCTGGACCCCTTCTGCTCGCAGTAGGACCAGAGGAAAATCAGATGGAAAAAACTATTAGACTATTTAGCTCATCTTCTGCCAGAGAAAGACTGCTCCCTGCAGCACACCATGCCTTTGCCTTCTTTCTTTTGTTTTTTTGTTGGTTTTTTTTTTCAAAGTTAAAGGCCCCCCTCTCTACTGAGTGTCCAAAGAAAACTTCTGAAAGATTTAAGATGAGTCCAAGATGTCTCTCTGTATGCCAGTCCCATGAGTTAAAATGTCATCTAGAAATACGAAACGGAGAGGAAAAACTTTGTCACAAAACTGGTCAAAGGCTCCGCTTTATCATTTGCATTTTTCCTGGCAGTAAAAAGGAACAGGCTATTTCAGCCATGAATGTTTGCTCGTTGTTTCATTCATTTGGGTTTTTTTTTTTTCCTTCTTTCTTTCTGGCTAAATATGGATGTTGTGGAGGGAAGAAAGATTGTGAGAAATAACAAATGGAAGTGAAGTGCCAGACGTCATTAAGTTAGTCATTAAGAAGTTTTTAAGGGCCAGATTTTCACATGTGCCCAGAATCCAGCAGTTTCTGCCGAGAACAAGTGCTCAGCACTTTTGAAAACTGACCACTTCATCTGAGTGCCTCGGTCAAAGAGCCCAGCTCTTCAGAAAACCTGGCTTTTGATATAGTCACCCTTTTGCAACAACCCTTTGGAGATGATAAATACAAATCTACTTCGGAAGAATAAGCACAATGGTCCTCCCCCAAACCTTCATTTGCCTTGCAGATTGCACAACTCTGCTGTTTACAGAGGGCCAACACTAATATGCCCAGAGGATTCAGGGCATTTACACCAGCACTGAGGACATACAGGGACCTGCTCCTTCCACGGCCTGGAGCTGCCCCCCACGTCCCCCCTGCCCTGGCAGAGTCTGGCTGAACCAGGCAAAGACCTTCACTTCTCCAGGAGCAGATGGGAAGGCAAGAAGTTGAAAGGGCAAAATGCCAAGTCCTCTGACATCCCCTGCAACTTTAGCGGCGAGATTTCTCATCACCTCATGGAAACAAGCCTTCAGAGACTGCATCTCCTGCTGTTAAAATGAATGTGGAAACTCCATTAGTTTCTATGGCACGGTGTCAGCCTCTTCTTATATTCTGGCAGGGGAGAGAGAAAGGAAATGCTGTTCTCCAGTACGGAGCCGAATCTGCCTCCACTGGCTTTCTCCACCTTGCTGGGTGTTCATGGGGCCGTGTCCCCATGCATATTCATCCTGGCTGCTTTGCTTAGCAATACCCCTGTCAGTTAAAAGGTGTCACTCATCAGGAAAGAATGTGAAAAGGCAGTTTATGTGGTAATATTGTCTTTGTTTTTGATTAAGCCTGCTGCTGATCAAGCTCCCCTTGTCGTGTCAGCTACAGAATGAATATTCATACAATGCAGAGAAGCAGGGAAACTCACTAGAGCAGAAATTTTTACTGGTTTTCAAAAAAAAAAACAAAACAACCTGTTGTTTTCTTCTACCACTGCTCCCACCAGCCTGCAGTCCAGCCTGCGAGCAGCCAACATCTTGCAGGCTGTCTGTATGCTTGAACAGACCTCGGAGGTGTCAGGCTCCCCGAGTGCCTTGGCTGCTCTACAGCAGAGGTGCACTGGCACCACTGGAGCTGGTTTGATGTGCCTTGGCTGAGGAGCTTGCCTGTAGGAGATGATTTTACAACAAACAGCAAGGCACAGCGTCATAGGAGGCCATCCCCACTGCTTAAAGCTGCAGGAAAAGTGACACCGAGGCACCACGTGGAGCCATCTACCAGCACGGAGAGACAGCAGTCGCTGGGTGTCAGTTCATCCTTTATGGGGATTCCAGGGGCTCATGGTCCTTGCAGGGGTCTGCTCCCAAGGATGAGTTAAGTCCAGCTCTGCCTCCACAGAGGCAGCTCAAGATCATAGAATCACAGAATTATAGAACGGTTAGAGTTGAAAAGGACCTTAAAGATCATCCAAGTTCCAACCCCCCTGCCATGGGCAGGGACACCTCCCACCAGACCAGGTTGCTCAAAGCTCCATCCAGCCTGGCCTTGAACCCCTCCAGGGATGGGGCAGCCACAGCTTCTCTGGGCAACCTGTTCCAGTGTCTCACCACCCTCACAGGAAAGAATTTCTTCCTAATATCTAATCTAAATCTCCCCTCTTTCAATCCCTCTCCGGCTCTCCTGTAGCTCCCTTCAGACATTGGAAGGCTGCTAGAAGGTCTCCCTGGAGCCTTCTCTTCTCCAGGCTGAACAACCCCAACTCTCTCAGCCTGTCCTCATAGGTGAGGTGCTCCACCCCTCTGACCATCTTTGTGGCCCTCTGCTGGACCCGTTCCAACAGATTATCTTGTATAAAAAAGATAGAGATGATTTTTCTTTTGCTTAAATTCAACCCCATGCCTAATGAACCCCTCTGCATATGAACCATATGCACAGGGCACCTCTACGCTCACAAGTTAAAGAAACTCTTTGAAAGAGCTTTCCTCACCAAGCAATATCCTTTGGAAAAGACTTAAGTACGCAAAACAAATCAGCTTAATATAGGCTCATGTAGGCATCACATGGGGCAAAAGCCAAGTGTTTCACAGTGAAAGCTGTTTCCTGTGTTCCTGGTGCCATCCGTGGTGAGGCATCCAGTTGAAAGCGGGCATATTAAAGATAGAGCAAACACACGTGACAGATGTAGCATATGCAAAGCCCCCGAGAATATTTGCAGAACAAGTCAAACCATCCAGCACTTTCGTCTTAAATCGAGCCTACAGTAAGCATATGTTCAGGGGCTGTGTTTAATGTATGTAATCGGTGTCTGAGAAAAGGGCACAGGGACCTCGTCGCTGTAATAAACTCAATTAGTACACAGACTGCTGATTTTTTCATGCAGGCAATTTAATGGAAAAAAAAAACCAACCCTCCAAAATAGTGGCTAGACTAAAATACATGATGTGCTGTGCAGGTTTTGCATTGAATATCCTGGATTTACTTTAAGGACATTCTTTAGAGAATATTGATTGGGATTTTCAGGGGTGGCTAAACGACTTAAAAGGATAACTCCCATTGACTTGTTCCACTGTGCAATGGAATAAATCAATAAGGCTTGTTCTCCTTGAGCTATTTAGGGCAAAACCCAATAAAAGATTCAGGCATTGCAGCACCTAACTTTTGGGGCTTGGTCCTCACTCTGAAGCCCAGAACTGTACATTTGTCATCTGCCCCCCCACACCCCATTGGACATGGACAAGTCAATCACCTCAGAAAGGAGTTGGATGCTACGTAGGGAGCGTGTTTGAAACCCTGTTCTCCAAGCTGTCCAGAAAGCTGCAGGCTGAGAACTGCTTGAGCTCAGTCCCTGTCATCCAAAGTCTTTGTCACACCACTCACTACACTGGTCTTCCAACTAGCTCTCTCCCTGCTGAGCAGGCCACATCCAAACAGCTTTTCTTCTTGGGGACAATAGGCTACAAGCTTGGTGATCCAATGAGTCATGAATTTTTTGCTTCAGAGTAGCAGAACTTCAGCAGGAAAGAAAAGGCTCTTCTGCCCCTCGTGGGGTACTTATGGAATTCTCCTAGGAGACTGGAGATGTTGATTTAGCCAGTTTCAACACAAATTTGGAGTTCTTTTTAGATACCAAGAGAGGGGGACCAAGTCATTAGGCTAATCTGTAGAGGCTGTGAAAGCCCTTGCCAGAAGTATAATTCAACAGGGAGCCCCATTTCATCATATGTCAGGTATTTTCAAAGACCTGCTCGGTAGGACAGGTCCCTTGGAGGATTTAGGGTGAGAAAATATGTAGTTTCTGGTGTCCGGGTCAGTTTGGGAGAGGAAGAGGCACGAGGCAGTTCTGTGGAGAGAAGTTCAGCTCATGCCCAAAAGCAGGAAACAGCCTGAAACAAGGAGGCACCTTGCAAGTCTGGGGTTAAGCAGGAGCTGGCTGCAGCATTCCCAGAGGGAAATTTTTGTACTTGAGTCGCTTGACTCCATTTGGGCCTGTTATAGCTAATGATGTCCTTTATTGGTGCTAATTCTTACCCACTGCTTGGCAACATGTGCTGCAGCGGAGAAGTCCACATAAAGGTATTTGACATGGGATGGAGTATCTACCCTGAGTCGGAATCTAAAGCTTGGTAAGAGGATTGTGCAGGCAGTTATATGAAACCAATATGCTCCCTGCTTTGCTGACGCAAATAAATCCTGAAGTGACTCTGGTGACAGCATTCTGCAAGAGGGGAATAAAGGGAGCTTGCCAGAGCATCTGTATTTCCCTTGTGCTTTACAGAAAAGACATATGGATCTTCATAGAAAATTATAACCTCCTTGAACAATGTAATAGGTAATTATATTCCTGACTTAGAAATTCTATGGCAAACTGAATATAAAAAGCCTCACTCGGTTCTGCAGTTTTCTCGAGTGCCCTGTCAAATCTCTTCTTTTCATCCCTTTTAAAAGCACATAACTTTTACCTCAGAGACCACCGAGTGACTCTTCTTGGTCCCATTATAGAATCATAGAATGGTTAGAGTTGGAAGGGACCTTAAAGATCATTGAGTTCCAACCCTCCTGCCATGGGCAGGGACACCTCCCACCAGACCAGGTTGCTCAAAGCCCCATCCAGCCTGGCCTTGAACCCCTCCAGGGATGGGGCAGCCACAGCTTCTCTGGGCAACCTGTTCCAGTGTCTCACCACCCTCACAGCAAAGAATTTCTTTCTGGTATCTAATCTAAATCTCCCCTCTTTCAATTTAAAACCGTTACCCCTTGTCCTGTCACTGCTCTTCCTGACAAAGAGTCCCTCTCCGGCTCTCCTGTAGCTCCCTTCAGATATTGGAAGGCTGCTAGAAGATCTCCCTGGAGCTTTCTCTTCTCCAGGCTGAACAACCCCAGTTCTCTCAGCCTGTCCTCACAGGAGAGGTGCTCCAGCCCTCTGATCACCTTCATGGCCCTCTGCTGAACCCGCTCCAACAGGTCTGTGTCCTTCCTGTGTTGAGGACTCCAGAGCTGGACACAGTACTCCAGGTGGGGTCTCACGAGAGCAGAGTAAGGGGTAGAATCACCTTCTGCGACCTGCTGACCATTAGATCTACACGCCCCCACCGCACCAGGTTATTTTGGAGGAACCCCCTCCGCAGCATCCTCAGAGGGGCTGCCAGCACACGCAGGTGTCACCAAGCATTGCCCAGAGACCTGACAGCATTGGCCAGGAGCCATGTAGCTGCCTTCCCCAGCAGCCCCCGGAGGGCACAAAGGCAGCCCCACACCTTCCTCACCACTGAGGGTTCGGAGCGGGCTGCACCAGGGAGAGAGCAGGCAAAATGCTCATGAAATTGTCTGTCCCCTGGTCCTGGTTTGCTCTACCTGCTCTGTTGGTTCCAAAATTTGCTCGATGCCTGGGAAAAGTTTGTCGGCTGCCTTTGCCTTCCTCCTCCCCACCCCTTCCAGAGCGTGAAAAGCGGTCATCGTCGATGCCTAGGCCTTGTACAAAGGTGTTTTTTTCAAAGCACCCTGTAAACATTAACTCATTAAGAAAATACAATTAAGATTGTAAGTAGCTGAAACCTCTTTAGGGTTGCTCCATTGTAACCCAAAAATATCACATGTAATTTCAGTGATACTTGCTCAATGATTATAAAAATAAAATAAAAAAAAAAATGCCCCAAGGCTGAAAAGGTGGATGGTAAATTGCAGCTGCAAATTAATTAAAATAATCAAACAAGCCAGAGGTAACTCCCACAGCAAGGTGGTTGCTTCTCAAGGCAATGCTAACGGAGCATTTACCATTGGGGGTTGCCTGGTTTTAATAAAATATCTGTGATTACCTGATTAGCTGATCATTGTGCAGAGCATTTTGTTCTCAACACAGCCACGCAGCCAAGGAGGAGAAAAGACAGGCTTTTATCAGACAAGGCTTGTTTATTTAAAACGTATAATTGACTTCTCCTGGTTTTTTTTGTAAGGAAGCATGATCCAACAAGCTGCTCACCTCCAACTACACATACTGCTTCTCCTCTCACCAGTCTGAGATGAGCCAGTTTCCTGGCAGGCGCTTATCTTGGCAAGGTTACCAAAATGATCTGGAATAAACGGCAGGAACACTGCAATGGGTACGAGAAACCAACCTTTAATGGTTAGAAGCAGTCACCGGCCATTATCGTATTGCCCGAGTCACAGGCCATCGTGCCAGAACGGTGACGACAACATAACCAGCTGTGGTTGTGCCCCCCCACGGTGTTACTGGAGGAATAAACTGGTTTGGTTTGATAATTTCTTGGGGGGTCAAAATACAATCCCCGTTTTTCACTGCATTCTTAAGGGCAGTCCTGGTGCAGGAAAGCAGCGCTTGGGAATAAAAGGTTCTGACAATATACTGGAACACCAGTAAACTTGGAAAAGTCAAAGAAGACATGAAAACTAGACACCTCATGCATGTAACTGTATATTTATTTCTTTTTAAAGAACACTCCTTAAATGTATTGTAAGTCAATATACAAACTTGGTTTCACAGATTTATAATCCACTAAATAGCACAAAATATAATCCAGGTCGTTGGTTTCTTTCATCTCTGTGTGTGTGTGTGTGTTTGTGTGTGTGTGCGTGCGTGCACACACGCATGCTGCTGGTGGCAGTGGCAACCCACCACACGTGTTCAAACACAAGCCCGGGCTCCTCCTGACTTTCCTCTGGAGCAAGCCTCATCCAGATGGAGACCCTGTTCTGGAAGACTGTGACTTTCTCACCCATGAATCCTGCTCCTTGAAGAGGCTGGGGTGGTGGTGCCCTCTGCCTCCCCGCACGGCCACGGTCCTCCCCTGAGGCTGACCCTGAAGCTCCTCCATCATCCTCCCCTGAAGCTGACCCGGGTAGCGCAGCAGGGAGTGACCAGCCGTGGTGTTCAAGTGCAAGGAAACACCTTTTTTCACCTGCTCCAAACACCTCTCTGACACTCCGGGCCACCCCTGCGTGACACCTATGTCCAATGGTCAACCCTCACCAGCAGGGGACTGCCGGGGCTCGGTGGGGCGAGCCAGCGGGCCGGCTCCTCGCCCAGCCCCGTGCGGCCGTAGGGGCCTGGCCACCCTGCTGCTGGTGGCCGGACTCTGCCTGCCGGTGGCCAGCAGTGCCCCGGCTCCGTGCCCGGTGGCACAGCAAACCTGGCCTGTCCCACCGAGCGACACAGACGGCACCAGTGATGCACCTGCACATATTTACATGGGGTGGAATGTATTCCCATCGCTTTTTAAAGGAGTTTATAGATCAACATGTTCACATAAGACCAAATACTTTTAATATATTTATAACTGTTTTATAAAGCTTTGAAAAAACTCACAATAGCACATTGTTTTACTTTAATGCTTTACGGTACTATCAGTTTAAAATCACAATCAGCACTTAAGTTATAGTCAATCCGGCAAACAAGAGACAAAAAAAAAATTACAAGAGTTAAGAACTGACTGATACATCCTTTATCTTTTCTTTTTTAACTAATGCATAAGTGCAGAATAAGATAAGATACTCTAGTTTAAATATCTTGTTTTACAATATACATTTTGTTCTAATTACGCAACAGTAAATCCCATGCTTCACATAGAAAAGCAATCCACAACATTAAGAAAAAAATTTACAATTTATGAAACAAAGTAAATAAATATTAGTATTACAGAATCAGAGCTGTACATAAAAGCTGTTCAGTTTTAATCATATAAAAATATGTTTTAGTGCAACCTCACATATATTGATGCTGTTTTGCTTTACATCATTTAGATCCAAGTGTCCAAAAAAGGAAAGAAATTACATTTATTACAAAGCAGATACACAAATTCTAAAATATGTACAAATTACTGCTAAAAAAATGCTTATAAGAATATAAGCAAAGTAAAGAAAAGGCACAAACATCTGTACAATTTAAAAGTACCAGACCCAATAAGAATTTCAAATTTAGTTTTGGTCAGGCTCAAGATGACTTGTTATTTTATCTAATTCTTTTGATATAACAAAAGTATATATAATAGCAAACTACTGTAACTTAGAACAGGCATGCTGTAAAGTTGAATACTTCTATCTCTAGGAAAAAAAAAAAAAAAAAAAAAAAAGTGGGGTGGGGTAAATGGTAAATGGTGAAAGTCTCCATGCATCTCAGATCAATGTGGCTTGCTCTTCTCGGATGACGGATCTTTTCTTTCCTGTGTGCTTGATGGGGGCTCGCTCCTGCTGTGAAAGCCCAGCTGCCGGACGTCCACAAAGCTCTTGCTGTAAAAGGTGGGATGGGCTAACGCAGTCTGTGATGTACCAAAACTGTCCTGTTCACCACCGTGCAAGTCAGGATGGGTGGCTGAGGCACAGGTCTGGCCCGGCTCAGATCCACTAAAGTGTTTAATGCTAAAATGTGCACTTTCTAAGGGTTTCTGGTGAGGCTCGGGGGGCCTCTGCAGCTGCTCCGCCCCGTGCAGAACGGCTTCTTCTGTGGCGATTCGCAGAGAGGCTATGGCTTTTGTACAAGTCTGTATGTTCTCCTCCTGCTCCCTCTCGGTGGCCACGACGCTCTCCTCCGACGTGCTCTGCGCCAGCAGCAGCAGCGGGGAGGAGGGGGCGCTGGGGGGAGCGGCGGGGTGCAAGCTGTGGGGAGAGGAACCTTTCTCCTGGTGCTTAGAAACGCCGTAGGATTCTTTCGTAAGGATTTCCCCGGTCCCTCTCGGCTTCTCCTCGGAGCCCTCCCTCTGCAGGGCCAGAGCGGAGGGAGGGTGTAAACCTGAAAGGGCCACCGGTACCGAATGGACCATCTGGATCCCCCCGATGGGCATCATGGGGATGGGCGCTCGGATCTGCTGCTGGGAGTGTAGTGGAAGATGACTGAAGACGTAGTCGCTCGGACCTTCGGGGAACGGGCTAGACCCACGGTGCTCCATACCTCCTTTTTCTCCATACACGTTGAAGTAAGGCCCCTGAGACAACCCCCTTCTCTGTAACCAAAAAAAAAAAACAAGACACAAAAGAAACGTCAGCGCTGCTACTAGTGAAATTCTTGTCCGGCTGCCAAACCACCTATCTGTTTTCCTGTCTAACACAACCGCCCGTTCCGCGCAGCACCTTTCACGCAGATGGATCCCAAAGCATTTGGAAAACTCCACTAATTGCTTATCCAAACAACATGGGAGGTTTTGCTTAGCTCAGCCCTACAGGGCTCATGCCTCTGAGGTGAAAGGCAGCAGCCAGTTGAGAGCGTTCGGTAACACAATGCAGCAATTTAGGTCAGGAAGTGGAGAGTATTATATTCAACAGAAACTGCGGAGAGAATTTGGGGTAGAGTTTCATTCCCCAGGAGAAATTTGGCCAGGAGATCCATCTTGCCCTCTCTTTTGGCAAACTGTGCAATCTGTGCTGGTATTGGCAGTCCACGCTGGGTATCAAGGCTTTGCTGAAAGCTCCTGCTCTGGAGCCCCAGAGAAGGCACTTGCTCCTCTTACCCTCCACCATGAGCTTTACCCAACCCTTGATGAAAGGGGCCGGGCATTTCCATGGAAGTTCAAGTGCCTCTGTGCAGTGAAAACCCAAATTTTTATAGTCATTAAGACAATGGAGCACCACTTTGGCCTATCTGAAGTGTACACAATAAATAATAACAAAAGCACAGGCATTAGCTGTGAGTGAAAGTGATGATTCTGTCACAGGGAGACTCACCCACTCATAATGGGATTGAGAAGAATGAGGGATTTTGTAACGGCTAATAAAACCCAATCTTGCAATATTGACATTTTCAGTGCCTTCCCATTAGTTCCTGCCTTGGAAGAATGAATAGCTCCATCTCCACTCAGTATTAAATATGCCCCGGGCTTTTGGGTTTCTCTTTTTTTCATTCTTAACATTCAAAATTTGTTTTCTATCTGATGATTAAGTATCGTTTATTGCTGACCAGAGGAATAACGATGACAGAAGCGCAGGATGACATTTTCATAATTGTGTGTGGGATTTGGCCACACAAAACTCTGGGGGACTCCCACAGGAAATTAAATGAACGAAAATGTTCATCTCGGCTCTGCAAATTGACCAAACACCTATCAATTGCCCCAGAGCTGTAGTGCTGCCGCAGCCTTGGCGTGGCAGCCCGAGGACTGCGCTGCGAAAAGCCAATGCATTAAAGAGGCAGCACTTCACTGCTGGGAAATCCTAGCTCTCAAGGCATTAAGCAACCTCTTGATCCCATCCCAGAGAACTGGTTTAGGGGGCAATTAAAGATTCCGTTTCCGTGCTACCCCGGGGCTCAATCTCACTGTGCTCAGATGCTTTGTCCCGTTCGATATAAATCAACGTCGAGACAGGAAGGGTGACCCATAATCATCAGACTCAAACTTAAGAGATGTTATTATTCAGTGCCTTATCTGTGTTGGGAATTTTCCTATTCAGAAAGTGAGACACGAGTCTCATAAAAGAGAAACTGTCACAAGAAAGCACAGTGAGAGCGTGTTATACCGCTGAATGGGGAAAAAATTACAGAATAAACTGCAGTTGCCAAGCCACAAGACACAGTTCACCTATCCTGTCAGTCCTTCCTATCGCCAACCTCACCTCTGCACAGCTGCTTGCCCCCCCTTTTTTTTTCCATCTTTGGTCTGTCAACCCGTTTCTCAGTCATACTGTCCTCTTGGCTGTTTCCTAAGCCATGACATTTATCACTATTGCATCTGATGTGAACTTGGGCTAAGGGAAATAGAGCAAAAGCAACCAAAAAAAAAAAAAAAGAGTAAAACTCATCGAAGAACAAACCTAGTCACACACAAACCTCTAATTGAGAAAGACACGGCTTTCGTGTTGTACCCTGCCACAGTTTCCAAAGGGAATAGAGCAGCAGTCTGTCCTGGTCGGATAGAGGTGGGTAAGAGGATAGAAACTGCTACACGCTTCCAGATGAGCACTACCATCCAATATATGTCTCATGTGCATAGTTTTTACACAGCCAGTGACAGCGTGTGCATCTCCACTGGATGCCTTCCAAGCCTGGGTGAGCGCATATCGGATTATCTTCCTCTAGCTCCAGCAGATAAGTTTGGAAACAGCCAACATAAGTGGTTCCAGGCATTAAAAACTGTTCATGCCTCTTTCCCTGCTTTTAGTTCCTTTACCAATACCTAGCAGTTTCATACCTACAGGCAGTCACATGTATGCATACTCACGGGGAAAGACTGAATATTAGAGGAGCTGCGTTCTTTTCACAAACATCACGAAAATCCAAATACTTTACTCTGTTGACAGGGCAAGTATTGTATCCCATCACTGAGCACCATGCAGAAAAGTCACAGTATGTTGTTGCAGAGCAGTCAGAATGGGTTCCTGCCAGTGCACTGAGATGAGCTCCTCTCCTTGCCAGGTGCTGGGAATCCAGTTAATCTCCTATTAATTCTCATTTGTTTCAGTTTAGCGTATATCTCTCCTGCTCCAGGTGATATTTCCCAAGCAACAATATTCTGAAGGAGCTTCTCACAAAACTCTATGACCTGGTGATAAAGCTAGACCACCACACCCCTGAGCAAAGCCATACCCAGCCTCACAGGTCCCCCAGAATGTCTTGGGGATGAGATAGGGTTTACCCTGTGTCTGGAACATCACCCAGAACGGGCTGGGGGGGGGGATTAAGGGGAAGATGACATTTCAGAGCCGAGTACCCTTCCCAGACATCCTCCTGACAGCCTCAGACCACAGCCTGCAAAAAGATGGCAGGTGGGAAACAATCTCTTTGATTACTGTATCGTAAGGTACTTGAGGCTTTTTAAAGTTAAAAAACAGAAAATGTTGAACTCTAGCGTGAAATTCAATAGCAGAGCTTATTATTGATGTGTTCTCTAAAAGACATGATGCTTAATAAAGTAATAAAATAAATCTGCGTGGACTTCAGTCTCAGGATCCACTCGACTCGGAGTCCTGCTGAGAAGGCACCACAGCAGCCTCCAATGCACAGGTGGTGTATCGGGTGAACTATTTAGAGTTTACCTGGACTTCAAAAGTTTTACGCTGGCTTTCTGTACAGGAAGGCCTTTCACTCAAGATGATAAAGTACTGAGTGCTTGGGAAGGGATTCAATATCCATACGTCTCGGATGATCAAAGGAGCTTAAGTCCTATCGACTTTCAAGTGGGTACGGAGATGCCTAACTCCCTTCGGCCCTTCTGGATACATCAAGACAGGCTTCAGACTTTGAAATGAATGAGAGGTGCAACAAAAAAGCAAAATCCACTACCTCCTACAAGTTAAAACAGTTGTTAGGGTCAAGCTTGTACTGCTCACAGCAAGATATATTCATGGTCTCACTGTGTCTAGCCCTGGGACTGGAAGAAGAGGGAAAAGCTCTGGGCCACCCTAGGAGGTAGCAGGGTGCAGCAGAAGTGGGGACAGCCAGGAACAGAGTGAAAATGTTGCTCCTGGATCCCACGTTCACAATGTAGGTGAGGTTGTGGGGTTGTAGGGGAAAGTTGCTTTGGACTATGAGGTCTCTTCTTGCTCACTTGGATGCCCACTCACAGTTGAAGTGCACTTGCTGCAATCCCAGTGCACGTTTTCTGGTTTAATTTCATCTGAAAACAATCCAGGTCACTTATTCCAAGACTGCTCTGCAATGTGAGTGAAAGCACAATAAATGTGACACCAGAGATATATGCCTGATCCAAACTAAAACGCTAACAGAGATGCACTCAAGGGGCACAAAAGCAGCCTTCCCATCTCTCCTCTTCTCTCAGGACTGGCATAAAATGACTGGGGAGAAGAATCAGAGCCCTTCAATAACGGCACCAGCCTCCTCAGAAAGGACAGAGACCTCTGGTATTCACTGGAGAGAAGATCCCAAATGCATTTAGAGAGCAACGTGCATCTGCCTTTAAAGATGGCCATTTAACTTGCCAATGCCAAATGTGCACCAGCATCAACCAAAGCCTCAGGCTGCTTTGGAGAGAGTATCCTGTGGCAAGAGCGTATCCTGTTATTAACTTCCAAAGAAGAAAAAAAAGGTATGCTCTTTTGTATTTTTGTGTAATCTACAAAAAAAGTTACTTTCCCCACGCTCTTTTCCACTTCCTAAAGAAATAATTTCAATTGCTTTCTATGTGGTGCTTCCAACACCAGAGCACTTTACAAGTTCTTTGCACAGGACCACCAAAGTGCAGGAACGTTCAAGGTGGGGGGGAAAGCACAACAGGAAGGGGAACTAGACCAGCAGTGGCCAAAGAGACTAAAGCCAATAAAACAATTCCAGTGGAGAAGAAAGAAAACTGGCCTCTTCTGGGAAACGCAGGCAGCAGAAGCACAAAACCACTCTTATTCCTGCATGGACTGGGAACGCAATGCAGCTCTGAAAGAGGAAGCAGGATTGCAAACTGGCATCTGCATCACTGATGCAGTTGCTAATCATGTTCTGATTTGCTGGATTTCACTTCTCTGAAAGTGAAAAACAGCCTTTATTCCTTTTTCTTCTCTGACAGCTTTCACTTATAGCAAGTTCAGGTGTTATTTGCCTTCCCACACACTGAGTGAAATAACTTGTGTTTCACCTAAACCCAACTACTGTTTGGCTAAAGTATGTCTTCCTGAAAGTCATCAAGAGGTGGGGAATCCATCTTTCCTTCCTTGCAGTCATTTTTTGAGATGTGCAATCATCCTCACTTGTCATTTCCTCATTTAAATTTGCCTGGGTTTTTCACTGCTACATGCCTGATCCTACCTCAAAAATAAGATAAGTGCTAAAAGCCCATCTGGCATGGTGGACTTTCCAAAAGGAGGAACTAAGGGTGTTAAAAGAGTCCTCATAATGTGCTAAACGCCTTGCTCGAAGGTGTGCATAACACACAAGGCAAGCATTACAGCAAGAACTGTCAGATGGCCAAGGGTGACTGTTGCATACCCTTTTGCCAGCATCATCACGCATCCAAAAATCTCTACTACAGGATGCCGGTGGAAGTGTCTCATGAGGGACATTAGGGACTGGGGGTCCTTGCACAATGTCAGTGGTTAGGGTCTCATAGAATCCCTTCCATTTGATACTAAGATATCACGACTGTTAAACTGGTTGCTCTCCTTGTGCTTCCTTACTTTCTCAGTGGAACTGTTGGCCAGATTTGGACCCTCTCTCAGCTACGCAGTGATGGTCCCTATGAGGGTGCAGCAGGGTTTCACTATGCCCTTCCTCCAGAACCAACTTAGCCAGCCACCCCCCTCCGCTGCTTCCCCAAAAACTTACCAGGGCATGGGGCCATGCCTAAGACGTGGGAGAATTACCTGCGTTGCTCTCTCCTACATACATGGCCGCTCACATTGCACCTTTCCCTTATCCCCCTGAAAAGCTGGGAAGCCACTTGTGGACCTGCCAGGCTGGTGGCATCTCGGCTCTGTTCAGTCCATCCCTACTTCAGCCACCTCTGCCCAGCTGCATCCCTCACTCCACTCCCAGGTGCAGGTAGCACATCAGCCTGGCTCCACAGAGAAAAGTCACCCCAGAGCTCCAGAAATGCTGATTTTATGAGCTCAGGGTTCAATTCTTCTCCTCTACAGAGAAGCATCCAAAAGACTACACAAAGAGCCAAGAAGAATGGCAATGAGGAAGCAGGGAGGAGAGCCCTGCCGGGAGGAGGACGGGGATGCAGGAGCCCTGAGGCAGTGGGAGTCTGACACAGCTTGCCCCGGTTGTACCCACACATATGGGCTGACGAGGCAGGCAGTGAGAGGGCAGCAGCAACATCAAACACGGCAAGGGAAGCATACAAAATAAATAAATAAAGAAATAGAATAAAATAAAAAAGTTCCTTAACTCTAAAGAGCAAATTTATTTGTGAAGGGAGCGCTTTGCTAATGCTAGAGCCTGTCAAAAGTGCCGAGTCGGCAGTTTCTGAGAGCTGATTTACCAAAAGGGAACAGCACAGACAGCAGCTGGGCGAGTTTTGCATATTTCCATTTCCACCCAGACGGTCGCATCCCTGCCGAAAGAGCCACTTGCGATGGCACTTTCTGCAGGGCAGACAGCTGCCCGCTCCTGTCACACCATAACATCCTCTAAACTCCAGCCACGGGTCCTGATTTCCATGGGCACCCTGCTTTTCTGAGAGGTTCCGTTCATTTGAGCGTTTTTGTGCCATTAAGCCATACTCCAGTGATGGGCACGGGACTGCAGTGTGAGGGCCCTAAGCCCTGATCTGGGTTCGATCTCATTTGACAGTCTGGAATGTAAAAGGTTTTACAGTGCAGAAACGAGCCTCACACGCCACATAAGCTTCCTGAGACATTTTAAAATAATATAATATATCTATAAAATAAATATAATAAAGACGGGGGCAGTTAATGTAAGCCAGTCTAATTTCACTGAAGTTAATGGAGCTACTCAGGCTTGTACCAAGTGAAGGTTTGACCCTTAGGGTGGCTCTCCTGCATCTAACTGAATCAACACCCCATCTTGGTCCCTGTCTATTCCAAATGTCTTCTCCAAATGTTCCAGGACTTCCCACCAAGGATCAAAGCTTACACCTTCTTCTTCTACGAATCTGTAAAGTTTTTTAAAATCCTCTGCACAGATTAGGTAAGAACACTGGTTTTTGACAACGGGAGTGAAAATATTCCTTCATACTTACTGAATGCCCCACTGGAATAGATTCAGACTGTAAATATTGACCCATGGACAACGCTGGGTTATGGTATAAACCCCTCCGGGGAGAGGCCGCTCTAACGGAGGCCATGTATCTCCTCTCTCTCCTGGGAGACAAATCTCTTCGAACAGACGCATCTTTCCCTGGTGACATTGGTCTCCTGGGTGATAGGTGACGTCTTGGTGACACGTCCCGTCTTGGCGATAACTCTCTCCTCAGCACAGCCTCCTTCCGCGGGGAAAGGTGCCTCATGGGTGAAATATCTCTTCGGGGTGACAGATGCCTTCTGGGTGACAAATCCCCTTTGGGCATTAAATACCTCTTTGGTGAGTTATCTCTATAGGGTGAAGAATCGTAGCTGGGTGACGACTGTCGACTGGAAGGTGAGAGGTCCCTCGGAGACGAACTGGGGTCTAAGGAAAGCGCGTAATCCTCATCCATGCAACTAGGTATGTCCAACCGGTCTTTATCGGGCTCCGAATCGGTGCTCTTACTCTGGAAAAACCTCTGATATTCTGTCATCTGTGAGTCTTCACAGGAGTCGCTCGGTGTTATAAGCTGAGTAACCTGAATGCTAGGTAAGGTGACCAAGTAACTGATGAGGGAGGAGTGTCCCACGGAAAGGGAGCCCTCAGGGGAAGCCCCCTGCGATGCCCCAGCCGAGTTCACCGAGAGGGAGGAGAACCGAGGGGGCTGCGGGCTGGTGCTTCTTGATCTGGTTTTTGGTGTCGAGTCTCCCTGAGTATCATCGAAATCATCCTCATCGTCATCGTCATCATCGTTATCGTCGCCATCCTCGCCGTCCGACTCCTCCGCGTCAGAAAACTGGTGCTCTGCCGACAGGCCTGCCAGGTTGCTGCTCTTCTCTGCCTCCTGCTGCATGTCCTCCATGTTTTCTGAAACAGCCAAGGCAAGTCAAAATAGTGAGCCAAAATCCCACCTCTTAACGCCTTCCCCCACGTTCGTTCCCCACCCAGCACGCCCATTGCCCGTTGTTGGATGTTCTTCATCTGGGATGGCTGCAGAAGGCCATTCTTCATAGCCCCAAACCGCAGTTTTTCATAGTAATACCTTAAAGTTCTATCCTTGAAAGGATAAAAGTATAAAAGGCAAATTCACCCCACTCCACCTTGCAATTTTGCTAAAGGTTGCCATCTCTCACATCTAAATCGAAAAGATCGGGAACTTTGTATGAGACAGAGGACAACAGGTCATTCTTTTATTTCTAGCTCCTCCCCATGTATCTTCATAAAGAATGCAACTCAGACAAATGGATCGGATTTATTTTTTATACTTCCTGTTTATTAAAAAGATGCCTCTTAATTAAAAAATGCCCCAAATACTCTTAATACATTTTCCCATGCCAGCCACTGTGCTAAAGTGCAATGAGTCATTTGCATACTCCAGAGGCCATTCCAACTAAATTAAATCATTCTGGCATACCTGCTTCTTCTGTTTCAGCATCATCTACGGATGTCATTGATACTCCAAGCTCCAGGCATTTTTTCATGTGTGCTTTAGACTTCATATGTTTTGTCAGATTTCCTATGGATCAGAGATTAATCCAATTAACGGACAACAGCAAAGATCACTCTCCAAGTCAGGTTTTGGTGTATCTTAAATCCATTATCCTGCAGATGGGGGTTTTAGTTTTAAGAAAACCACAACAGACAGGGCTGACTCATCCAGCCCATTGCCCTCAGAGGCTGTTTTAATGAGTGGGTTTTTATATCTTCCAAATAAAAAAAAAATTATTTCCAAAAAAATTAAACTTGGGGCCTGAGAGGTATATAGGCATCTCTCCAATTTTCCACATGACATTTAGGCACCCCAGTGAGCTAAAAAACTCACTTTTGGATATTATCTATCCCTGGGCTCGGTGTTTGTGACACGTATAGACTGCTCGGACATCAAGGTAAGTCCAATGCACACCAGCCATTCAGGGCTCATGCTCCTCATTTCCCAGGGGTACTTTCAAGCTAAAGGCTCTCCCATGAACTTCACACGTAGGTTCCAAATGCTCATGTAGGTTCAAGCATTTTGAAGCAAAAGTACCCCCCAAAAAAAGACATTTATGGGAGACTTCTCTATGCAAGTTTACCATCTAGCTGCAGTCTCTGCACTGAAAGATGTACTTGCAGCATTCACCTGGCATGTGGGAAATCCAAGTTCAGCTCCCTGCTTTGGAGTACGGATCTGAACCAGACACAGCAGGGATTTGAAATCAGATCTCCCATTCCCCTGAGGGAGCAAGCTAACACTAGACTATTGACTTTCTGGAGTGTCTGTCTTGGTCTGTTTTTTCACAGATAAGAAAACTGGGTTGAGGCTGGCCCCAAGAGACTTTTTATGGCAAAGAATCTTGAGCACAAAGCACAAGCTGAAGAAATGAGAATATCACTCTAACCCATTAACCACTTCAATCACATTTACACCACCAACAGGGAAAGCACGGCACAAGCAAACCCAACCCACTGCCAAGACATGGGGCTTCTTAGCTCAAGGAAAGCACTCTGTGAATGTAACTATGCTGCTTTTGGGAGTCCAACCAGGATCTCCAGGTGGTGCCTGTGGCATATGCAACCTGGAGGCGGGAACACTCTACCACTCTGTTGGATAGTGGAGCTGTGCTCAGAAGCTCACAAGCCAGGCTCCTCCTCTGACTTTCGGGGCCATCTAGTTCAAATAATTCCCTTCTCAGAAAGGGAATTTTCTTATTGTGCCTGTGCACTGCATGACAAGTCTAACCTGGTCACTGATGCCTCTGGATGGCTAAATGCTCGGGGTGTACACTGAAAACCTAAGTACCTCTGAAGGTCTGTCCCCTACTGTTCTCAGCAAAATAGCAGCAACAGATATGAGGCTGACAACTGCTCCTAAGCAGTAATGCACCAGTTAAACACTTCTTGTACTTCGAAGGCTAACTTAGTCTCTTCCAACTCATGCCCTTCTTGTGCAATAGCATACCACCTCCTCCCTGTTCCTTCTTCTCTGCCAGAAATGCCAGCCTCAGCAAGCAATTTCACATTTCTTTCCATGCCATCTCTTCTGCCTGGAATGTCCTCCCTGAACACAGCTGCAAAACCACAATCTTCCTTCAGCTCCCTCCTCAAGACCCATTCCTCCAGCAATGTCAAATGCAAACAATGATCCAAGAACAGCTCACCAGATTGTCTACTGGGACTACAAATGAGCAGCTCCTTGTCTTTGTCTCTACACCCCCATGAAAGTTCTCATCTTAAATTAGGTTGATGGGTCTACTACCATCCATCAGCTATTCCCATCTTTGGCAGAGGGAGAAGTGCTGGAGTCATGGAAACTATTACAATTCTCAATCCTCAAAACAGCCATGAAGCTGCACTGGGATCTTGGGAGAAATTTCCTTCAGCTTCCTCTCTCCTCCTTCAAGTAAGTTCAGCGCACTGGGACCAGAATCCATTTCCCTTGTCTGCCAAAGGGGAGCTAAGAAACTGAGAATGTAAGGTTTATTTGGGCTGAGCTACAAAGAAATGCCACAAAAGAAAAGGATTTTTTTTTTTTTCTTTTAAGGAGATAGTTGCAATGCAAATCCAAATTCCAGAGAATATCATTATCTGTGGCCTCAGGGTGACAAATGGAAGCTTTTTTCTGTGCTGATAAATACATGTGAACACAAGCTATCAGATCTCTATTCATAATTAATGCCACAGTGGATGGAGTGGCCCATCTGGGAGACATACATTATTTATAAACTTGAAACTGACCCACTGTAAAGCCTGTGAAGGCATGTTTTCCTCAGCAGCTGATGCTCTGCTTCTACATTATGTCATAACAAGTGTACTCTCCTGGTAGCATTTAAGTGTTGCTGCAATTAAAATTTGCACCATGTAACAATTTTGGCAGAAAGTATTATTTCTAAGGGCGGTTCTTATGCTACTCCATTTTCTCTGCAGACAGATGGACCAGCCAAGAGCCTATAGCTCTTAATGAAGCTATCCAAGGAGTCTCGGAGTCTCACAAAATCCCTGGATCAATTAAACAGCAGATAAAAACCTCTCTCATTAAGTCCTGTATACATGAACGCGGTAATTTTATTCTCATCAAAATTCTCCCCTTGATTGCAAAGGGTGCTTGGATCCCAGACGGTGAAATAGCTCAAGATTTGCTTGGGAAGTGGCAAGAGTTCAATAAAAAGGGTCAAGTACCTTTAGTTTTGAAGGCAAAATTGCACAACTTGCATACATAAGGCCGGACATCAGTATGAGTGCGGATATGTTTTTTGAGCATGCTCGGCTTTTTGCAGCGAATCCCACATTCTTCGCAAATGTACTTTCCTCGGCCACGACCTCTGACATAGACATAATCCTCATTTGATTTATACCTGTTGGAAGAGAGCAAGCGTTTAAACCATACAGGCTCTAGGTCGCACGCGTGCACAGACATCACCTCTATGCGTCTGATCCCGTATGCATCTCAGCACAACAAACCCACAGAAGTCCATAGGAAGTACTGAATTTTCAGCCTGGAACTCGCAAAGTATTTGCCTTTGAGGGAATGCTCTGGGCCTGATGTGTTTTAACAATATGAGAACGGAAGGTTGCAGCATGAGAACAGTATAAACACCTTATCCTATAGACACAACTCCAAAAACAAGTCTGCAGGATGGATTTACTTCAGCTAACTGTAGTCTTGTACAACGCAGGCATCTACCACCACTGAAAAGAGCATCGTTTCACGGCATGGTTCATTTAACTATTTTAGTGTATTTATCCCTCGGGATCAGATAAATCACATCCTGGAAATGCTTGTTTCTCCCCATTAAGCATAAAGGGAACGCAGATGACTAGTGAGAATGTATTCATTTACATCACAGATGCCTGAAGTTCCCGAAGATGGATCTCTCCCCAAGGGACACCAAGTTGAGTTCACTCAGGTACGTGCTGCTTTAGAAATAGAATGGGAAACCTCCAACCTGCACACTCAGCAGAACGCTGGTAAAGGAATTTTTCTTAGCACAGGGATAAGCGTTCGATGCTATTTTTGCTGATTACATTGTGCGTATTTAGATAATAAAGAAGATATGCAAATCTATGTAAAGCTGTACATCGCCTTTGATAGCACGATAAATTGTTAATACTGAAATCTAAAAAAGGCCAGGGGATCTGCTCAGGCTGTTCTGAGGTTTGAAGAGTATTTGGGCATTCCCTAGAGGGAGAATTTCATCCTCATTCACCCAAAGTAAAATACAGAAATTGCAAGAACTGAGAAGTAACATTTTTTTTTCTGCCCTCTGTCCTCCATTGCCCTGTCCCTAGCATGGCACAAAGTACTTTCAGTCACCCTGAGGATGCACAGCCCACAGAACAGAGTTGGTACTGACAGTCAGCACTCCAAAGAAATAAGGGACTGTGTGAAAGGTTCTGTTAATGTGATGATAACTCTACAAGAAGCAAGTGGCAATTTTGGGGTTGCAGACCTGAAACATGTTTCAAGTGTGCTTTTCTTAGATGAGCGCTTCTTCCATATGTTCAGCTATATCACTGGCAATACAAATACTGAAGCTAATATCTTAGAAACACACAAACCACTGTCCTTTTCTCATGTCCATCTCGTTATCTATTAAACACATCAGCTCCTCTTTCACACGTGGATGCCTAATTCAGTTTTTTTCACCTCCTTTCCAATAAAGCTGGCCCTCTCCCTTTTCTTTCATTGTCCCATGGGCAAATCTGGCATAGTCTAATCTCATTTAATATTTAGCCATCTCTCTAGCAGGTTTTTTGCATAACATTTCTGGGATTCTGCTTTTCTGTCTGCCCCACTTCCCAGGTTCTCCTTCATACACACGTGCTAATGACTCCTAGTCATCTCTGTCCGCTATTTCATCAACTGCCTCCAGGCTTTCTTCCATAGACAGAAAAAATGTCCAGTATTGTTTGAAAGACTGCTATTTTATCGTCTTTTCATCTCTGTTCACAGTCTGATCTTGCTGGGATGGAGTCTACCACATCACCCCTGATTGATACTTGTAAGATAAATGCTGTGTTATAACATGTGCTTTTCTGTTGCCCCTTGTCTACTGTTCCTCTGCCTGACCTCATTCCAACCGTTTCTGTCACCTGTCAGATCCCATTGGGCACAAAGACAATTAGACAAGATCTGTCTCTTCATCATTCATATGGATGGTTCTTGGCCATAACTGACCTTGACTCTCTAAGTATGCTTCACCATAGCAATGACTGTAAGGGAAACAGCACAGATAAATTTGACATTTAAAGAAGGCCTGGTCCAAAAACTGAAAACCAGAAGACTGAGTCTACGGTGATCGTCTTTCTAGCCCCCAGGAATATTAGCATTAACAAGCCTCAGAGTCCTGCAACTTCTATCCAAAATGTTATTTTATTGGGGGTTTTCAGTTAGAATCTATTACTGATAGATATAAAAGAGCAAATATAAGTAAACGGTGAGTTTTTACTGTCAGCTGATAATGTCGTTAAGCCAAATGTCAGATGAGCAGGCATGTTTGCCCCATCCCTCCTTTCTTCTCACTTCATGCCATTAGTAACTAACTCTACTGCAGCAAGTACTGAACTTCAAATTGCTGCTTTTCTTTGAGGAGCACTGCCTCATATCCCACCAGGGTTTTGCAGTCACAGATGATGGAAAGCAGATTTTGTGATTCAGATCATTTCATTCAAATCAAGCCACCTGCCAGAGGTAATAACACAGTTGTTAGCTTCTTCCTTCAAAACCCCCCTCTGCTGTGATGCTTACAAACTGCTCTTGACGGGCCTTGGTGCAGCGAGGTGGTGATGTGCTGTGACATCTACTTTTCGCCTCATTCCCTTCCTTCACCTCAACTTCCTTCATTCTCTTCCTTCAGCTCCTCACTCATCCCTGGCCCAGGCTATTTGCTTTTTGCCCACCTTCCATACGAGCCCTCCACTCGCCTGGCACAAAGCAACTTCACAAACGCGCTTCCCTGCCCAGCAGAAGGGCAAACCGAATGCTCCGACAACCACAGATCCTCCTCAGCTATGGATTATGAATTGCCTCCTTCACACTTACAGAAGAAAAGCATCCAAGAAGCCTGAGTTTGCATGTGCTGAGATGATACGAAGACGAGCTTGGCAAGGGCAGAGCAGAACAGAGTACAACAGAACAGCTCTACAAAGAGCGAGCAAGATGGAAACCCACCCGTGTTAAAAACTAGCTTTGAGAAGTCATAGACAAAAAACCAAAGAGGACAAATTCCATAGTCAGGACAGAAAACAATGAAAGACACAGTTATAATCTGTAAATAATATTAGATCCATTTTAAAAATAGCCAAGCGAATGACAAGATTGAATCTACTCTTCCACAAATAACTCCTTTAAAATGTACAATAAAACTATGATTTATATGGAAAGAATGGGCCCATTAATACTACATCATCTCATTCCCTGTAGCTTTGCAGGTTATATGCTCCTGTTGGGAAAGTCCCAGTCCCAGTACTGCACAGGTTATTTGTCCCCCCTCCTCCAGAAATTAATGTGCACATTAAGGTTTCTTACTTTTTGCTCTACTCAAAGAATATCTAAACATAGCCAAGTATTACTAAGAGACATTCCAGGTGAAATGTGAATTATATGCATTTACACAAAGAATTTCATAGACCTTATTGGAGTACAGGGAAACTTAAGATGGTGCAAGTAATATACAAAGTTTCTTAAACAAGGTGTTAGATGGTAGAGGCGTTTTATAGAGTGATCTGTTGCAGCTCACGCTGATCTGAATCCTCCTTTAAGTTGCTTTTCTTAACACACTTTTACTCTTCTGACCTCTCATCACATATCTTACATCAGTGCAGACTGTCTTCAGCTGGGTGATCCAAATTCAGAAATGATACATAGTGGGAAGCAGGCAAATTTTACACTTCAAAGTGGGTGTGAGTTGAAGCAGCAACTCTTTAAATTTCTTGTAAGCTTAGGCTCACCTCTGAATTTGGGTCACCCTTGTGCAGCCAGCCCCCTGGCTTGGGTACCAGGACAATGTAGAATTACAGAGAACAGCCGGGATCAAGGTGGCTGGGCCAGGATACCAATAACAACCTCCAAAATAATATTTCCAGTCTTTCAGGCAAGATGTAGGCTATACTCCCTCAGTGTTGCAGACTGCGGAGAAATGCCAATGTCCATTTCATGGAGACTATCCAAGCGCAGCCAAAACACATAATGTTAATGAAGGACAACAGAGATTTTTAAGAGTATGAACTGACAGGAGAAGGAAATGGATGTACCAATTTCTCACATCTCCATCCTGACCTATTTAGTTCCCCCAGTGAAGCAGTTGCTGTGAGACCATTTGAGTTTGGTAAAATTGAAAAACACAGCTTGTTCAGCCACCTGACTATTCACAAATAACAACTGGCGAATTAATTGCATCGTGTCAGAATTCTGGAAAAGAAATAAAACAATACCTTCCATTTTAGAGTTTACTGCAGGGGCAAACAAGTGTTCATTTCATTTGTTTTTTATAACAAGCCTTATAAGCCTCAAACCAATGCTAAAGGTCTTTCAGGTCTCCTTTTTCCCCTCTGTTACTTGTTTCTCTTACCACTTGAGTGCTACATGGTCATGGTAAAATTAAACATTATTTTATCAACCATACATGATAGATCTATGGATTAGGCTTAGACACCATAGATTCTATTGTCATTTTACCTTTTAACTCCAATATCCAACTCCAGTAAATAATAAAAAATTACAAGAATAAGAGTAAGCACGCCTAGCTAACATGTTCAAGTGAGTGGAGGTACACAGAGTCTAAAAATGGAAAAATATCCTCGTGGAAGCCATTAAATACTAAGAAATGGTACCCAAAATATCAAAATGTTAACTGTTTATCCATTTCTTTATGACCTAAGGAATTAAAGTAACAATTTTGAGCGAGTGCTCTCACACAGACAGAAAATATAATTGTCCTAATAGCAAAGTAGAGCCAAGAGTAAGCATACAGGTACCCTGCAGTTTGTTTTAAGACTGACATATACACAAAAGAGAAAAGGGTTGGGAGCTACAAGACATGGCAGGAATACCGGAGACTGTTCACAACCTAATTCATTCATATTCAGTTTCAAATCTCTTTAAAATGACGGGCTGAGCTTGAAATTTCCAGTTGCATTTTCTTACCCTCCTTCAAAGATTTTAATTCGTATCGGCTCAGTTTGTTTGGATGTAATGTCTTTATCTCCATGAATGTCTCCTTTTACTCTTTCTTTTATAATATTCCCCACTACTTTCTTTTCAAGCTTGCTGCCAAACAAGAAGAATGGCTCGTGTTTCATCTGTAGAACAAAGTCAAGGAAGGGTGTTACTGCTGGAGCACACAATAAACGAACACTTCATTTCAAGTACTTTTAACATTCCAGGTCAAAGTCAAGCTCTCATTTTGGTGCAACTCTATATGATGAATTAATTTGTCCCATTTAACTTAAAAGAGAATAAGAGAGGGGGCAGCACGGACAAATTTTGACGAGAGTCTCACCAGAAAAGACAGCACCATATCTTTCCTCAGAAAAAAATAATGGAAAATAGGGATGGAAAAGCCTTAATTTATTGCCGTTACAGAATTTTCCCTGGCACCATTCTAATGTCTAGTCCATGAGGAAGATTCAGTATGTAAAAGACATTAAATGGATCTGAAGATCCTTACTCAACTTTAACTTAATCTTTACTTACGAACGTGCATGGATGTTTGTGTCTGATACTCTTTGAATCAGGACATGGCAAAAACAAAGGACAAAATAAAGGGACATAATGTATCAGGCTGTGGTACACAGGAAGGGAGGGCTTTAAAAGCCTCACTTTTTACATCTGATTTTGAAAATGGAGACAGAGACAGCAGAAGTAGCAGAGCTTGCAGAAGGGTAAACTGAGGCTCAAAAGTTGTTGTGGGAAGATCTCAATGTCTGATTTCCCAAAGGGGAATGGTTGTTATTTTTTAAAAAAAATCATTAACTTACATTTCATAGTTTACTAATGTTTTCTCCAATAAAGATATACTACTTTAATTTCATTAAAACCTCTTATTTACCTGAGCAAACTGCTTCCATGCACTTGATGATGTCAGTTTACCAGCTCCAGGTCTATGCATAGCAGCCAGAGTGTAGATTTCCGTGGTGTTTTTTTGCTTGGACCTTAAAAGTGCCAAAGTGGTCTTTGTACTTAGCCCAGATGGGTTTGGGTTACATGAACTTATACACCATGAAGCATAAACAGAAGATTTCAGGGTTGGTTGCTGAATGTAATTGGGTTTTGTATAGTTTAAGAAACACCAGCTCACAGTAGTAGTAGTGCGCAGGCTTGGGAACTGAAGGATCTGCTGAAAATCTGCGACGTCTGTCAGGAGAATGGTTGAGCCTGTGAATTTCCCAGTGGTATTGGACGACATCTGGACTAACATCCCAAGCGGCAGTTTTTGATGTTTCAGTTGGTCTTCTGGCTGAATTTCTCCTGGTGGCAATGAAGACCTCTGTGGACTCATGCTCATATCTGAGGCTGTTTCATCCACATCCAGTTCCTCTGGCGAGTCTCTTCCTTCAGAAGGGCCACTGGACTTCTGCCCTGGTGACGTGGAATCAAAACTGGAAAGTTTCTCCCTGCTCTGTGGGAAAGCATCAGCTGTTGCCATGCTGACAGGTGGGAAATCTTGAGATGATGAGGATGACAGTGGTGAAGAGGATGACACGGATGGCAGACTTTCTTTTGGCTCAGTAGCACAGCTCTGCCTTACTAGTTGAGGCTTCTGCATTCTTGGAAAATCTTTCTTTATATCCGAGTTAGTTAACTCAACTGCACTTAGCTCCTCAACTATCTGCCCATACATTTTTTCTTCTTTGACTCGTTTCTGCTGCTTGGTCTCCATGAAGAGCTCCAAGCTGCTGGCAGGTGACAGCATTCGTTTGCTTCCTCCCAAGGTAGAAACCATATCAGAACTGGAAGGCAAGCACAGGGGAATTGGTGGCTCCAGTCCGAGTGGTAGCGTCTGCGGCACCTTCCACAAAGGATATTTTTCTAGCCCTCCATGCTGACCCAACATCTGAGCTATGTTAAATCCAATTCCTTGCATGGTTGCACTAGTTGCCAACGTTCTTTGAGAAACAGTTTCATCAACTTTGCAAATTACAATCGCAGGACTGTTGTTCTGTCCGAGGATCTGGGAAATGCTTGTGTACATGACACTACCATAAGATGGCACATGAGTTTGAATCCTGACGGGAACAACAGTTCCTGGCAAAGACTGTACAGATCCATCACTTGGGGAGTCAAAATCTGTCTGAAGATGCTGCTCAGAGGAGGTATCTGTTGGTTTAATGCTATGGTCTGACTGGTACTTAGCAAGAGTATTTTTAGAATACTGCCCAGATGTTCCTGAGTAATGCTGGTATGCTTGCTCTTTAGCATGCACATAATCAGCTGGTTTCTTTCCAATAAGCTCTGGCGCATGTTCCAGGTGATAACTTGGAGGAACGTCCGTTTGGAAAGGCTGTTTGACGTAAGATTTCTGCAGCTGTTGTACAAAATGATGCTGGAAGTGCAGAGGCTCCGTGCATGACTGCCACAAGACAGGCTGCTGAGACGGTGGTAGGTGAACCATGCAGACAGCTGGATATGGGAACTGAAACAAGGTGCTATGAATAGGGGGAAACGGGACTTTTTCCTGATGTGCAAATAGCTGCTGCTGCTCCGATGGATGTTTGTTAGGAATATAAGGTGCTTGTTGGATCAAGGGAGTCCGTAACATTTCAGGACTGTCTGCAAGAAGAGCCTGTTGCTGGGTAAGGTGGGATGAGCTATTACTAAGCTGAGCACAGGAGCCAATAGCCTGTTTTCCAGAGTCATCTACCTGAATGGGCTGAAGTACAGATGAAGGGGAGTGATGCCAAGCAAGCTGGGAGGAGCGAAGACCAGCCTGTGCATGTTCCATCTGCTCCTGCTTTATGCTTTGTTCTGAGCTCTGATCAGTCTGAAAAATCTCTGGAAAACCACTGAAGGAAGCCTGGCGAACCAAGAAGCATTTCTTCCTTTCTCGGGATGGAGACAGTGCCGTTGTAGGTGTCCCAGCTGCAGAGGCGTGAGACAGGTTCCCATAATCAAAGGACTTACTTCGGATCTCAGGGATTTCAGCAGCATGAGGACAGGGCATCTGTTCGGATGAGCAGCGTCTCATTTCCCTCTGATGGTGATGCCCAGGGACGGAAAGTGAGTAAGCACCAGCTGGAACTGTTAAAAACTCAGACTGCTTTCCAAACTCATCTTGTTTGGGAGGTGTGATGAACTTCATACTCTCTTCTCTTTCAAAGGACATCGAAAAACTCGAACTGTGGGACAAATTACTTTCTTGGCTAGGGCTGCGGGAGAGGCTTGTACCCGTGGACTCAAAGCTGGATTCTCCAGAGGAGTGCTCCATGTCAGCCAGTCGCAAACGCTTCTTTTTGGGTGGTAGCTTTTCGGCTGGAAGTTGAGAAAGGGTTTCACTTCTCTGGGGCCACTGGAATTCTTCGGTGGGTCTCTCCTGCTCTTTGCTCTGCACTTCTTTATCTTTCTCAGGCTTATCTGGCTCCTCCGTGACACGAATTTCAGGTACCTGTATGTTGTGCTGGCGAACCAGCCTGGGCTGCATATGATACGGCTGGGGCTGCTGGGATGGAGATGGCTTACTGGTGTCAGCATTTTCCGTTTGTGGAGCTCGGTCTGGGCTCATTGGGGACTCACAGATCTCGCTCTCACATGTTTCAGATGGTGAATAGATCTTTTCCTGCTGGCACGCAATATGTTCTGTAGATTCAGACCTTTCAAATGAGTTTGGCCTGCTCAACGAATTTGTGTGCTGAATGACAGAGATGACATTTCCAGGAGGCTTTCTAGCCAGCGATTCTGCAGCCTTTTCTTGCTCTGCTGCTAAGGAGGAGTCTTCCAGAGAAGCTGCCGGGCTTCCGGACTGCAGGTAAGGCCTGCAGATTTCAAAACGCTCCGCATGGCAATGGGCAGCGTTGTCCAGGCCTTGAAGGGCAAATCCACTCCTTGGCACTTCCTGAATTTGGGATTTGGGATCAAAGTCCAAAGGCTGAATTCCCCCAGTGGTGCCAGTCGTACTGCTGCAAAGCATGGGACTGTCTTCCTCGTCTCCAACACTCTCCTCTTTCCTGCGCTTTCGGTTTTCAAAAGTTGTTCCAAGCATGGATGGCACCGCCTGAGATTGTCCCAGCGGATCCACAAAGTACTCTCCCCCCTTGTTCATCCCACATAAGGATGGTGAGTCCCTGTAGTTCTGCTTCTGAGCTTCAAATTCTTCCCACTTTCTGTAGTGCTTTCCACTGGCATCATAGTCATAAAAGGTCTTGTCTCCTTTCTTCTCTTTTAAGGGTGGTCCTTTGTCACCTGATGGCTGTCTGCTGGAAGCAATAATGATATTTTTCCCTGGTCTTCCATGATAGTCCGAATCTGAGTGCCCCTCCTGCACAGAGGGCAGTTCAAAAGCAGCCTGTCTTCTCAACATCCTTTGGTGGGATATTCCCACTGTCCCAGGATAAAATACATCATCTGAGCCAGTCATCTTCTCATCAAATGAATGGCTTCCTCTCAGAGATGGGGGAATACTTAAGCTGTTTGCAGAAGAGGTTGGCATGGAGTTACTTCTAATAAGAGGAGAGGAATCTACTGGGGGCTCTAGAAGGATGGGCACGTCACCCTGCTGACTGACTTGGTAGAGGTTGGATTCACTTTTGATGGATGAAGTGGTGGTCTGGGATTGTCTAGATTCTGTATTGCTGCCTGGATAAATTTGTGTAGATTTAATAGTGCTCAAATTACTGGAGTCAATGAGTTCTTCTGTACTTGGAGTTAGCTGAGAAACATGCTCCTCAAGCATCTTGACATCTAATCTGTTATTTAAAAGAGGTAATGGCTCTGCTTTGCCCTTTCTACCCATTAAACTGTGTTCCTGATTTGTTGTGGCTACTGTTAGTGCTGTCCTTTGATTAATCCTATAGAACTTCCCAAAGATAATCTCTTCGTAAGACTTTGCATTAGTATTTGGTGGGCTAATTTGCTGCTCAGCACTTTCTGAGCGGGAAAAATAACCAGAGTCAGTGCTTCCTTTACTGTGTGGGCTCAGGAGGTTTAACGACTGCTCAGAATCTTGCCCTTTTTTCTCTGACAGTCTTAGTGCAAGTCGCTGTTTAACTGTATGAGAGTCATCAGACTTGGTACTTAAGGATGGGGTTTGCAACATATCGGAGCCAATATATGGTGAACTCTCACTGGGTAACTGAATTCCACTTTTAGGGATAATCAAAATGGGCACTTTCATTGGCCCCACCAAGGACTCTTCCATGGAGGAGTGAAAACTGCTCCTGCTCGCGATGTCCAGGGGGAGCTGTGGGACGGGGCTCAGTTTGTCAGACCCTTCCATTAGGAGTGGGGTCTCCTCATCAGTGTCCGTGCTCTGCTCGCCATCTGAATGTATTTCAGCTTCCACATCGATGTAACTGGCATCTAGGTCCAATTTAGAGACCGCTGACTCGGTGAAAGGTACCAATCCTGCTTTAATTGCATGGGCATGTGACTTCCTGTGCTTGTAAAGGTTGCTCTTTGTCTTGAAGGAGAAACCACAAGGAACGCAAGGGTATGGTCGCTCCCCAGTATGAGACCTAATATGCTTTTTAAGTACACTAGGTTTGGCACAAGCCCGATTACAGTAGGGACAAATGTACTTGCCAGGCTTTTTGGGTTTGTGCTCCTTTTTGTGAGCATCTTCTGATTGTTCTAAAGACTTCTGTGAATATTGGCTGTATGCAGGGTTCAAACTTGAAATCTTCTTCCTGGAGAAACCTCCACTATGGCTATGCATATGAAAAGGAAACAAGTCCTCTGAGGCAACTGATTGCAAGTGGCTAGGAAACTGCCACGGAGGGCCTTCCAAGCTCTGATGTGGCTTTATGTTGTGCAAGAAGCCTTGTGGCAATGAATGCTGTGGGAAAGAAAGTGAATGTTGACATGAGTAAGGACTTGGACGATGCTGTGGATATTGCTTCTCCGTGACTTGCTGTGCAGCCTCATTCGATGATACCAGTTTCCCAGAACTAAAAAGTTGTGCTGATGCTGTGTTTCCAATTTGCTCGTGATCTATTTGTGGTTGCCTCTGTACTTCTTGATTGCCAAAAGTGCTCATCTTAATAACAGCTGAATGTTCTTGCCTCCATCTACTTGGTACTTTAGCAGTTTCTCCAGACCTTGAGGTAGCTTTTTGCCCTATAGCTGTGTCCCCAGAGTCCATTTTGTTACACAAGGTCTTAAGTGCTAGTTCACTTGAAAGCTGTGCAGACACATGGAGTGTGTCCAAAGCTGTGCTTTTTAAAGTTTTGTTGCTCCCATTTTTCCAGGGCTGTTGCAAGTTCACAGACTTTTCTTTCTCTTTGGAACTTTCCACGCAGTAGTCTATAGGCATTAGATTTGTGTCTGTACACTAATGTGAGTATTATACAGTTCTGTTCATGGCAGGAACTTTCCTAAACAGTTTATTACACATTTGCAAAGACTTGTTATAGCATTTGGACATTTTCCATTGTTATTAAATACTGAGATGCAGAATGACCCAGGGATATTTGTGATCTACTAGAGCAAAGTTCTCTTCATCTCTTCCATGGTGACACAGGTATCTGTAAGGAAAAAGCAAAAACAAAGAAACCACACACACCAATTAATAAAGCCATGCGAAATAACATTGATGCACTTCCACTGAGCCTTTCATGAAAAATATTGAGAGACTTGAGTAAAGGTAACTGCATTTCACAGATCTATCTCCTTTTGTCAGGAGACACGATGAAGACTGGCTCCAGAGATTGCACACAAGCATAATCGCTACTCAAGAAAAGCCCTAGGAAGAGAAAACAGGGATCTACACTTTCCAAATTGAATAGTAGCTTTGGAAGGCTTTCTGGGGACAATTTAAAGGCTCAATTCTCAGAAAGTCCAGTACCTACTTTCAAAGCTCTTTCAGCAAATCTCTGCTGAAAATAGAGTCCTAACACCGTGGGTGGGAATTACCTTATCCGGTATTACTCACCTACAGTTCAGACATGCACTTTTGTCACCTGGGCTTCCTCTAAAGTCAGAGTAGGGTGACCAGTACTTCCTGAGGAGAAATCTTTCCATACCATGATGGGTGCTTTCAGACATAGAGGATGTCTATGCACGTGGCCCTCCACTCTGGAGATGCCCGTTTCTCACTGTTGGCTAGGCAGAAATCCTAGACGACTACTTGGAGTATTTACCAAAGTTTAAGATGGCTAAAGTGAGGTACCTCTTACCTTAGATCATCTGACATGGAGGTGTTGATCAACTTTTTAAACTACTTTTAAACAGTCAAAAGACAGGCATCAAATAAGCATTCTGAACACAACACTATTGCTACTTTTCCACATCTTCCAATTACTATATTAAATTTTAGTGAGAGTGTCTTGCTAGAGGGAAAACATGTATTAGAGAAATGTGCTATGACTGTGTTTATGTGACTTTAGCATTTTAGATTTCGGTGTTGAAACACTTCCATCCAGCTCTGCATGCACTTTTTATGCTTAAATGCAATAGGTTTCCATACCTCTATAATAAAGAAGAAAAACTCAGAGGTATGACTTTTATAAACAAGTAGAGTGTAGGTTTCCTGCTTCCATATTATCCAAACACAGGATATTTTCTGGATGAAATAGTGAGAATTACAAAGGTAGTCACAATTTCACAAGAGCAAGGAAAAGGTTAAAAAAAAAGAAATATTAGAGATACTGGAATACTTTTTATTCTTGCAATGAAAAAACTGAATTTGGCTTGAAGAAACATTATCAAAGTACAGGAAAACACACAGGGAATGGGAATATAAAACAATTACCTGCAACTTCTAGGCATCTAATAGGCATGACTATCTTCAAATTTCCTGTAGGAAAAAAAGATACAATCATAAAAATTCTTGATATTAAGTGTAGATACTGAAGAGAGTTTTCTCTTCTTTACAGTAGAGGACTGAAAATTTCATTTATCCATCCAGTGTGAAAATTTCATTTTGTGTCTTAGAGATCTGAGCAACCACATTTGAAGAATGAGTGAGAGTCTTTTTAAAGTGTCTGTGTTTCTAGTGTGTAGATGAATAACTAATGCAGTCTCACCTTCCTGAATCAGTAAAAAGAGAGCTGCCAATGTCCCTCTTCATTCCTACGCCTTTGCTAAGCCTGGATTATCCCTGAATCCCATTGGCAAATCCCCTTTCAATGCCTAATACTTTTCCAGCTAATACTTTTAGGCTTCCAGCCTCTCATTAAACGTTTCAGGGACCAGAACAAAATCCTGGTCAGGGTGTCACCACTCAGGTACAAGAAAATGTTGTGAAATGCCGGTAGGTTTCCCAATCACTTAACACCAGTGGGACACTGCTCATGAAGAGATGGCTGCCTTCTCAAAGAAGAAACCTATAGACCAAATACAGGGTTAAAAGACTTCTGTGACTGCCCTGATTTGCCACCTGCCTGACCATCACCAGACTGCAGGCTACTCTTTGTATTGCAGAAAAGATCAGCACAGAGAAACATCCCTAAAAAACTGGGAGCCTGAACACCATCTCCCTGCCCTAAACAGCATTTCTCCCATTAAAGGAGGACCCTCCCTTCCAGTTTTCAACAAATCTTATCTTGAAAACAGATTTTTGGCTTGTTAAAAAGGATGCTTGTTCAATTGTGATAACAAAAGCAACAATTAACAGCTTTTCTGTATGGTTTTTATTTAGGACAACATTCAGAGCATGTCTAAAGAACAAATCTTTGGAAATAGCTGGAGTATTAGCTTCAAAGTATGGGATATAGGCTACTATAATGACCCTCAATTAGAAACTGTCAGAAAAACAGCTAGAGCAGTTGTGCTCTCTCCATTGAATAAAACTGTCGGATGATAAAATAGCAAAGTCTATAAAAGAACAGAATCATCAAAAAATGAAAACTGATTTTTAATTCTTTGTGATTAATAACACTTTTAAAGAACAAATGGATGTTAGCAAAGCGCCATGACTGAACCTAAGCAGGATCTCTCCTGTGCCACCTGTTATTAATTATTTACTTATTAGTAAAAATAACACATCAGTAGTTAGGACATCAATAGCAAATGGACTGTTGCTTTAGTCAAACAAGGATATAATATTTTTAAATTGTAACTATAGAGAAATCCTATATAGTACAAAATAATAGCAAACCAGAATATTTTAGGTCATAATGTCATTCAGCTTTGATGTGCTAATGGCTTTTTAAATAACTCCCCTGTCTGATTCTCCGAAAGAAAAAGAAAATGTAATCCAAGTTAAACTTTTTTTTTTAATTTTCCTAATCCGCTTCCTCAAATAAGAAGTGTTGTTACAAATGGAAAAAGAAATCCTTGTGTGATTTCCAGTACATCAGAAGCGGTTACTAGGGAGCAGTTCTGCAGTGCCTTAGGAGGGAATGCCAGGTAAGTGGCAAACCTTTTCAGCAGTTGAGCTCGACTGAATCTCAGGTCAGTAATGATGCCAGCATATGAACATGGATGTAAAGGAAAATTTGTGGTTTGAGAAGCAGAAACAGGGATGAGAGGGAATGTTCCTCCCTGACAGAGCATAAAGTTATTAGCCATCTTCAAAGAAAAATACTTTGCTTCTCATTAGGGCATTTTGCAAATGGTGAGGCAGAAACTTCTAGAAGATGGGAGTATCCTTTCTGTTCCATACTCCCTCTACTGAGAGCACCTTCAGAGAAGAAATCGGCCAGTCCCAGACATGTGAGAGTAATGGTTTTATTTGAGCCGGAGATTATGCTAATAAACTTCCAACAATTGTCTGTTCTGGACTGAGACCTCCATTACAGAGTTCAAGCCATTCTGCGGTCCTGCTATTTTCAGATCGTTCTATATAATTTTTCAACCTACACTATGAAACAGGTATAGACTAATTACAGGGATTATTGATGGCTTAAGTTTGGTCGGAGTCACTCTCCTGGGGAAAATAAATCCCTTTCCAGAAGCAACACAATCATTTCTGGTTTGGTTGAGCTGCCATCCATCCTGCATCAAAGATGGCTTTCATACTATTTTTTTTGGTTTCTTTTTTTTTTTTTTTCTTTTTCCTTTCTAATGGGAGACTGGCCTAACTGGAGAAATCCAAGACACTTCAAAGCTAGTTTGCTTTCTGCCTGTTTTTTTTCCAGTCAAGCCTCTCTCATCTGCCTGCATCCACAGCCTTGCCCAAACCCATAACAGACTTCCATTTTCCGCCTGATTGGTTCTCCTTCAGAAAACACTGTAAATACACTTTTCAACGTTGCTCTTCATCAAAGATACACCACTCAACAGAGAGAAACTCCCTATATTTCGAGTACAACACATTTCAAACTAAGGAACCGAGAGGATGATAAAAATGCTGGTTTTCTTTAATAACCCTGGCACGGTTGGGCTCCGTCGGAGTGACTAAGAGGAGCCCACCTACGCGGATCAGGGAGTTGCGTTGAGCCCGTCCTTCGACAGGAGCTGCAAAGTCCTGCCTGGCCGGGGGCCAAGCCAGGTTTCCCAGTAGGAATGTGGCCCGGGAGCCAGCTCCCCCAGCCACACTAGCTGCACTATCTGCCCATTTCAAACCCCGGCTTTTTTCACTTCTGTGAAAACTTTGAATAGGAGAAGATTACGGGGGAACTGGGAGCTGTATTTATGTCAGATGCACCTACTAAATCAAGACTTTTTAAAACTTTCTAGAAAGGAGCATTATCCTGTCTCTCCTTTTCCTAAGGTGCCTTTGTGAGCTGCATGCAGGGGATGTGTATCTGGTTGACTGCGGAGCTCCAAGATCATTCCTTCCTCTCCTTCTTTTTTTTTTTTCCCCTCTTTTTGTTGGTTTTTTTTTTTCAGACCATTAAAATGGTTACACTCAACAGCTTTAAAATGAAATTTGGCAAAATACAACTTTTACTGCTTCTCAATTTGTAGCTCATATTACGGCTCTTGCAAGTGAACAAATTGGAAGCTTATGTCTTCCAGGCTAAATCCTGAGTGCACCATACAGAATAAATATTGACTCTAGCGTAAGGACTAAGGGTCAGATCCAGCCCTGTTTTAAATCTTTTCTGTCCAGTTCTGCCAGCACAAAGCCGACCTAAAACCACAGTAACTGGCCCCTGAAGAATTCATATTCTATAGGGCAAGCGTGAGCACAGACAAGCTGCGGTGGCTCCTATGAAATCCTCACACTCGCGCCCAGATCTCTGCCAAGACCCTTATTAGGCAAGTCTAGTTTATGTCTGGGATAAGCCCCGCAGCCAAGCAGCTTTACAAGAAAGAGAGGCCACCTCTGAGCTCTTCCCCACCTGCAACAGAGAAGAAAATTCTTCTTTCGAGAAGAAAGCACACCTTTGGCTTGCTGTCCTACCCCACGTCTCCCTCTGCCCCACTAACGACATTCCCCAAAAAGTTGTTTGGTGTCGACATCCCAGTGAAAAATAAAGCACTAATAAAACACGGGTTTCTTCTACCTAGGCAAAGCCATAGGTGGTCTAAGTCTGAAGAAGAGCTCTCAACCAGCAGTCAGTGTGCATCTCTGAACTGGGGGATTTTAGCTGAAGACAGGCAAGCACTTGTTCCTCCTTCTGAGCGAGGTTACCCATTCATTCGCGGGCTGCGGGTGTTAGGTACCAACATAACAAAAGGAATGCAGTCCTTGGGGTATATAGTTCTGACATTTTACACAAATGAAAAAAAAAAAAAAAGAGAGAGAACCAACTGACCAGCTGCAAGCTTTTTTATACTACTTGACACCACGCTTGAACTGGTCTTTGAACTGTACTTACTGAAAAGATAAGCAAGAAGAAACACCTCTTAAATTTCCCAGTTTTGTAAAAAGGCTTCCCGTTCTCGATCTGAGAGATTCTCTTGGCATTTCCAGCAGCCCCCGGTGAGGGGGTCCCATCTGACTGTGGTTTTGAAGCTGGCCTTCTACCTGTCTATTTGAACACCTCTAGGAATGACTGCAAATTCCTATGTCAACCACCGGCACTTGGCAAAAGTCTTGAATTACTGGGGAATGCAAGGATGCCTGTGCTTTTGCTGCAGTTTGGCAGGAGTTTAAGACATCTTTTTACACATGCAATTCCAAGAATGAAGCCCTTTTAAAACAGGTTAGGTGCATTTATTTTAATCTACCACTTTCTACATTGTAATTGCTGTTGTTACCTCTTCACATTTGAAGATATAACTCTAATTTTTTTCATTCAATTCCACCGCAGATGTTCTCCCCGACCTCCGGATTTCAGTGCTTTACTGAATGAATTGCCATTCTCCAGAACCAGCCAGAGAATCACAGTTCTGAAAATACCCCAAAACATTTATAATAACACACATGATTTTTTAATTTGGGCCGCCAAAGGTATTTTTTTTTTAAAATGTCATTTAAAAGTACTAGCCAATACCAAAAAAACCCAAATACTGCTCAGGAAGTATACACCGTACGCTGTGAATTGACTGTTAAATGATTGAATTTACTGTTAAATGATCAAACAAACTGTACTGAGCTTACTCGAGGAGAAGCTACGGGGCAGGATCTGTTTTCCATTGCTATGCTGGGTAAACACTTGTGCTGCCATGGATTCCCCAAGAAGCCAGGAACCGAGGGGACTGACCAAGAGGATCCCGTTACAGACACACCAAGGGTGGACTCCAAGTTCGCCGTGACCAAACACCAACCTCAGGCTTCCACTCTCAGGTTTCTACGACAGCAGGTTTGTGTCCCTGGTAGTTGCTGTTTTCAAGGAACACAATCTTTGCACATAAAATTAGAAGTGGTATAAGTCCTGGCATCCTGATTTGTGAGATTATTATTTCAGCGCTTGTACTAAATCTGGCTTGTATTTTGAGAACTACTCTAGAATGTCAGCTGTTGAGAGAAGGTATATAACAGCACTTTTTAGTCAATTGTAGAAGTATTGATTATTTCATTCATTTTAAGGCTTTACCAAACTCACCCTTATATCGTTAATTCAGGTAATTCAAACTATTATCTGAGACCGTTATCTGAGTATGTTGAAGAAGATAACTGGAACCTGTTTGCTTAAAGGAGTGCTGAAGCCAACTAAGAAAAAAAAATAAATAAACAAATCTGTTGTACTTTAACACCATTAACCTTAACTGTAGAACTTATACCATTCTCAGACATTTCATGTAAATGTCAATGGGTATGAATCTGAGGCAATGAGTCGCAAATCCAAAGACATAATTCCAGATTTATTCCTCATGAAAACAAACAGAATCACACATCACTTAGGTTTAGGCTCTTACATCCTACATGCTAAATATCTGAGGTTATTTTTTACAAGGTGAAAATAAACTAATCCAACACCTCTAAGATGTCTACAGATAAATTAGTAACATATAAATCTTCATAATAAATCTTCAATTACATGGTAGTAAGAAAACATGGCTGATTTTCTTTAAGAGATGCCAGTTTGCACCAGAAAAGCTGCAGCAAAACACTCAGGTTTTGCTAGGTTAAGTATCTCAAATATAATTTTAAATTGCCACTCTCTATAGAAAAATAGCACCCCCCCAAAAAACTCAAATTCAAGTTGAGTGTATTTTAAGAAGCCACAGAAGGATTGCTCACTTAAAGTACATCACTATTTCCTGTTTCAGCATCATACACAATGTACACATTACTACCGGATGGAAAAAATGTATAAAAAAAGCTTTCACGTTGCCAAAGTCCAACTGAGCACAAACTTATTTCCACAGGATGACTATAAAAAAAGCAGGGGGGGGAAGAAAAAACTACACCAGAGCCAAATTAACCTTAAATACTTCCTTTAGAGGTACAAGTTTGCTAACAAATCACAGTTCTTCTCCTTGAATTGAACAAAAAACCTCCTATCAAAGAGATGCCAAAACAGCTGACAGGACAAACAATCGTGTCAGTCAATTAGCAGCTAATTGATCTCTCTGATCCCACTGCTTTTAACGGATCAGGTAGATATTTTGTTTCTGGTTGTGTACCCTTGCTGTGCACAGAAGAGTCTGTCGGAGGTGCTTAAGCATGTCAGATAATACAAAATCTACCTGTTCTGACTGACCATCTTCTAATGTGGACATCCTGAATCTATCTCTAAAGGGATCATTCAGATATGAAAGTAAACAAGAGAACTATATAAACTGCTAATCTTCTTATGCTGTTACTTATTTCCTAGGGGAACAAGTTAGAATACGAAAACGGATGAGTAAAGTACCATTCATTTCCCATGTG
>JAHREE010000095.1:3818421-3832858 GCA_033628505.1 Tringa tobata | reverse complement strand
TTATATTTTTATATTCACTACTTGTAGGCTGGGATTTTCAAAGTTTGAGAGCTCTGAAACTCATTTATAAGAAATAATCCTGCCTTAACGAGATGACCAGGATGCTCTTCCCAGTCAGAGCCCCTTATCTCTTCCTCACCTTTTCTGTAGTTGTGCAGGAACAGAGAAGTACTTCTCTTCTGCTAAAGCAGGGTAAATGGAGAGTCATTTTATTGGATTTACTTGCTTTAATGAAATGAACACCGGTTTTGGCTTACCAGAACTTGGTTTTAATGCATGGTTTTGAGCGTGGTTGGATGCATCCCTTTCCCAGGGAGCTGCCCAAGTGAAGCTTCGGTAATAAACACGGAACGTGAGGGAACTGAGCCAGATGCCAAACTGTTCTTAGCATTTGGCTGCTGGAGAGCTGGGGCTTTTTAAGGATAAGCCCCTTCTGTGTTAAGAAGTGAGGAAGGGTTTAGATTTATCTGGTTTTTTGAAACCTCAGGGTAGAGTGTAGCTTGTTGACTGGTTTGCTGTGGAGTTACTGGGGAGCTGGGCTTTCAGGAGGTGGCTGCACCAATGGGTCATACATGGTCCCTTATGGGAAGGATGGCTGTAGCACTGAATACCTGCAGGGTTTTTTAGTTTGAAAAAATAAATCCCAGGAATCGAGCCACTTAATTTTTATTTTATTTTTTTCAGTCCAGACTTCAGTACAGTTTTGGGCACGTGTTTAAACAGAGGATTCAGTCGACTGCTGGACAACATGGCGGAGTTTTTTAGACCTACTGAACAGGACCTCTTGCGGAATGGCTCTGTAAATAGGTACATGTTTTCTTCTGTTGTGGATCTCGGGTGAATAATGCCTTCCTTCCAGAAAAGACTATGGATTGTCCTGCCTAGTTGAAGTTCTTGCGCTGGAAATAATTCTGCTGCTTGCTTTTCTGTACTAATGCAATCACCTCACTTTGGTCACATAGACAGCTGGGAGTATTGCATGTTTCTTCCCAGCCAGGAAATTGCTGGAAGTATCTTTCCCACCGTTATCTGCAGATCTAGAAGTAGAAATCAGATGACCCATACCTTCCACTTCTTGCCTTGAACCCTGCACAGGCACAGCCTTTCTAGCGCAGGATTTACCCCTCTGGGGGGTGAGGACTGGAAGCTGTAGCTCAGCATCTCCCCTGCAAGGCTGTCACAAGGACAGTGTCCCCCCGAGTCAGCACATCAGCTCTGTGCGCCCCAAACTCTGACTCAGCTGCTGTAGGTCCCAAGGAAGGTGATCATTGCCTTGATTCTCCAAATCCTCGTAGCCAAAGCACCTACAGGTTCTTTGCTGCTGTGCCAGAAAAGAGATATTAACATTCAGGATCTTCTGCCTCTTCCTAGAGGACTGTTTGAAAATAGCTTTTATTCTGAAGTTAACTTTGGTTTTAAACACTGCAGTGAGAGTGTTACGAATCCAAAAGCTGAGTCCAAATCCTTGAAATATAATTTCTAATGTATTAAAATTAAAACCTTGAATAACTGGGTTTATGTATGTTTAATAACCGATGGCTCTCAAAGAGTAATACTTTTATTTAAATATATACTATTTACATCATTTAAAATACCCCAAAGGCTGTAGATGGCCTGTCTGTCCTAAGCCTTAGAGTTTGAAATAGTGTGAGATTGTAGACTTTTAACAACTGTTCACATACACACGTGTAAAGACTTGGGCTAAACCCTATTTCTCTTGCGTGAGAAGCAAGTGTGAAACTGTGTGCAATAGGACACCAACTGAAATTTGCTTTGGTGTTTCTGTTAAAGCTTTGATAAGGAAAGAAAGTTCCTAAGTTTATCTGTACTTCTTGGTTTGCAGTTTTTCAACTCCTACTTTTGAAGTAGCAATTATTTAGAATTGTAATAATCAGAGTTTAGTGGCTTTACTAACGTCAGAGCAGGTCTAGGTCAATATTTATTTTTTTTTCCTAGTCTTTCCAGTGTCAGTCTTCCTTTAGCCAAGATAATTCCAATAATAAATGGGCAGATCCATTCGGTATGCAGTGAAACACCCAGTCACTTTGTTCAGGTAAGAATCTTGCTTACTTAATATAGCCCAAGTAAAACTTTGAAATGATTGTTATATTTCTTTTTAATAATGCACTTAATTCTGTTTCACTTCAGTGGCTTTAAAAAAAAAATCAAAACAATTGGCATTATTTAAATTTTTTGTATCTTCCAAAAATATGCTATTTTACTAGAACATCTCCCCTCTGCTAAACTGTGTAGAAGCACAAAAAGGCCTCTTCACTTGCTCTTTTTTCTCTCTAAAAAGAAAGAAACTGGAGTTCCATCTCTGTGGGAGGGCTGGGTGAATTCTGGGCTGCAGCAAGACCAGAACAGTGGGGGATACGTTTGATTTAAGCGAATTTATTCTTTAAATTTCTTGCAGGACCTGTTGATGATGGAACAAGTGAAAGATTTTGCTGCTAATGTTTATGAAGCTTTTAGTACCCCTCAGCAACTAGAGAAATGAACTGCACATTTATAGGAATAGATTGCGTATTTATAACAAATCCCTTGTGACTACTGATGAGACTTGGGTTAATTTTATAACGGTGTAGGAGAGACAGACCAGCAGAAAGAACATTCTGGAGGAAAAAAAAAAAAAAGTGGGAGTGAGCCCAGACTTCTTCTAATAGAATTCTGTTTCAAAGACCCATTAAAAATATTCTTGTCAAAAGAATCATTGTATGTAAAGACTTTTCTATTAAAAAAAGCGGTTAAACTCTTCCATAATTCATTATTTTTATTGCATCTGAAAGGCATCTGGGGGCAGTATTGCAACAAGTTACTTGCCTTGGGGGTTGGAGGTTTTGGAAAAAAAAAAAACCTAATGATAGTGTTCTAAGAATAGCAGAGAGTAGCAGAATGAAGTAAGGCTGCTTCTTCTCCCAAATATTTTTTTTGTAAGGGAAAAAAAGGTTTCCTTTTAACTTACCAAATGTTATTCCAAAGAGTCTCATTCTTCAGAAAGCCTTTGCCAACTGCTGCATGTTCCTCTTGAACAAGCTGAGGAGGGTGCTCTCTCTGGTACTTAATACTAAAGGAATGTGGGTTTTTTAGAAGTTCTCTCGTTTCTGCTGTTCAAACAGCTACACTGTACACATTAACTTGTAAATATTTTATCTTAATTTGTATTAATTTTGAGCCCAATTGTCTGTATTGTAATAAAATATTTTAATGTAAAATTTGTGTGTGTGTTAACATTACTATCAGAGAAGGCAATAATCTCCTTCGGCCCATCACAAAATATCAAGATTTTAAGTTGAGTTTGTTCTTTCAATTTAATAATAGTTTTGCACTCATTAAGATTACTCAGGAAAAATAAACCTTTGGTCTCTACACTGAAATAATTAATGCTTTTTGTTATCATGCACCCTCCCCCTCTGTGCAGGCTTCATCTGGGAATTTTTTTTAAGTTGGATGCAACTCACCCTCTGCTCTAAATATTGTCTCTCTGCCAAAGCTGGGGAGCCCTGGTAACTCCTGACTATTCCCCTTTTAAAAAAAAAACAACCTTAGTCATTGAAGTATTTGTTTTGTTTAATAGTCCACAGAAGGCACCTTGGTAACTGTAAAAACAATGGCTGTAAGCAAGAGTCAGCCTTAACCGTGTAAAATTACACAAAACATCAGAAAAAAACCCCTCACAGTTTACTTGTATCCCAAGAATGGTTAAGAATTACTTAACAGTAGGAACATGTAAAATTAATGATTTTCATAAGAAAAGAAGTGTATTTATGCTTTGCCTCTACACATTTATTTAATTCATAACCCTAATCTGCAAGGGTTATTCTTGCAGATACCCAGCTGCTGAAACTGCCAGCTGTTGCACACACCTGGAAAAAATTTATTCTTTTCTCTAAAACTGACAGGTTTTTACTGTACAGTTTTGTGGAATTTAGGATTTCTTACCTTAAAGAAGGTTTGCAACTGACTTCAGTGCATTTGCTGTCTGATCTACTGCACGCTGGCCTGAGCTGGTTTTATTCTTTCTCTGGACTTTGAAAATTTCGTGCCTGTTTCCACCCCTCTCCCCGTTCTTCACGTAACTTTGCAAAAAACCCACTAAAACTGTGAAGAGCTCAAGGTAGGTGCTCAGTTTTCACCCAAGTTCAAAGAAACAAGTTGTAGGCTGAGATTCAACTACCCAGTGCAAGATTTCACGTGAGGGTCATTCTCTTCCATCCTTTAATAACAGCTCACCTCGCAGAAAAAAAAAAAAAAAAGTGAAATTATAGCTGTTCTCAGTCTAAGAGTTAGAAACCAGTAACACCCAGAAACTGGGCAAAACATCCACATTTCCTACCAGCCAGGGCTCCAGCAGCGCGTGGCTCAGTTTATGTCAGTCAGATGCAAAGTCCAGCCCCACTGACACGGCAATTGCTTAGGAGTTAATTGAGGTAGAGCTATTACGATTCCCTTTTCTCCCAGCGCGACCCATTTCAGCGGTTCCTCGTAGCCAACCAGCTTCACCTGAGGTAGAAACACACACTATAATTAGAACAGAGCCTTTTCCAAGTGCATCAAAGTACAATATTAACAAAAGAAATGTTGATTGGTAGCTGCTTTACCATCCAGTTATCCTTAAATGCCACCAGTTGGTCTGCTCTATAGATCTGCTTCCACTGGGTTATGTGACTTCACTAGTGTAGGTGGGACATCAGTGGCCTCAACTTCTGACCACTGCTTGCTCCAAAACACACATCTGGGGTCACACTGACTTACTCTTTAGGCTACCTGGGCAACAGAAACCTCTCTGTGCAAACCTTTGTGCAAGGCTTTGACTTGAAACCGTTGTGCCGTTACAGCAAGTACAATATCATAGAATCACAGAATGGTTTGGGTTGGAAGGGACCTTAAAGATCATTGAGTTCCAACCCCTCTGCCATGGGCAGGGACACCTCCCACCAGACCAGGTTGCTCAAAGCCCCATCCAGCCTGGCCTTGAATATCACCAAAGTCATGAGGATGGATATTTATAAAGAAAGGTCATGCTGAGTTAGAGCCTACATAGGCAACGGGAGGGACAGCAGGGGTTTTTTCCTGCTACTTGGCCTCTCTTTATGATCTTAGTTTCCAAGCTAAAAGACACCCCAGCAACAACTCAGTCTAACTTTTTGTTGGTTGGAGAAGAAACATCCCACTGGGAGGACGATGACAAGGAGGTCCCAGAAGGAAAACAAACATTTTGCTGGGTCTCTGCCAACATACTCTGTCCTAAGAGCTGTTCCCAAAGATGCCAGAAACTAAAATAACCACTGATGGAACATGACAAATCCTAGAGGGGTTTTCCTTCAGAGAATGTTCGTTTCTTGCGCTGTGTGTTGAAAACCTCGCTGTTCTAAAGGGGAAGGGGGGAGTGGGCATGGAGGGGGTGGGCTGTCTTTTACCTGTGTTTCTCCAAGCTTAGCCTGTGGCTCACCAAGTTCCAGCATCCCAGAGAGTGGCCAGTTGAGGAAGATGGCATTGACTCTGCCTTCTTTAGGGCTGGAAGTGTACCTGGTTGGAAACGGGGAACAGAAACCCATGTCAGTGCTTCCTTGTACGTTTTCTGAAGTGATTATATAAAGTGCTTTCAAGACTGGATTAGCAGATTTGAAAAGACAACATTAATTACATTTTTACATACATAACCATCTGTCCAGACCATTTAATAAAGTACTGGTCCTCTAGTACTGGACTATTAAAGAACTGAATTTAGAGGTAAACATCTCTAGTAACTTCAGCAAGCTTGTAACAACTCACTGCTGCTCAGCCATCCAGGCAGGAGGTACTTGCAGGGCAGGGGGAATCATTACCAGATAATTGTGGGTTATAATCAGAAAAATATGGCAATTCACATCTATACACAAACATACAGACATTCCACTAAAAAAAAAATAAAATTAACAAGAGTATGTGTGACAATAAAGATTCCACCTCGTATAGCTACTTTTTTAAAAACTGAATTTCAGCAGACATTTATCTGCAGTATGTCCTTGGAAATCTTGTCTCATACGCTTGAAAAATTCCTCCCTCCTCCCTTCATTTAGTTACAATTTTTTATGGCTGTTGCAAGTGGTTTTACTGAACAGTCAACAGATCAGCATTTCAAGGCTAAAACCAGAATCCCAAATCTTACTGGGACCAGGAGTAAAAAGGTCACCGAGGCAGAGGAGAGGGTCAGGACCACAAGGCTGACGGATCATTAAGGTGTTACAGCAGCCGTGAGGCACAAAGGCAGAGGAGAGTCCACAGACTGGCTGAATTTAGTGGCCAAACAATCGCTGTTTTCTCCCCATGACTTTTTTAAGGTAAAAAGAAACGCACAATGTGCTAGACCGATTTTTATTTTCTTTCTCTCCCCTCTTTCTCTTTGAACGGTGACACCAAGTATTCCTTTGTACAGATACAGACTTCAGAGCACTTTATATTTCCACGTTATATATTTTTTATAGTTTTTGTTGCCAGCTACAGAGAGAAGCACAAGACCACTAAGGCAACGCTGGCAACCTTCCCTTCAGCCTCAGCATCATCCCAAACCTACAGCCTCTGACATCCATTGTCTATCTACAGTTTTATACACATTTTAAGCGCAGTTAACTGGCAAAAGGGTTAATTTCTTCACAGCAGACAGACCAAACTGGTGATTGCTGTAGCATCAAGGCATTAAGAATTTCAAAGTTTCCCATACGCTGCTGCCTACGCTGAGTGAGCAGCCTTACCACACGTCTGGTGTGACCGTGTCGTTCTGTGCTCTCCACGGTTTCGTTCCATAGATGGCTCCTCCGTTGACGTTCAGCCAGGCACCCATCTGCCTCAGGCGTTCCTCAAACACAACCGCGATGCGACCGTCGTGAGTGGGCCCGATATTCATCAGGAGATTTCCTCCACAAGACACTGTTTCTACCAGTTGCTGAAATGTTTTTAAACACATAAACGGAGCATATGGTTACGGCTAATGAAATCAGATATTTGAAGTTATTTCTTAACGCCAGGCACACTGCTTCAGAACGATCAACTGAACGAGTTATTGTCACTGCTGCATGTTTACGGACTTTAGGGGTCATCCCAACAGTCAATACAGAATTTAAGCTCTGTAAAACAAAGCTCTGCTGTCAATTTTTATGGCAGAAAACAGCCCAAAATACATTTTTGCACCAATATATCTTACGTTATAATCAGATCTTACAATTTTCTAACATTTCAACTTCTGCAGCAATTTCATGAGGTTTGCACCAATAGAATAGATAGGTGATTCCTCTACATGAGAGGAGAATAAGGTCAAAAGATGCCACTCCATTTTTACTGAGGCTGAGAGAAGTAACTTCTTTTTCCCTCTGATGCTCTCCCTATTTTAGGGAGAAAGTTATAAAACATGAGGAAGCCGCCTACAGAGTCCACCAACATTTGCGTTCACATCCACACTGCCCTCCAGAGATCATGGACTGAGATGCACAAGTCTGAGGAACAGACAGCTTGAAACAAGCTACGGAATGAATTTAAACCTTCTGCCTCTACAAAGAGGTTACTTCAACTTGAAATTATCTTTTGCAAGGACTATGCACAGATTTGGATTAAGCAACAATAACTCAGTAGCTGAATTTTGCTATTAAATGCATTTCTCTGAAAGATCGATCAGTCTTCCTTTCATTCAGTTGTCCTAAGCTTGAGATCTTTGTTTTTAATACCTTAAGAATAGCAAAGGGAATCAATGTTCTATTAACTCCAGCCGTCTGCACCTGCTAGTGTTTATCTGTATGTCTGTAATAAGTGTGGTGGTGGTTTTTTCTCTTTAAATGAGGTGGGATGAAAGAAAGGCTTCTCGCCACAAGATAAAAAGACTATTAAGACTTACAAACTGTTTCTAGCTGCTAGAAAGTTGTAGCCTTCAATCAGGAGTCCCTAACAAGGAACTGTGGAACTACTTCTCATCAGCTTGGAGGTGCAGTTACTTAGAAAAGTAAGTAACTTTTCTTCTTGTGAGAAGAAAACTCTACTGCACTTTTCTTCTACTAAGAAAAACTTAGTAGAAAAGGTAATTATGAGTCTATCCAGATCAGTCTTTGGCCAGTTACTCAGGGGGGAAACAGCTTCTAAGAAACCAACTACATTTTTGTCCCACTGTACCTTCACCAAGTCCTCGATTGTGAGGTAGTCGTCAAGCTGTGCGTCCCTCCTGTACCCCCAGGACTTCTTGTCAATGGTCATACAGTTCTCCCACTTGTGGGGCAGGAGGTGTCCAGGGTTATACCGGTCACTACACGTGTAGAAGCCACCATGCCTACAGATGCTGCTGACTCCCCAGCGGTCATTGGTCACTACTGTGTCCCGCACTGGACTAGAAACAGAGAAAATTTATGATTTTTAGTCTAAAAAATACAGTCACAGCCAGTGCAGGCCCTTTCCACACACACCCCTCCCAGAAAATAACATTTAGGATGACTTCTGTACTATGAATTTATTACAATTAGATTAAGTGCAATTTCAGGAATCCTACTCTCATCCTTTCCCAGCAAAAGGTCCAGCTCATCATTTCTTAGGGAAATATGCCAGAAAGCAGCCTGCGCTTCACACCCGCTGCCAGATGTTCAGTCTGCGATGACAACAACGTACCCATATTCTCCAACTATCCCACTAGCCTATTTGCCTGTCCAGCCCACAATACTTAAGGAAGTATATGATTAGGTAAAACAGCCAATACTATCTTAATCGATTAATTTGCAAATGTGGTTTAGAAAGTATGAAACAGTCTTTGATAGCTTTAGGAAAGACCTGGATTCTAGCTTTCAGGAAAAATAATACTTAGTTAAGTCTTCAGAAGTAGGTGGAACAGGTTCCACAAAACATATAGAAAACAAGACAAAACTAGACACAGAGCAGAATTCCAGATAAGGAGCTAAACCAGCATCATTATGTACCTGTCATTATACAGCCAAGCCAAGAAACCAGTGCTGTTCCAGTAAGTATCTGGTGCATTTCCATCCCCATCAGACCAAATTATTTCCGGTCGGTACTTGGTCACAATTTCATAGAGTTCTGGTAACGATTTACTGGTTGGAAACTTTCTTGTCTTAAAGACATTGGTGGCATCCTCAAGGAAGAGAGGATTAAACCATTCGAACAGGGAATGATATAACCCAAAACGCAAGTCAGTCCTGTTTCTAACAGATGTTGCTAGTTCGGCCACAAGATCTCGTTTTGGTCCCACATCAACAGCATTCCAGTTCCAAGAATATTTGGACCCCCACAAAGTAAAGCCTGGAAAGAGAAAAATCAAAGGATAAGAAAGGGAAGCAGAAGAGGGGAAGTTATAGTTCCTCATTCTGAAAAGTAGTCTTCAAGTGTGTTGAAAAAAAAATAGATATAAAGTAATAAAAATTATATGTAATAATATTTTTATCATGGTATAGAGTATGCCTATAACCTGTTTATGCATGATAGTAATCATAACATCAAAACACCATGCAGATATGTTTATGTATTACTTTTATTCAAATATACATGCATTTATATTTTTTTATATATATCAAACATTCAATTTTCCAGTTCTGTACTGCTTAGGATAGTTATTCCTTCTCCTTAATTATTCACTCCGTTCATATGTCCCAGTTAAATTAACCAAAAATACAGCAACTTTTGAGGCATCTACATTTTCACTGAACGCATCAAATGTGAAGTGTGAATACACATTCAGCAACTGGAAGACAAAATGCTCTCTCGGTTCCAGAATGCACAGGGTACCACTTGTGTCCAGAGACTATTCTCCCTCCCGTTTAGATCTTATGCAAATGTTCACTCCTCATTTGTCCTGACATTTATAACAGCTCAATCAACTACTCGGTATACATACATAAACAGAGTGCAACTCTCCTGAAACAGCTTTTAAAATACCAGCATTAAATATCAGGAGGGGCTTAATGTTTCAGACATCCAGCAATCCAGCACAAACACTGCAGACTTAGACCATTGCCAGAGGAGCTCCACTCTCACCTTCAAACTCCTTTATTCCCATTGCCTAATAAATTTTGCAATATTTTTATGAGCTGGATACATGTAATTGTATCGACTAGACAAACAAGCTAAAAATTCATGCCCAAGGCTACAAAACAGACTAAATGAACCATGGTTCTTTTGAAGTGACTGGGAATTACACCATGGGCATCATCAAGATCTAGATTTTACATGTGTCAGACCTGAGATTAAAATTCACAAGTTATAAGCTGCCAGTCTTGAACTCACATCTCCCCGAAGACCCACAACATTCACCTGACCTACTGTCATACTGCATCTTAGTATTTGGTACTTTCTTAACTACCGTATTTCCTTCCAACCACTTTCTATTTCTTTACCTTTATCTGCAAAGCATCTTACAATTACAGTGCCAAAAATCAATTGTGCCTGGGAAGTTAAAGACCTATTTCAAGGTCTGCATCAGGAAGAGCTGTACCCTATGCACATTTCTAACTCTGAAGCCAACTTCTGGAACATACCCCTAAATTCCTTGGAGAAACCTCCAGAGCTGCAGCTCTCCATATGTTAAACTGCACAGAATTCACTTTGGTGGTTCCTTGAGCAATAAATTGCACGACAATAAAAACTAAACTATGGATACTGCAGGAAACTCAGCTGCCCCCTTCGCTTCAGGCTGGCTTATCTAGAGCAACAGAAAAATGGCATCATATATTTTTCCTCTATGCAAGCTTCACGGCCACAGCTTTTGGGTAAGAGTCAGGAAAACACACACACATTTCTTGGGTGGTTTGTTTTCTCTTTGGCTGGGTTGGGGGAGGTTTTCTCTAGATCTCAGCAGGCAGGAAAATCACCTGGATTTTCCTTCTGTTGACAGAAATGCAACAATTACTAACATTCACAAACCTTCCACTTACCTTCATGATGTTTTGAAGTTAAGACAACGTATTTTGCACCGGAAGCCTTCAGAATATCTGCCCACTGGTCGGGATCAAAGAATTCTGCTGTAAACAGTGGCCCAAAATCTTCATAACTGAACCCAGGTGGGTAATTTGTCTGCATAAATTTCACATAGGGCTCTCTCTTTTCCTTCTGCCAGTACCACCTACAAAATACAGAGCAAAACATGGTGGTGTATTTTTAGATAAGGAAAGGAGAATTGAAATAATCAGCTCCTATTTGTGTTCACACTGAGAGGCAGAGGTAGTACAGGTACGTGACTCTGGCAGTAAGACAAAACTGCTTCAGAATAGTATTAATTATGAAATATTTCCTTTTCTCTGTCCTCTTTCCCCACAATCTACATCTTTCAAGCACTCCATTTTGGAAAGGTCCCAGGATTTCATTTCAAGCAACGTCACAAAGCAGCTACACTTGAAGAACGGAAAAATGGCAGTCTTGTTCAGCACCCAAATCCATACCTAGGCAGACCACCCCTGTAAGCAGCTCACCTGGCACAAGGAATGCAGTTTTTCTGGACTAATGTGACTTACTCTCCTCAAGTGTCACGCATCAGCCATCAGAGCATCTCTGCTTTGCCCCTTCCCTCCCCGACAATTCCTGCAACCCACAACAAGCGGGCCAGCAGCTTTACCTCTCTGCTGGTCCAGAGTCCTCTAAGCCAAAGGCAGCTGGGTGACCTGATGTGTGAGCGGATGCCAATGGTCCCAGAGCAGGAGAGAGCCGTGGCTGCAGCCACTGCACACCTGAGGCTCTGAAGCAAAGGCATCCTACAACAACAACCTGCCTCTGCAAGAACCCCACACATTCATAAAAACACCTCATCACAGGCTCTAGTGTGCAAGCACACACCTACCTACCTATCAGTGCACACAGACTTAGGAACCAGAAAGAAAAATAAGGTGATGATCTCTTTTTGTGTCCCACCTACCACAGACAGGGACAATTTCTATCCTGTGCTTAGCCTTGTCAGTGACCACTACCGTCCCCAGTCCGCTCTGTGGGGACTGTCTCTCACCCTCATCATGGGCAGAGGTCCTAAATCACCAATAGAACACTATCTTCAACATGCTCCATCCCTCCCTTACCTAGCAATGAAAGAGGAGCTCCAAAACCAGCACACAACAGTCCTTACTACGTTAACAGCCTTATTGCTGGAGACCTGCTACCGGCAACGTATGTTATGACTGCTAATAGTTACAGCAAAAGGATCAGAGAGCATTCACCTTTCTATGAATGAAAGCAAGCAGCAGAAATCCTGTTGGCAACTTTAGACATAAATGAAAACAAATGGAAAGTGAGGGAATAAAACAGGCCAGAATCTGAATGTTGGAAATGTGTTTCTCACCCCTGTCCTGATCTGGACTCATACCTCAGTTCTGTAAGACCACAGTAACCTATGGATATTGCTGTAACCTTCCCAGACTTCAGCATAAACAAGCATGATCTTTGGCATCCAACAGGGAAAAGAAAGAGGCTGAGACAGCCTTCCTCACTGAAAGAACCTGGGGAAAAAACCCAACCAACAACTCTGATTTTCAAGTATGTAATTGCATAAAGAAACAGGTAACATCCTTGCTTCTCTCCCTTCATCACAGGTTCACACAGCACTTCTACTCTGACATGATTAGAAACATCCTGGCCAAGGTTGTTGGTCAGGAGGACAGGCTGGGTGATATCGGAGTTTATGACCTTCCATTAGAAGCTGCTAACACAGGACCTCAATCATCTGACTGCACATGCTGCCACACGTGCCCAACCACGGGAGGTTACAGAAACGTAAAAAACAATTTCATCAACTACCTTAGAGTGTTTGGGGTGGTTCTTAGAACAACAACAAAACCCAAATGCTTGATCCTGAATCTGTGCATACTGGAGCACAGCTCTTAGAGAAATGCTTGAGCCCGAAGCTAGCTCCTCACCACCCCCACCGGGAAAGCAAAACCGCTGGAATCCTTGAACATAACTCTGAAAAGAACAGACTAAATACTGTCAAAAAACGGTGGTTTGTTTGTATCGATGTTGGTTTGCGTTACAAATATTGCATTTAAGGTTTACCATAGCTCTGCCACAGAGCTGCTGTTATCTTCATATCGTAAATGATAACGTGACTCCCTTGAAGTCATACAGGAAGTGTTTGGTAGAGCATGGAAAGAAGACAGGAAAAAAATGCTTAGAGCTAAAGGGCCTGAACCAGCGAATGCTCACAAAACAAAGGTTTTATTCAGCCTTTCAATTGTAATTATTTGAAGGATCAGAGCTTTAGGTTCAGCAGAAAGTACTCATTAATAAAAATAGTAATAAAAAAGAAGAAAATCATTAACTGCACAAAATACGTGCAAGAAAACTGCAGGCAGTTTGCCAAGCCAGGGCAGTGATGGAGGTAGTGATGGACTCCTGTGCTCCCCACAGACAGTGCCACCAGTGCTCTGGCAAGAGCTGCTCAAGGCTTTCCTGAAGGCTGGGAGATCTCCAGCGTCCATCCATCCCCACAGGGCCTGGTGAGTGCTCCTTCATCCATCCCTTCATTGCGGCCCTGGAGAGGCCACCCTCTGCCACTTAACCGACCACCTCACAGGTAACAGAATCTTCATGGTTGGAAGGGGCCTTTGAGATCATTGAGTCCAACCACAAAAAAAAATACAACAAACAAACAAAACCAAACAACAAAAACAAACCAGAAAACCCACAAACAGACACAAACCAACAGTCTCGGGCACTAGACCATGCCATGAAGTGCCACATCTACATGTTTCTTAAATACCTCCAAGGATGGCGACTCCACCACCTCCCTGGGCAGGCTGTTCCAGTGCCTGACCACTCTCTCAGTAAAGTTATTCTTCCTAATAGCTAATCTAATCCTCCTCTGCTGCAACTTTAGACCATTTCCTCTGGTCCTGTCATTATTCCCTTGGGAGAAGAGGCCAACACCCACCTCTCCACAATGTCCTTTCAGGTAGCTGTAGAGGGCAATGAGGTCTCCCCTCAGCCTCTTCTTCTCCAAAATAAACATGCCCAGTTCCCTCAGCCTCTCCTCATATGACTTGTTCTCTAGACCCCTCACCAGCGCTGTGGAAAGCGCTTCCTTCACCAGCACTGTGGAAAGCAGGTCTTCCAGCTCTCTGCTCGGCTTGGTCCACATCAGCCAACACACTCAAAGAGTTTCAGAGCTGGGCAAGCAGACAGTCAAGATGTACCAGAAGCACATCAACCCCTGCTTCCCTCATAAGCAGCACCATGAAGTCCATGGTCCCCCTGACTGGCCTCCAGTGTGACTAGGCCTCATCCCACAGGCCTCAGCTCCAGGGCCCGACTGCAGAGGGGCTTTACGCCCGACCACCCCTTTGAGGGGGGACACCAAACCTAACCCCGCTGGCCCAAAGACCTGCTCTCTCCCTGAATGGCTGGTACCACCCGCAGCAGCCACCTCAGTGCCACCTCTCCCCCTCAGCTGCCCCATAGCGGTCGGGGAGGCCTGCGGGCCGGGCCGGGCCGT
>JAHREE010000095.1:3755774-3814542 GCA_033628505.1 Tringa tobata | reverse complement strand
CCCCCTTGCTTTGACCCCCTGCAAACACAAAATTTAGGCTCCCACAGACCCAAAAAACCCCCGTTCGCCCTCCCGACGGGGCGGCCCGGCTCCGGCGGGGCGGTCGTAGAGGGAGGGGCGGCTCTTCCTCTGCAAACTTTCCTTTTCCCCTCCCTCCCCGCCTTTTTTTTTTTTTGTCCCCTCCTCCCCTCCCCTCCTCTCTCCTCTGCCCCTCTCTCGCTTCCCCGACGGCGATGGCTGAGAGGCCGGGGAGCATCGGGGGAGCACCGCCGCTACCCTCCTGGTTCTTACCGGGTCCCCGAGGCCGTTCCCAAAGCGACATCTCCTCCTTCTCCTCTTCCCGGAGAATTTGCCTCCTCCGGTCCAACGTGGGCGGCTCAGGTAAGGGGGAAGGAGGGGAGGGAAGGGTCCTTGTGTCCGAGACTCCATCACCACCACCATTCCGAGGGGGGAATTTGGGAAAAGATATCCTCCTCCGCATCCTGCCCTGCTCTCCCAGACCTGGGGCTGTCTTCTTGTGGTGGTCAAAGTGTGGGACCCTGTTTTACGGGGTGCTTGATTGAGGTGATCGCCTCATCATCGCCTGAGGTGATGCTCGTCAGGTTCCCGGCTTTTCATACTCGTGTTTTCAGGTTTCAGTGGACCCCAGTAAACGAACAAGGTGATGTTTGTCAGATTCCTGGCTGTTCATACCTGTGGTTTCAGCTTTAAATGAACTCCACCAAAGTTGTGGGCACCCACTCATTCACTGAAGCATCTCTGGCTGCGAGGGCAGAAAAGCCCCAGGAAGGGCTCCAGGGTGTGTTGTAGGGACATCAAAACTCCTCGTCCTGCCGCTTCAGACATTACACTTCCATTGCGTGTTGTGATTTTGCCTCATGCATTTCTCTCTCCTTCGGGTTTTTCATTAGCAGGTGAGGCAAAAAAATATACGTGAGTTGGTATCCCGCCGTCCTCCTTCAGGAGGTAACCACTGCAAGTGCACACGGGATGATCTGGGGGTGGAAGGTGGCCCTTCGGGATGGAGTAGGCTTCCTGCAGGATTCGGAGTAGCTGTGCTGCCTAAAACGAGAGGCAGTGAGAGTCCTAGTTTACAGTGCAGATATTTGAAAGTGGCCAAAGTAAAATAAACATATACTCAGATGGGCCATCCTTTACTCGGGCTGTTTCCTGAGGTCAGGTGTTAAGAAAAATGAAATTCTGGTCTCCACGCCGCTGAGCACACTTCGAAAATGTGTGCTCGCCCGTTTGCAAATCAGCCCTTGCTGTGTTGACTAAAAGAAGGCTGTAGGCACACACGTTCCTGGCGATGTAGGTATTTTGGATGTGTTCTTACACTCTGCTGCACAGAGGGAAGCTCCAGTGTGCACTGAGGGACCTGCTCTGCTGCAGCACAAGTAGGACAGTGCAGTGCGTGGTCAGGTCTGCAGTGAACCACAGTGTCCTCTTAGGTTTGCTCCTCAGGCGTTGTTAAGATGAAACAAGACCATTTGCTTAGGGAGGCTCAAATATACGGTTCTGCCTGCCTGATGAGGGAGCGAAAACTCGTTTAGTCACATAGGAGCAGGTAGATTCAACTTGAGGAGCCGGAGGCTGCAAGCAAAAACAACTTTACGTGCCATTTTCTGCATCATTTTTCTGCTCTATGTCTATTTAAAAGTTACATTAAAGGACATTTGGGACAGGGAGGAGGTAGGACGTTCCAGTGGTTTGTCCAGATCAGAAAGGACTACTTTTGGGTGTAAGGTGTATTTCGGTAGCATCTGGAAAAGTGCTGCATGAACAATGTCCTATGACTTGGTGTGTACAAGGTGCCTTAACCTGGATGCAGAGAGATCACCACAGAGGTTGACAAGATTGAGACTATGTCAATGTTAGGCTGCGTTGGTTTAACTACAAAGAGTATTAACAATGTGCTGGGTTTATTACAAGAGACTGGCAAATCTAGTGGAGGAAAAATGATGGTATTTTCCAAGATGTGTTGTTATTTGTAGTTTCTTACACACAGAATTTAGGTGTCCCTGTTGCCTTACTTGATTTTTTTCTTTTAATTTTGAGGATGTGCTTCCTGCCAGCGAGTCACAAGAGTTGTTTTCTCTGCTTTTATTTTTTTGACATCTTTTCTCTCATTCTGTATTTTCTCCATTGCTGCTTCCTGTACTTTTTTTCCAGCTACTCATTGGGCACAACAAAAATACATGCTGCCGCACAACTGTTGATTCCCCCTTCAAAAAGGAAAGTATGCATTAAAGATGCAAAGCTGTTTAATTTTTAATGTGGTGGTTAGAGAATTGTTTTTATACTGAGATGCCATTGAAATAACCTGCTTTTTCATTCCCCCACTAACCTGGAGAACAACTGTAATGAGGACAGAAAGGTGAAGCACTTAGAGAAACAATATGAGCCATACTATTATTTTTGCTCCTACCTCTTTCTCTAGCTGCACCATTTGGTTAATTTAAAGTAGGTCACTCATTTACATCAGATGTTACCTGTGCTCCAGCTGCTCCGTTTAGAAAAGAATAATTTGCATTTTAAATAACCTGCAAAATGTTTGCTCTCTGCCGGTTCCTGGAGTGATTCACTTGCAACTGGTGAAGTCTCAAGTTGCAGTTTCTGTTGCGTATTTGTCTTCATTTACTAGATCCCGACGCCAGTTGTGCTGAGAAGACGATATTGTCTCCTCACACTCCATCAGCGATGGGTTGGCACCCATCATGCTGCCACTTATTCTACTAGCTCCTGATCTACCCCTCTCAATGCAGGATCTGTTAAGAGGCAGTATTTGTAGAGACCCTTCAAGCCAAGGGAAATATAATAGCCTTTCTAAAAGCAGCTTTGGCAGTGGCTCATAAAATGCATCTGTTTGCTAATTTAGATCAGTACTGTGTGTATCTCGATGTGGTCCCCATGTTTGTGCTGCCTTTGCTTTCTTACCCCCACTCCTTCCCCTGCGATTATCGTTTCTGCAATTAGCAACTTCCTGGTATCACTTTGCAGCATCTCACTCCATCAGCTGTGGTCCAGTTTGTGAGGACAGTCTATTTTCAGCTTTTTCTTCATCTGAAAACGGGCCTTCTAGGGTTAGTGGTAGAAGATTACTTAACTTCCCTCTCTGGGCAGCCACCTCACCCGTCGTCATGTCGAGCCTTTCTTCTGGTAAGGCCCTGGTTGGAATAAGGTGATCCTCATCCTGAGTTAGGGTGGCACGATCTAGGCTTTTGATGTAGACCCTGAAAAAGTGTAATGTCAGCAAAGCAGGCATAGCCTATGCATCGCTTCAGCATCGTGGTACTCCCCGCCTGACTACTGGCTCGTTTGCCAGAGCATCTCAAGGAGATTGGTGAAGAAAAACATAATCTCCTAAAATTTCAGAGCAGCACCAGTGCCATTTGAAGAAAGCTGCTTGGATTACCTCCCTTTAACCATCCCTTTCCACATTTAGTGACTAGATTTAAACCCACCTCTAAGGTGGATCAAGTTAGCCAAGTCTCTTGATTTGCCCAGCAGAGATGGGGACCGGGCTGCATTTGAAACAAAGACCCCGTTCGAAGGCTTTCCCAGAACTTCTCGAAAAATCTCGATTTGGTGGCTGTGGGGCTGAGGGCAGCTCTCAGTGTGAGGGGTGAGCCCTCGGGGTGCAGGGGGAGGTTGCTGGTTTGTGTGGGCTGCCTTTGTGCTGCGGATGGCAATCGCCGCCGGCAGTTCTGTTCGTGACAGCCCTCAGGCACCAACCCCAGCTGCTGAGGTGCCCGTCCTTTGTCTGCGTGTCCACGTAGACAGTTTTCGGTTTGCTCTCTTCTCAGTGTTGTGGTTTTTGCTATAATACAGCCTTGCATTTTGTTCCGAAGCAAGCGAGGTTTGTGGCGAGGTACATCTTGGTGAAGAGGGAACTTTACTGCTCAGACCAGAAGTCAAAAAACCACCCATTTCTCCACTCTGGGATCGACACTCATATTGTTGCAGTTCCTCTTGAGGTCTTGCTCTTTGGCAAGAAGTGAAAGTTTCAGATAATTTGTTCCACTGCTCAGAAGCTCACCTTTCAGGTAGAGAGATGAGCTCCTCACACGTTTCCATTCCTTTCATGCCTGTCTGATGGCATAGGAAGAAAAAAACCCTACCTGAGAATTCAGACAGCAATTCATCAATACCTCAGGCTGTACCCCAGATGTTGGGTTGCAGCAGAGGGTGAAAGGCTGAATGCAAATGACAGTCCTTCCTCAAAACTTGTACATCCCAGGATTATTTTGGGAATTTTTGGCTTGCAAACTGGTCCTTCACAGGTTGATTTATTCAAAATGATAATGAGTAACAGCTATGATGCCATCTGCTGCTGACTCCGGAACAGGATGGGTGAAAAGAGGATGGGCTTAAAATCCCCCAATTAAATAAAGATTTGGGGAAGCCTTCTTGTAGTGATCAAAGTATTAGAGTGGCTGATATTGGATGGGAAGAAAATTGATGCTTTCTGGACTTACTTGAGCTTTTCATTATTAGAGTGCTCCACCTCACAAACTTAACAAATGTCAGATTCTCTTCTTAACAGGCAAACTTTCTGGTCGATGCAAAGGCAATGTTTTTGACAGCTGAAGGTGTTTGAGAATCTAGAAAGAGTGAAACCCGAAATACTGTTACTCTAGAAATTTACTTGATTATCTGGGGGCATGGAATCTGGGGAAAAAGGTAAATTTTGCATGGGTAGGTTAAGGTTTGCCTGTATTTCCCTCTACACCTATACTCATATTTCCCAAAATGGCTACAGATTCCAGTTTCTTGGATCTAATTTCCATATACACCAAGCAAGAGTCCTAGTGAGGTCTATGGGAGTTGAGTTCAGTGTTTGTGAAGGAGACATCAGATGTGCTGTGGGAGGGCGGTTAGAAAGATGGGGTTTTTCATCCATCAGATGGGGATGAGGTGGGAGCAGCCTCATGGTGTGAAATAACGCAACTAAAGCAGCTGGTTTTGAGACCTTATATGAAAATATGGGAGCTATGGGAAAACATGATTCCCTGTTGTATTGAGCAGGACTTGTTTACAACATAAATCAAATTACAGCATTTTGCAAGAAACCCAAGGCAGATAATTTGGGGTAGTAAACTAGAGTAGAAGTTAAGACAAATAATTGTTTTGAGGCATTTAGAAACTGGACTCAACATGACTGTGTCATTTTCAAGAAACAATGCATCCTATCCCTAAGTCCACATTAATATTTTTCCATCAATTTGAAAATTTAAACCACCAGGACAAGGGAGCAAGCATAACCATATGCAATTTTACATATATTTATAGAATTGAAGCATCAACTTCTTTGTAATAATCTGGAAACATGCTCAGACCATTGTCCTAGAATGTTAAATCCCATTCTGGTCATTCTTATATGTAACTCGTAGCTTCAGAAGGTGCTGAGGAAAAATCCTGGAATCTTGTAACATTTTGTACTGCATACATTGAGTTTAAGTCTGCCTGAAAACTGGTTTAGTTGATAAGATTAGATGGGTGTGCAGGGAAGAAGTGTCTGCCAGAATATAGTCATTTCTAATATGAGTTTATATCAGAATGCATATGAAGTAAGAATCTGCCTGTTCTATACTGGAATAAAAGTTATTATTCCACACTAGCTCTTACAGAATAATCGAGGTAGGTTCTTGGCATTAGCCCAGCCTGATTACATGTGGAAGGGGGAAGACTGGGGTTTGCAAATGCAAAGCAGGTATACTATGTGCCGTTTACACGTGGCCCAGTTTCTGGGGCAATGACTTGGCAATCAAATATTCAGACTCGGGCTCAGGATTTAAAAAAAAAAAAAAAGAAAGTATTTCCCAAAAGCATTAATAATCTCCATGGTTGCCTAAGTAGAAATCGGGCTGCAAAGATTTGCAGCGACTGATTTAATGCACATTTTGCAGCAACTGATTTAATGCACATTTTGCAGCAACTAATCAGTAGCTGACTGTGGGATCTGTTCAGCGTTTTGCTGCTGTGTGTGTTTTAGTTTCTCAGGGCCCTTTGGCATTTAGCACTTCCTGCTGATGTGTGGCTTCTAGCAAGTAACCATTTAATATCAGGCCGCGCGTCAAGTATGAAGCCTTGAAGAAGTGATCTAAAGAGTGGCTGAAGAAGACTTTTTACTCCTTCTCTCGCTGAATGTAAACAGCTTGTTCCGAAAAGAGCGTTTGTTTTGGTTTTAAAACCTAAATGTTTCATCAGTCAAACCCATCATTAGCATAAATCATTTATCTTTCCTCTCCATCCCCCGCCTCATGCGTTTTTTGCTGTTATTTCATGAAAAAGCAGGCACTATTTAAGGTCAAAAGGCTGCGCACAGATGGCAGGGTTTTTAAAGATTGGCGAAGAGCTTACGTTTTTATTTATTTTTGCTTTTTGAAGTCGGAATCTTTGCAGTGCCAGAAGTCCTGTAGGATTTCAGTTTGCAGTAACACCATTATTAGTCTTGCTTCTGAATTTTTAGTAGTTCTCATTGAATATGCTTTAGTGTACGGCAAAGATATCTTCGGTGGTAATCTTTTTTTTTCCTTTTTTTCTTTTTTCTCCTAGCATGTAGCTGTTTTTAACAGATGCAGAAGTTAGTTCTTCCTCAGGTACAAACCAAGTGGCGCAAAAGGAAAAAAGGAAGAACACAGAAAATCCTGGCTTCAGTGTTCCAAGTTCAATCACTTTTCACTTCATCTTTGAAACTGTCGGTCTTAAAACCCACCACAACAGGGGTTGCTCTTGCTTTTAATTTGTGGTGGAAAGCCAGAAATGATCTTCCTGAAATGCAAGCAGAGTTTGTAGGCAGTCTAAACTTCCCTCGGCGGCCAGCTGAGAAAACTGGTTCCCCATTGTCTAATTTTGATGGTGAATGAGACTTTTAAGATGTCGCGTTGTATGAATTCCACAAGTGCCTTTAGTATCATTAGGGCTTTTCAGCTTTGAAAGGTGGAAGCACTGAAATATTAGTATATTTTATCAGTATCAGGTAGCTAGGATGATGGGCTCAGTAGCATCAGCACTGCTTTAGTAAAGCCTGAAGCTTCAAAGCAGCTACACTTTGCACGTCCACCGTGCTCTCAGGTAGAGGACTTTATAGTGAAGTCGAGCTGAAGAGCAGCTGAAACCACTGCATGCTTTGGTGGTGAGACATTTTCTTACCCACTCTCTTCTCTCTCATGTTTCTTTTATATTTCTGGCGTGTTCTGGATCGCCCTTCCTGTTTCTCATGTGGTTGTTAAAACCGCTTGGCTACATTCAGAGAAGTAAGGGGCCGAGCAGCAGGAGGCTGGGAGGGAAATGTGGAAGAGGAAGCCTTCTGCTGGAGATGGCAACGTGGCGACTCTTCACATGCTAATATACTGTGTTCAGATGGCTTCTCTTTGAAATAATGATTGTATTTTTTACTAAATATCTTATTTTTTCAGAAAATGTAGCATTTAATAATTATTTTTAATGATTGAATCATCATTGCTGCACCTGGGGAGGAATAACCCCATGCACCAGTACAGGTTGGGGGTGACCTGCTGGAGGGCAGCTCTGAGGAAAAAGATCTGAGAGTCCTGGTGGACAACAGGATGACCATGAGCCAGCAATGTGTCCTTGTGGCCAAGAAGGCCAATGGCATCCTGGGGTGCATCAGGAAAAGTGTGACGTCATTTTCCTCCTATGCTCTCCCCTGCCCTGGTGAGGCCCCATCTGGAGCACTGGGACCTGTTCTGGGCTCCCCAGTTCAAGAAGGACAGGCAACTGCTGGAGAGGGTACAGCAGAGGGCTACAAAGATGATGAGGGGACTAGAACATGTCTGTTATGAGGAAAAGCTGACGCACTTGGGTCTTTTTAGTTGGGAGAAAAGAAGGCTGAGGGGGAATCTGATCAACACCTATAAATACTTAAAGGGTGAGTGTCAAGAGGAAGGGGCCAGTCTTTTTTCAGTGGTGCCCAGTGACAGGACAAGGGGAAATGAGCACAAACTTGAACATAAGAAGTTCCATCTAAACATGAGGAGGAACTTCTTTACTTTGAGGGTGGCAGAGCCATGAAACGGGCTTCCCAGAGAGGTGGTGGAGTCTCCGTCTCTGGAGACATTCAAAACCGGCCTGGACATCTGTCCAGCCTGCTCTGGGTGACCCTGCTTTGGCAGGGGGGTTGGACTAGATGATCTCCAAAGGTCCCTTCCAACCCCCTATCTTTCTGTGATTCTGTGATTTTTAATTAAACATGTGTTTTATAGCTCATAGTATATTTTGTAATGTTTGCACAATTTACAGTACCAAAAAGAAAAACCTGTTTGGGGCGAGTGGACTCCTGTTAAAAGCAGTTAATTTTAATTCCCCTTCCACTTCAGACATGATTTCAGTCTTGTGCACAAAGTCGTTCCTTTCCAAACAACTGGAAATAAAAGGCACTCATCTCCCTCTTTCTTTTACTTTCTCCCCACTCTTTCATTCCCCTCTCCCCTACTAACTCCTGTCTTCTCCACAGCTTCCAATAAATCTCGTTTATATCGTGTCAATAACCTACATAATCAATTTTGATGGTCCTCTGCCTAGGTTTGGCTGGGTACGTGTGAGGTTCTGTCCTGCCCACTCAGGTCTGATGCGCTCCCAGATGCTGGGGGCTTTTTGATCCCAGAGATGGAGATGTGAAAATGGCCTAGGAACCTGCAAACATTAAGTTTTTTTGCTGACTGTCGCAGTTTATTTTCTGATTAGGGAGGTAAAGGTCAGAATTTGTACAGGCAGGGCAGAGATCCGTTCAGTTTTAAGAACTCATTGGGAAGGGAAAAGAAGATCTCCTAAAAATTGACTAAAAAGGGTTGTTCAATGTTAGGAATGGAGGACAAGTGCTTCAGAGCCTTTTTAAGATGAAGCTTGGCACAGTGGTGAGGATCAGGAAACGGCTGAAGTCTGGCACAATCTCTACATTATTTTAAGTTGTTATTTTAGCTAAAGTTTCTTTGAATAGAAATGGATCCTGATGAAGTGAGAGTTTTGTGAAAATCCACTTTTTTTTTTTTTTTTTTGTAGAAACAAACCTGATTTCAGGCACATTTCTGCATTTTCAGGAGAAATCTCTGACAAAATTTTAAAATGGTGAATTGTAACTTCAAAAAATTAGTCTAAGTTTTTTAGAATTTTTCATCATATGAAACTTTGATATATGAGGGGTTTTTTTTCTTCTAGTTTGGGGAGGAGGAACAGGAACGAAGAAGAAGAGAAGTGTCAGAATTTCCCTGGCACAGAAATGTGATTATTCTAAGGGACGCCATCCACCTATACAGGGCAAGTGTAACCACTGCCACTTTGCTTTGTCACGGCTAAATTATTGGATATCAAATCCTTTAAAGTTTCCAATGCCTTCTTGAAAGAATAAGGATGTGCAGTATTTCATAGAACCAGACCCTAAAGAGCACATGGAGCAAAGCTCCCCTTCCAGAGCACGCGTGCGTGCTTTTATCGTTTCTGGGGGAGAATCATGGTTTTTAAGATGTATCTGTGACTAATACACACAGTGCTCGAGAAAATTACAGGCACCAAGTGAAATTGATGCTGAGGTATTGTTTTGTATCAGCTTCAAGCCCAGTAAAGATGGGGTTGTGGTGCATTTGCAGTTGAATGTGTCCTAATTGCAGACCTTCTTTGTGTTCAAACACAGGCAGCTCTATTTAAACTTTGTGAGTGAAAGGATAATTAGCAGTCATCTGCTTGCCACTTCTTTTTTTATTTATTTCCTCTGTTGCCCAGTGTCAGGGCTGAATGTTAGTGGTTTAAAGCACTGCTGAAACTGAGAACTTTACATCTGAAAAAAGATGAGCGCTACCAAAGCACAACATGAAAAGACATAATTATGATTTTTTTTTTTTTTTTTCTGATTAAAAGCAGTTTTGGCAAGCTCAGAAGGGTTGAGCTTGAAATAAGTCGTTTTACTTACACAGCCAGAGCAAGTGCAGTCCCTCGGGGAGCAGTGGACATCCCAAGTCGTGGTATGAACTTCTCTAGCCCCAGGGATGTAGCATGTCATGCTGCTTCCCTTCCGTGGGCATCTTTCTTCCAGTCTTTTGACTTTTGAGCCCTGAACTTAAAAAAAAAAAAAAAAAAAAAGATGTCTTCCTGTTATGCCGAGCTGCAAACAAAACTGAATGGCAATATTTCACACCGTGTTTATTTTAGTGAATAGCAAATCCAAAAAATATGCTGCCACCCAGCTATTTAAGTCTTCAGAAACACATCTGCTATGAATTTTTCATTATTCTTTGGAACTTGAGATAAACAATAGCTTTTGATCTGCAAATAGCAAAAATTATTTTTGGGGAAAGATTTCCAAAGGATTGATGCGGTACTTTGCAGAGCTTTGTCTTATTTATCTAGTCAGCTTGAGATTTGTCTAATGGGATCTTCACAAGGTGAACTAGCAAATGTATATATGATTTTGTGAGTGGTTTTGGCTCACAAGCCAACAGCGTCCATTTCACTCTGTGGTCTGTATGTTTATCACCGGGCGTATGGTGCACCAGCACATTGCACGACACCTTGTGTGCTTAGTGGTTGATCAGAAACAGCATTTAAAAGCTACACCCATGCAGGGCAGGATCTGCCAGACCTGGAGGGAAACAGCAGAGTGAATGACTTTCTTGCAGCCCTAGGGGTGAAAGGCTTTGGGGTGAGCTTGGGGCTTTGGGTGCTGTCTGCCCCTTTTTTTTTTTTTTTTTGGCTCAAAGAGCTCTGCTGATCATCACCAGACCCTGGAAGAAAGTTCCTCCCCTCGCAGCTTCCATGAGGATAGCAAACTTTCCATGAGCCAGCAATGTGCCCTTGTTGCCAAGATGGCCAATGGAATCCTGGGCTACATAGGGAGAAGTGTGGCCAGCAGGTCCAGGGAGGTCCTTCTCCCCCTCTACTCTGTACTGGTGAGGCCACAACTGGAATACTGCGTCCAGTTCTGGGCTCCCCAGTTCAAGAGAGACAGGGAACTGCTGGAGAGAGTCCAGCGTAGGGCAACTAAGATGAGTAAAGGATTGGAGCACCTCCCTTATGAGGAAAGGCTCAAAGAGCTGGGACTCTTTAGCCTGGAGAAGAGAAGGCTGAGGGGAGACAAACCCAAGTATCTAAAGGGTGGGTTGAAGGATGATGGAGCCAAACTCTTTTCGGTGGTTTCCAGTGAGAGGACGAGGGGCAACGGGCACAAGCTGGAACTTAGGAAGTTCCACTCAAATATGAGGAAGAACTTCTTTATGGTCAGGGTGACAGAGCCCTGGAACAGGCTGCCCAGGGAGGTCCTGGAGTCCCCTTCTCTGGAGATTTTCAAGACCCACCTGGATGCAGTCCTGAGTAACATGCTCTGGGCAACCCTGCTTTGCCAGGGGAGTTGGACTAGATGATCTCTAGAGGTCTCTTCCAACTCTGACAATTCCGTGATTCTTTGACAAATAAAGCCTTTCCCTCGGTGCCTGCCATGGAGGCAGCAGCAGGAGAGGGGCAGCTCTGCAGGTGGGCCCATCCTCGGGTGAGGGAAGGTGGATGCTGTCGTGAAACAGCAAGGTAATTGCCTAATAGCAAGTTTGGCGCTACTTTGAAATCACTCTTAATTCAAGCTGGGTTAAGTAAAGTGCAAACAAAAGCGCTTTTTGTTTTTTTTTTTTCCTCACTATGTCTAAAATAACGCAGTTGGCAGTCTTTTAAAAAGAGAAAGGAAACATCATTGAGAGAGTGAGAGCAACACGGCAGTAACCATTCTGCTGAATTCAGGGGGAGAAACCCCCATCAGACGCAGCCTTGGTGTCAAGCAGCTTAAGTAAAGATTTTCTGTACTTCTTTTCTCATGTCTTCTGTGAAGTTTGTAGTAATATTGCCTGTTTGGGATGGTTTTGCCCTTGGGTGGAGTCGTTGTAATTTATTAAAATTAAAATTATCTGTTGCAAGCGACACGCAAGTTGGTATCTCATAAATTCCTGGCAAGTGAGAGTAACTCAGTGGGGCACGCAGCTTTTGCAACTTCATTGCATTATTGTGTAAACTCTGAGGGGAAAAGCATGTTTGTTCCACCCATTCTAGGCCAAGATTGGAAAAGTGCTGCAAGCACAGGAGGGGACACGTGGAAAAGAGGTTTCTTGGGAGTGAGGTTTATTGGGCTGGGGAATAGTCTCCCAGGAGGAACAGTGAAAGCTGCCCTGCTGGAAGCACTTAACACCAGAGCTGGAAACGCATTAAGAGTGTGCGAAAAGAAATGGTTTTGCAGTGGCAATGAGCAGGGTCTTTTGCATTTGTGGTTTGGTTTTTTGGTTTTTTTTATTGCCCTGTGTTTAGGCCAAGTCAGGAATGACAGTGGGGGACACAGGATGAAACGTACAAGCCATCCACCTCCAGCAGACATACTGGGCTAAGGAGGTCGAGGTAGATCTTGCTTTTTGGCTGGATGGAAGAGCCACATCTATGCCCCCACATCTGTGGCGGGGTGTCTTTTCCACCCTCCTTTTAAAAGCAGAGGGAAGCGAAAGAGATGAGAAGGAATTCTCCCAAGCAGCAAAGAAATAACTGACAATAAGATAACTGAAATGAAAGGGCAAAACCAAAGAAAATTCTCCCTCAGTATTTGGAAGAGGAGTTGTGTTACACTCACTTTTACCCTACGCTTGAGATATATATTTATCTAGATGATTTTAGGTGAATATTTAGATGAATTCTAGGCAATGGGGTCTTGACAGTGAGAAGTCCATCAAATAAACAAGTTTTGTCTGCCTTCTAAGCCCATTGCTATTTTTAAAGAAATAATGCCAAGGAGATTTTAATTCAGGCACTAATTAGTGAAGGGAATTCTAATACTTATTAGAACTCCATACTTCTGCTCAGTGGATTTGTCTCAGTTATATGTACCCCACAGAGGAAATAAACCCCAGAAAACTAAACTGCATATGTATCATACATGAAGTAAATGAGATTTGATCCAAAATATTTTTACACAAACATCGATTATCATAATAATGGCAGGGAGGGAAAAAAATCCAGAAAGAACTCTTTAAATGGCAAATACACATCTCTCTGAAACTCGGGATTAGATGCTTCAAATATGCACATTTATAAGAAGGACCCGAGTTTTAAAAATACACGGGAATGATTTCTGATTCTACTCCTTTTAAACATCAATAAAAGCTATCAAAATATGTGCGCTTTTCAGTAGTCCCTAATCTCCATTTGCTAATGGGAGCTTAATCGTTTAGAAACAGAATTGTAAGAGTGGCTGTCATGTTTTGCAGCAATTTGGGATCACTGTGAAAGTGATTTGGGCAGTGTAATAATTATACCAAGGAAAAATCAGAAGCCAGGTTCGGTGGCGTTTTGTAGACGTCGGATGTCTGTGGGATTCACTCAGGCACCAAAGACTCCTGCAGTAAAGGCTGGTGTGGTTCAAGGAACCAAATTTCCCTGCTTGTCTTCTAATGGAGTATCTTCTCTCCGTGCCGCTCTGAGGGATGTAATGTCCCTAAGGGAATTGCTCTGAGCCTGGGAATTTCTGTAACAGCACTGAACATTGGCTGAGTCGCATGGACAGTGGGCATTGAAATATTCTGCCGTGGAACTGCAGGACACTTTTTAGTAGGAATGCACATTTTACAGGTAAAATTGCAGTACAGGTTCTTCTGTTGAGAACTCGTGACATGCAAGGAATAAGAGGATATCAGCCTGTCCGTGGGCTTTGATAGGTTCTTGGGTGTGATGATGTGTGTATATATGAAAAAAAATAATTAGCTGCCTTCAGTTCAGTCCAGTTAATTTAAATGACATTCTTCTAAACCACTGAAATATAAGTATCTAGCTATCAGACTGGTGGAGCCTTGCTTTCTCTGCTAGAAAATAAAATCATGCAGTCACAGGGAAGGAAGGAATCCTTGGTTGCCATCAGGAACCATTGGTAGCTATCAGACATCTCCAAGAGAAAGGCTGAATGCTGGCCATGCAGACCCTCGCTCTGAACAGGGCAGTAGGTTTTGGTCACAGCGCTTTGATATTGCCATGGAAAGGGAGAGGGCTGGGTACCCCTTTCCTTTCCCCCTCCAATCTGTGCCAACAGTTTTCCTGCCATTTCAGTGTATTTGGTGTGGTGTTAGTAGATAATATGGATGTTTTGATACCGTAGCAGAGGCATTGGCTTTGAGAAAAAGGAGGAGACCCAGCACTTTTAGCAGAGCAAGGGTTCTTCAGTGGAACACGCAGCTCGGGCTATGCCAGCGTGGTCCAGCCAAGCCATCGTTGGGAGCATGACCCACCTGAGCATCACCTTCAGCTGCTGTGCAGCCCTCTGCCTTGAGACACAGCAGTACACGGCTGCCGAAGGAAGTCTTAATGCAGTGTTTCTGGGCTTGTGGTTTCATTGTGAGTTTCCAGTGTTTAATACTATTTTGGTTTGGCTCTTATAGTCACATTTTCAGCTGTGGTGTTTGTTTTTTTTTCAATGGCTGCCAGGCTTCTTTGGCATTGAAAACTTCTGAAAACATGATCCTGCCATGCCCAGGCATTCAGAAATTGGGAGAAAGAGGAAGAGACAGAGAAATTTATTGGTTTGGGGTTTTTTTGTTGTTGTTTTGTTTTTTTAATGAAGTTATAATATGCTTTCTATGTCATCCTCATGTCACTGGAGGCCCAATTCATGACTTTTGTACACTTGTGGCTGGCAATGCTGCTATTGACTTCAAAGGCTGAAATACATCGCTGCAGCTTTTACCCCAGAAAGGCCACTTCACAACACTTTACAAAGATGAGGTGACCTGAAGTTCAGTATCATAGTCCTTTGGAAGGCAAAAGTCCCCAGGTTTTTTCTCAGTTCCAGCCTCTTAAGAAAATCCTGACGTAAGCAGGCGTGAGATGCATTAATGCAGTTTGTGATTGCCCAGACTCAATAATGATCAAAATTAATGTGAGATTGTTTTCCAAGGGAAATTAAACAAGGAGCAAGTAGAAAGCAATTTCACAGTAGGTAACATCATACAGCAACTTTTACCTTTTTTCCTGTGAAAGCCCTATGAGATTCCCCACTTGATGATGTGGAGGTCTCCTGGCAGATCTTCATGCTCGAGGGTCTCCGCGTGGGATGACAGCTCTGCCTGGGCTCCTTGTTACTTAGGTAAGGACAGGAAAAGGGGGGATTGTCCATGATGCACAGAGTTCCTCCAACCTCTTCTGCCTGTGAATGGGAGCGAGGAGTATGTTGGCTCTTCATTTCTGATGTGAGGGATATTATCTTCCTCCATGCGCCACTCCTTTTATTATGGTATCAGAAGGAATAGAAAGGGCAAGGGGAAATCTAGCAGGAAGAAAGTATTGACTCAGATAGCAAAGTGGAGAGGGTTTAAAATGTGAAAGAACCCCAACAAGCAATTACTTCATCCCAGTTTTTGATAGTTTTTCGTTAATCTCACCGTCATGTCCACAAACACAACAATATTTTTTTTTAATCTAGAAAAATCAGTCAGTTCTTCTCTGTCTCTTCCATTTTATCTCCAGCAAAATACCTTTTGGCTCAGCTCCCTTGATTCCTGTTCAGTGGACAATCTTTATTCTCCAGATCTTTTGCACTGCAATGCCCACCAAGCGTGGGAAAAGTGGGGATGCTCTCTATCCAGCATCAATTACTGTGGGAGCCCATCCTGCCTATGGTGGCCAGCAGAGCTGATGTGCTGGACCTGTGCCAGCTCCAGCTCTGCCCTGCCTTGGAGATCAGGAGAATTGTCCATAGGTTGGGATTTTCCAACAAATCTGTTGGAAAGAAGACTAAAAATGCAGATTACACAACAGAAAACAGCAAATGAGTAGGTTGGTGGCTTTAAACAATTTGTTTGCATTGTAGTAATTTCTTGAAGAAAGTCTCACTCAAGTGAGTAATCTTTTTTTTTCTTTTTTTCCTGTGTAATAAATGTGTAAGGCAATGGAACTTTCTTTTGCCTTTGTTCATGGTATTTCTTGTCCTGTAAGGCCCAGCAGCTTCGATAGCCTTCCTGCTGCAGGAGGAGGGAAATGGGAAAAGTTGGAAAAGTCACGCTTTTTGGCTTTTGCGAGGATGCTTAGGTTTATCAGTATAGGGTCAAAATAGGATATTTTGCCCGGCCATATCCAATCCGGTAGGAGTAACCCCTTCGTAGCTCCTGTTTTGTTACCTCTTGCTTACTCAAGTTATTTTTGGCAGGACGTCAGAGCCAAGAGCATCCTTATGATGACTGCAGCATCTGACCTTCTCCTCACTGAAATAGCTTTCCCTGAGCCCAGCAATACACCTTTGTACCATTTGCTCCCAGCTGCCCTTTGGTCTTCTGACCCGTTTGCTGCACCTCCCACTATCTGTTGCTTCCATACATCTCTTTAGGTGCTGTAACCTCTGGGGGGAAAAACAGGGTGGGTGAGAGGTTTTTTGTCGGAGGGAGATGCTGCCGTGTGAGGCTGATACACTAGGTGGGGTGGTTGTTATGCTGATTGGCAAAAAAACCCTCTCTTCGGCGCCGGATTTCTGCCTGGATCACCCACCTCCTCGCAGACGAGAGGATTTGAAATATAGGGTTGGTTATATGAAGAGGGCAGTCGTCCTGCAACAGAGCTGGTACCAGCCCTGAGCTGGTTTCAGCTGGGTTCTGCTCCTTCCCGGGTGAAATCACAGCAGAGTCATCATTAGTTTCAATGTCTTTAAATGCAAACTCAGCTGCCTTTAAAAGCACAAAGCTGGAGTGGGATGGCATGGCATGCCAAGCGTTTTAAATTTCCAGAAGCCCCCCTGCCCCTCCTTTTTTTTTTAAAAGAAAAATAAAAAAAAAATCCATAAAATGTATATTTAAACAACACAAAATGTTATTATCAGCCATTGCTCTTCCCTCAGCCGAGGTAATGCTGCAAGCCCGGCACTATCGGTTGTACTGGTGAAACTGGATCTCCTGGTAGCATCGATTCTGCTGTACTTTGGTGGGTTTTGTATTGATCTGTCAGAGAAACTGCTGAGGAGTGGGTAGGTGAGATGTGTTGTCTGTGTCGTCTGGGAACTAATAGGAGCTCATATTCTTTGCCGGCAGCCTGTTGCATTGATTCATTAGGAGAGAAGTTGGCTTTAATTAGAGCCAAGTTCTCCAGTATTTGTACGGAGTGCTTTGACCCCGGTCCAGAGCGAGTTCATAAAGGCAGACTCTCAGGCTGAGTTGTTCATTTATTATGTAGTCTTCTGAAAAAGAAACCATTAAAATAATTGGACCAAAATTTTTGTGTGTGCTGAACCTGAAGTAGTCTTTTCTAAAAGAAAACCCGATGGCATCTGTAAAACGTGTTCAGAAATATCCATCTAGACCTTCATGGGCATTGTGCATTGAATTAGGTATTACTTAACCTGGTGTTTTCCCGGGCTGCTAGAGATTTAGATTTGATGCATGCAGCTCCAAGGACAGATGTACAATCCCTTCACTGGTCTGAAAGAGCCTGAGAACAGGAATGCCTTCTCCCAGCCTAAAAGCTCCAGCATTAGAAAGGTTTTCCCCAGTAGCCTAAAAGAGAGGCATCACTCAGCGAACCTCAAAATAATTTTATGGCTGTTTTCCTTTTTTACTTCTTTATTCTTGGAGGGGGAGAGCCTGGCTTGATTTTTGCTTTTAGACTGTATTTCACGAAAAAAACATCACAGTAATGTTAAATGGTTCATATACAATTGATAAGTATCGAAGATAACATCAAAGCATTCATGTATGGCAGTACCTCTGCAACAGAATTGTTTTTCTATATGAAATAATAGCAGTATAGACACTAGATATATGACTAAAAGTAAGCTAAAGCAGTTTTTCCATGCCATATCCTCCAAATGAAACATGAAAAGAACACTCTTACTAAATTATCAAAACATTTCTCAATTATTTATGCAATACTGCCTGAAACAATCACGAAAAGTGACTCAGTGAAAAATGACTGTGTCATTTCATAGAATGTAATCCACGTCCTATAAAATTATAGTATTACAGTAGTACAAACAAAACCAGAAGTCCAATGAATTACAGCTGGAAATTCTGGCCACCTCCCACATAGATGTGCAAATGGTTATAATGTGGGGGTGGGAATTAAAAAAAAAACCACAGGGCCTTTATTAAAAAAAGGGTTCTTATTAGCCAGGTCCCAGCCAAGTACAAGCCTCTAGCTGCCATACTCTTCCAACAACCCCCAAGCATCATTGCAGCATCTGCAAGACTAAGGAGCCAAAGTTCCCTCACTCCACAACACCCACGAGAAATGCTTGGTGTGTTTCAAGAATATCTGGGAATGCTGCAGGCTTTCTGAAAGCTTTGGGGCAGGCTGTGTTGGTAGGGCAGGGTGGTGGAAGATCTTCACATCCTGGGCTCTGGGGGAGAAGGCACAGTGTACTTCCATCCAGGTCCTGAAATGTGTAGTTGGTAATATCCTTATGTCAGGATGAAAAGCGTAGTTGGTTGGTTTTTTTTACTAATTTGAAAATTATGCACTAACCTATTTTGGATTCAGAGACAACATTGACCTAAAGATGCAATAACTAAGGTGGCCTACTTCCCTGCTTGTCACAGCCTTAGGACCACGTAGTATCTGAATGCTTCCTTTTAAGTTAACTGTTCAGAACACTTCTGAAGTGATTTAGTTCTTGGTTTGGACATAAAAGCCTGTAGGAGATGTATAGCATGTTATTCTGGCTATGCACATTAGAAGGTTTGCCTATTGCACTTGATTTCTTTCATAAAGTAGAGATGTGATAATTAAATCTGTAGTAGGAGAGTCTGTGGACTGGTCTAGTTCAAAAGCTGAGGTCATTTGCTTAGTTATCTTTAAACTTTTTTTTTTTTTTTTTCTGAAGGAAGCATGGCAAATTTAATACAAAGTAATGAAAGATGTTAAATTACTAAAATTTTACAGGATTTGTATAACTGTGCAGAGAGCAACTGGGCTGCATGGCTGATTTCTCACACAGACAGGCATTGACAGGATTGTTCCTTTAATTTCTGTGGGCTCATTGAAACACGCGGGGCCAGCACAATCTTCAAGGTGAGCTTAATCTCTGCCATGTCATCTTGTAAACCAAGTGACAACAGCTTGAGAGCTTGTACCTCCTTAGCTGACTTTTTTTTTTTGTCCTTATCATAATGGCTTCACTTACATTGTTTTCTCCCTGTGTTTGCTGGGCCTCTCTATGGGTTCTTGTGCTTAGTGTGTAGGGTTCCACCATCCCCAACAGTCCCCACTCAGCCAAGCAGCCACCTTGGCCCAGGTTGTCCATGCCACATGTGGAAGAAGCTTTTTCCTTTTGCTGTAGCAACACAACCCTTTGTCTGGAGGTCCCTTTCCCGGGATCGGCTGGCAGGAGGTGGGCTGGCTGGAGGGGATGAGTAGGTGTCTCCTCTGTCTCCATCCCCATGGTCATGCTGGTGGAGGTGCAGCAGAGCACCCCGCTGCACGGTGGAGGAGCTGAGCTTGGTGTATGGCCCCAGGGCACCTACACTGGTGGATGACCTTGGCTCTTTGGGAGGGTGTTTTGTGAGTCACTGATGCTTGACGGTGTCCTGGTGTCAGTGTGGTGTTTTATAACAAAAGGTGGAGATCAGTTAGACTACAGTTCATCCCAGGAAGGTTCCAGAATGAGTTACGTTGAACGATTGGCAAATACTTAGAAGACAATGAAGTCAGTAACTAAATAAGACCGAATGTGTGGTAAATCCATTTGATTTTCTACTTTTGGAGGGCTGAGTTGCCTAGTGAAGGAAAACACTAGATGTATCTTGATTTGATATATCTTGACATTGAAAAGGTTTTGAGACTGTTCCACAGAAGTGTGTTTTAGACACGGCCTAGATGTAATCTCCATGAAGTGGGTGGACAACGGTTTGATAAATTGCTCTCAAAAATACTTATTGGTAGTTTTCTGTCAGACTAAAAGGGCATCTCAAGCAGGATCTTGCAGGGGGCTGTTCTTGGCCCAGTTCTACCCAATACTTCAGTTTTGATTTGAATGTAGAATTTACAGAAGTTTCAACTATTATCAAGCCAGGAAAGTTGCAAGCACTTGGGAGACAGGACTAGGAGTCAAAATGATCTTCACAAATTCAAGCAAAGAGGTCATACAGATTTCTGTCAATTGGCATACTCCTCCTTTTGGCTGGTTTTCATATAACCATGGCACACAAAGAAAGCATTATCAAAATCCAGGTAAAATTCCAAAGTACTTGAGAGGTTAATCGCTGTCAAGTAACTTATGCCCAATGCTAAGGTTTTGTAAGGATTTTAAATAAAGATGTTTGGAAGAATGCTTTGGAGAAATGCTGAAGCTGCCACATAGAAACGTACCATTTCAAGTTTTCCCCAAAATAATGGGAGTTTGGGGGTTGTCAGACTTGAAGGAGGCTTGGGAGGTAAAGACTGCATATGGTTGTGCCATATATCCACGCTGCTAAACCAAAAGCAAATTAGAGGAAGGCAATTACTGAAAGACAGTATGCCCATGTTTGAAAACAAAGATGGAAAACGGGGAATAAAAGAGGAAACAGTCTTTATTGTAATCCCATTGTCCATGCTGACCTCAGAGACAAAAGAAAAAGATAGCAGCAGTGAAATAATTAGCTATTTCAAGTTCATTACGTTTTAATAATTCAAACACTATTAATAATGCAGGTAAAAAGAATATTTAAAATATATTTTTGTCATGGTCCATCTATAATGTTCTCTTCCATGCTGAAGCAAAGAAGCTTATACTTTTCACCACCCTGCAAAGTAAAGAGAAGGGCAACATAGCTCTGAAATACATAACTGCCTTTTGTAAAAGCTTTAATGAGCTTTTTCACATTGCTCTGAAGAGGGCAGCTTTCCCTGCATTTCTAAATATGCTCTCTGGGCAAATTCAAGCAGCGTGTTCCTGATGAAATTTTGTTATTTTTAGAAAGAAACAAAGCCGGATACATCATTTCCCCTCCTACACCTTTGTTGATGCTTTAATGTAAAGACCTGTGTTGGGAAGTTAATTACAGCATCCTAGATTGCACACCAAATAGGCACTGCGACTGCAAGTGGGTGCTATTGTAAAGGGAAAAGAAAAGGAACAATGTCGTACAAATGTCACTTTGGAGTTCTTTTTACGTCTGATTACCACCCCAGGAAAACAGTGCCGACTTGTTTGCCACAAAAGGGATTAAATTGCCTCGCATGACACCCTGGGAATGGATGCCCAGGTGAAAGGCATGTTAGAATAAACAGGGTAATTGGGGTAATAACCAAGGAAGGAAAGAAATATCACAAACCAACTTGTCACGTGTACCTGGCCCCTTTTTGAACTTTTACGCGATCTTATGTGCTGTTTCATTTAGGAGGAGAAATTGATAATAGAAACAGGAATGTCTTTGATTTCTTCATCTGTTTATACACCAAGTCCTCCTTCTCTGAAGGCAATGGGAGGCAAACAAGAGGACATAGTTTCATTGCCCACAACTCAGTCGGTATTTGGTCCTTAAGTTTTTCTTGGGATTTTTTTCCAGAGTTTCCCTGGCTTCATTGTTGCCACCTCGGTCAAATTCCCTGGTCTTTCTGCCTTTCTTCCCCAGACATGCATGCTTCTGAGCAAAGCACCCAAGCAATTTGAACCAGATTTTTAACATGTTGAGTTCATCATAACACACCTCTCAGCAGTGCAAGTCTTTATGTAGCATTAACAGTAATTTACCCTCTGGCTCCATGTTGGAGTGGAGCACTCTCACAGGTTTGACTCAGAATAAAAAAATTGGGCTGCTGAATTATCAGCATTTTTCTTCTGCTATACTGGCCAGCTGTGGTCTAATGAAAGTACAGCCTATGGCAACACGGTTGCATCCTGAGCTGGAAAATATTTACCTGGTCTGTTCATTCAGCAAAAGCAAACTCTCCCTAATGCACGTTTTCCCAACACCTGCATGTGGCACATCTCCAGCTTGCCAATTTGTCTGATGTGCTTTGCTGATATCAGTTTGGCTCTGTATTTGTCATACACATGTTTTGAAGTAAGTTCTGGCAAACATAGTCATTATCAGATCACAATAAAAATAACTAGTGCTGTTAACTAGCCTCTTTCAGGGCAAGTATGTATTTAATAAGAATTAAAACATACTTGTCCTTTCATTACCTTTGAGGTGTATTTTAACTTCTGTTTTGTTGCTGGTTTTAGAAAATCATCAAGCTCTACAAGGTAAAGTGATCCCCTGTGTGGCACCTAAAGCAGTTAAGGACAGGAGTTTAGCAGAAGTCAAAGAGAAGACAGACATCTGTGTGACTGACAGGGGTACTGAGAGTTAAATTACACACACACCGACAGAAAATCCATTCACCACACTTTCTGCCACTTGAGAGGCAAAGTCAATCTCTGATTATTAGTCATTAAAAAGAAATATCCTTCGGTGTGAATATGAAGCACCGTGATTCTAGTCTAGCTGGATCCCTTGAGCAGGTTGATCAAGCAGAGAAAGTTCTTATTCATAAATATCTCATTTTGAATCAGGAAGCAGCAAGTAAAGAGCAGACATTTCAGGGATCTCTGCTGGCACGATGTAGATGGATCCATTTAGGCATGCTGGGCGTGCTTTGGTGTTACACAGCCCATTCAGCTTGAGAAAGTATTCTTTGCAACTCCATGAAAACTCAGAGGCTGAAGTAATAGTAACCCTGATTTGGAAGAGATGAAACATAATTCCATCAGATCATTGTACAGATACCAATCGTTCATATGGATAGCTTAACTTGGCCTATATGTGGGTAAAGTGAATCCCTGCCATGTGGAGCAGAAGTTGCAAATAAGTGAGAATGCAGGCCCAGTACAGTAATATAGAGAGTAAATACATATATTATTTTTTTTTCTTTTTTAAACTCATTTGGGAGAACACACTCAAGCAGTGTCCTTTACTCTGCTTAAGTTAGGTTCTCCTTCCATTCTCCTTTCCAAATACTGCAGAGCATCTGGCAGCACCTAACAGTGCTCCTTTATTGAATGGTGTCTTCTGGCTGATGGATTTTACTTTCCTAATGCGCAGTATGGAGTACAAAAGCAACACTGGTTAGCAGTGAGATCTATCTGATAACTAGCAAGACCTCAGGGGAAGAGACAGTAAGGTGACAAGCTGAAGTTATACCTCTCTGTAGTGGATCTTGTCAAGTGTCTCCTCTTGTTGTTTCTAATTTATGTCTGCTCAGATTTCTGCCTCATGAATCAAGTTACAAAACACTAACCTTTAAAGAGTCAGTCAGGTTTGTCTGGCTAAATGTATAGTGCATAATGTACAGCGTGTGACTTCACATTAGTGGTTGTTCATCAGCCTTCACATTTTGAAAGACTTCTTTTTCTTTCTCAGTATTTATCTGATCACTTTCCTATGGGTGGCATTTGACATTTCAGTGATAATAACCTAGTTCTCACTTGCCTAAATTTCACTTCACCTGGAAGAGAAGGATTAAGACAAATGACAATAAATATCTGAAATGCACTCTTCCATTCCATTGCTTAAGTCTTTCTTCATGTATTTTTACTTGTACTACTGAAAACAAACTGATGTTAAGTTGATGTTAAGAATCTTGTCATAAGCCTGACCACACGTTTTATGCCCAGAGATAAAGTCCTGGCCCCACTGAAGGGGAAGTTTTGCTGTTGGCTTCACCAAGAGTGGGATGTCACTTTAGATCCTCAGACCAGGATATATCGTCTTTCCTTGTTTTTCCTTCATGGAATTATGTGTTAGCAGATTTTAAGGCAAAACAGAAAAGGATCTATGTTTATACCTCTGGTTAAGGTTAAATCCCCTCTCTTTTTGCTGTACATAAGATTACAAGAGAGAAATCTGCAGAACACACAAGAGGAAAAGTCATGGGCAGAAGGTAAGAGAGTAAGGTCGTGAGATAAGGAGCAGGGTAAAATGTTTTGCAAATCTATTATATGTAGTCATTAAAGCATGATAAAAGTCTGGTATTTCATTTCAGCAAGGATAATGAAGACTGGCCTTTTTACATAGATTCATAGCACTAATGCCGGAGGGGTTACGAGGTTTGACTTGTGTGATGCAAGCCCTTAAATTACTCTCATTTACCCTTTTGTTGAGCTCAGTAACTTACGTTTGGTTGTTGTCATCCAGAAAGACATCCAGTCCTGATGTGATGACCTCTAGAGAGAGAGAAAACCCTGATAGCCTTGGTAACTTAATCACATTTGCTGTTGCTGTTTTTATTTGAAACTGCCTGTTCTCAGTTTCCAACCCTTGTTTCTTACTGTAACTTTCTCTGCCAGACCAAAAGGCCTCGTGTTTTACTCGGTGCCTTATCCTTTATGTCTCAAAATGTGGGTTGGCTTTTTACGTTGCAATAGAAGGCTGAAGCACGTCCTCCTGGAGCTGAACACCGAGAGCGAGCTGTTGCTGCACCAGCCACGGTATGGCTGAGCCAGGGACAAATGGAGATCCAAAACTAGGCAGTCCTTGTACCCAGAGCTTCAGTTTCACCTCTTGATGGAAAAATCTGTCCTAATACAAGTGCTGCCCCTAGCCAGATATCATGATGGCTTCAGAACAATCAATCAAAGATGTTCACAGGTTTTCAAAGCCAGAATATTTTATAAACAGGCTTTGTAGTTGTCTGGCCCAGCTGTGGGAAACCTGCAGCCCATAAAATGGGGTTTGACTTAGGGACTTTGTTTCACAGTGTACATATGCATACAAATTTTCTATTCCTTGTTATTCATAGAATCACAGAATGGTTAGAGTTGGAAGGGACCTTAAAGATCATCAAGTTCCAACCTCCCTGCCATGGGACACCTCCCACCAGACCAGGTTGCTCAAAGCCCCATCCAGCCTGGCCTTGAACCCCTCCAGGGATGGGGCAGCCACAGCTTCTCTGGGCAACCTCTTCCAGTGTCTCACCACCCTCACAGGAAAGAATTTCTTTGTGGTATCTAATCTCAATCATAATACTGAGGATTGTATCAGCCTGATACATTGCAATTCACTCAGTAGTCTTTTTTTGCCCTGATTTGCCCTGTTCCCTATGCCTGATTTAGCCCGGCACTCTGGGTAGCAAAGGCCATGCTCTGAGGCAAGGTTTCGTTGGAGCTCTTCTCGGTTTCCATAGGAATAGTGACTCGTTTCAATGCACTTGTTTGTGATATTTAAAGAGAAAAGGAGAGAGGTTATTTCAGTTTGCTTGACAGAATTCACTTATGTGAGCAATATGTTATATTAAATCATGAACACCCACGCCAGGGATTGTAAATGGCTGTCCGGGTCCCGAAGCCTTTCTCCCAGAAGAACACTTACCCAGTTTTCTATGAAATAGAGGAAAATCTCATTTCTGCACTTTCCCAAATCATAGCCCTAATCCCTTTAGTAGCCATTGGCTTTTTTTTTTTTCTTTTCCTCAGTCATTTCCAATTTTGGGAGACTGTAAAAAGCAAACAGAAGGGCACGTCTTGTTTCTGAGAGCAAATACTTGACAGCTCGGTGGGAGACGTGTGGCAGCTTCGGATCCCTCTGTTGCAGCCCCGCTCGGGTCTGTACGAGACAGTTCATGGTGGGCTCTGAGAGTTTGCCTTCCAGTAAGAGAAGAACACAGAGGACTAACCACAGCCCAGCCTGTGTGTGTACGTGTGCCCATCAGAGGGCAAGAAGGGGAGCGATAGAGAAGTAATGGCTGTCTAAGAGGGAGGAGAGAGCGCAGATGAGTCCGAGACTTACGGCTTTTTTAACCAGCATGTCAATTAGACCTGACTCTGAGTAGATTTAATTGTACTCTGAAGGCAGCCAGCCTGCCAATAGTTCTGCGCTGGTTTAAATAGTCATAAAAATGCTAGAAGCCCTTAGACATCTTGTTTCTGAGGCTCCCATTGCCAGCCGGGCAGCTGTGCTCGTGGTGGCACCAGCAGATATTTAATACCTATTTACTTTTTGGTCATGGCAGGGCATGGCATAAATCATTTCAAGCATATCCAAGCCCTCTGAAGACTTCCAGGACTAGGCAGGCGGTTAGGCAAGTACAAAGCTGCCTCTCTCCGTAGCAGGATGAGCAGGAAAACTAAAGGGGAAAAACGTGTGTTTATTTTCTAAACTGGACACCTGACACACCTCTTGCTAGACAGGAGTTCACTACGAGCCAGGATTCAAAAGCAAGTTAGAGTTTACTTAAATAATAGAGTGTTTAGAGGTATTTTTCTTGTCCTTGCTTTTATCTCCCACGCAGCACCCCTCTTCATGACAGGCTGAAACCTCCTTCTTGACCTCTCCCCGTGTCCCTGCTTTCCTCTCCCACTGCCTCTGTGCCTCCTCTTCCTCAGCCCTGCCACTCTCTCTGCGCTATTCTCAACATATGCCCAGCCCCTTCCTGCTCCCTCTGACAACCCATCTGTGCTGTGAAACTCCCCACCCACAAGGACCACGCGTTGCTGTCTGGATCCCACTTTTCCCTCTTCTTGTTTTCTATCAGTTTAGATCTGTTGACTTCAGCGGTGCTGCTTCTCCCCTTGCAGCTTTCGGCAAGAGTCAGAACCTCTGCATCTGGCTGGGCTGTTCAAGGATAAAGTCTTCCCGGGTAACAAAAGGCTCCTGTTGTCTGCTCGGCGAAATTAAGCATCCTCTGTGCTTACAGTGGTATATTAGCAATATTTCTAGGTCGAAGCGTGGCTTCTTCCCAGGAAAAGAGCATACTTGTTACTGCCCTGCTCTCAAACTCTTCTGCCTCTGTGAGGTGGGGAAAAAGGCGTTCGGCAAAACCTTCTCCCGGTGATGCTGGGGATTGTTGCTGAGGCTCGGGGAAGGTTTCTGCCAGAGGTCAGTCCTGCCATCTGCTGAACCCACAGCCCTAACCCAGGGAAGCCTATTCCGTGCACTTCCTCAAGAGGCTTTCCCTTTTGCCCAGCAATTTTCAAGAACGTCCCAAAGGAAAGATGGTTTTCATATACCTCAAACCTGAAGAATGTGCACCCAAGAACTTTGAATTTATAGAGATGTTACTAATCAAGGACTTTGGTGTGGTTCATAAAGCATCCTTTTGCAGAAAGTGGCAATCTTTGTTGCCGACTGAAAAATTGGGTTTTTTCTGTAGGAGATATTTTGCCACCATTCCCATGCCTTCAGAGTGCCCTTCCCTCCCTCCCTCCCTCCCTCCCTGTGAGACTGCCCCACCACTGGTGGAGAGAAGTGTATTTCACAGGAGGAGACACCTTTTGGAGGGCCATAGGTCCCCTGTACTCACCACAGTTGTTGCCCTGGGGCTTGGTGGGTACTTAGAAGAACTGCATGAAGCTGTATATTTAGAGTGTTGGCGTTGACTACACAAACCCACAGCATCTAAAAACAAGTACAGCTTCTCCCAGAGACACCTGCGTGATGGTTTCTGTGTGGGAAGAAACAGACACAGTGAAAGGGAAGTGAAGCATTTTGCCCGAAATGGCATCTTACGGAGTCAGATCTTTGCAGTGACAAATCTGCACCGAGCCGAGCCAGATTTCACGTTTTTCTAAATGTGTTCTTAGGCGTCTTTGTCATGATTGGAAACACCACAGCCGAAGCTGTACATCAATTCTGAGAGCTTGTCAACTCAACGTGGTTGTGATGGCTGGGCGCTGAGGTCTCTGTTTACCCTGCTTTCTCTATTTGCTTCTTCCCTGGGCAGATTGCTGGGCTCCCCTGAATCCTCATTGATTTTCCCGGGAGTGAAATGTCATTACTGCAGCAGGCTGTGTACATCAGGTACATCGAAGAACGGGATCGTTAGGGTTCTGTGTCATTAGCGGTGCTTTTAATGTACCCCATAATGCTTTCTCCTCTAGGAGTTAGCACCTTCATCGGCTCTTAACGCTGTGCCACCGGGGTCTCTCACAGCCTCCAGCGTGTTTCTCCTCTCACATAGCTGTGTGGGGAGTGAGCGTGGTACAAGAGGTTCCTGCAGGAGGTCAGATGTTGGAGGAGCTTGCACAAAATCGTTCAAGAAGTCTGTGGATGAACAAGGAACTGAAGCCAGGTCTTAAGTGCCTATGACCAAAATGAACTCAAACTTGAGTTATGAGCCAGGAGTGCCTCATAGCTGAAGAAAACTGGGATACAGGTTGATGGAGTATGACATTTTGGGAAGGGTAACAGAGACCTTTGGACCCATGCAGACCTAATCTCAGTCCTTACCCCAAATTGCCCTTGCCTTAGACCGACTGAGGTATTTTGGTGTCATGCAGCTATAGATTGTGATGGGGTGGCTTTGTACTCACAAATTAAATTTAAGTTTATGCCTACAATATATCTATATTTAACTTTTAAACAACAATTTCAGCCTGCTGTTCAACCCCACCTAATATCTGGGTCTTTTTCCCATGTGCAGTCAGGGAGATATCACTTTAATCCTGTAATAATGGCATCTGATCATACACATTTTTTAATTTCTATGCAATAATCTAATTAACTACAAGAAATAAAAGAAGTCATGGATTTTGTAAAGTTTTCTTTTTTTGGTAGGCTCCTGGTGAGATATTTTCTGCTCAAATGGAAGAGATTTAGGTCGTATATCGTATGAAGTTTCCATTTATAGTTAGCTTTCAAGAGTTAATAAATGGTTACCTGTCACACAGCCCTGATAAAGCACCCAAACCCAACGCTTATCAAGCTGTGGTAATTGGGACTTCCCAAACCCTAGCAATTCTTATGATTATGATCCTGGGCTGACCTTACACTGTGTATCTGAATTGCATGTGAGGATGGGGCCTGGGTACACATTACCATCTTCCAGGGCTTCTTCAGAAGGAAACTTGTGCGTGTGGGCAGGGAGGGAGCTGTTTTATGCTCCCGTAGGTCTTCTCATCTGCGTGGTTGAGGGACCAGCACCCTGAAGTACACCATGAAGCCCATCTGCCCTGCAGTTGGGGTTCAGCCACAGCACACATGCTAGGACTTGTCTGCCACATAGAAACAGTCACCATCTGGAGCTCTTCATTTCCCTGAGGTCTAAGTAGGTGCAACTTTGAGTCTTCCCTTAAACTCTCTGGCATAGGCTGTTGCCCACCTGTGTCCCCAGCCCTCAGGGTCAGTACTGGTTTCCTATAGCTGCACCATGGCCTGGTGGCTCCTCAAGTGCAGAGTTGCCCTTTCCCAGCCCAAGTGAAACTCAGAGAAAACAAATTAGATTCAAAACCAATCTCTCTCAGCTTTAATCAGCACAAGACATTTGCATACTTGCTAGGATTTAAGATATGCATATGCACGGCGGTTTTGTCACCGTCCCTCAGTGTTGTTTGGGCTCAGACTGACACCTGTAGGTTTTGCAGCTCTGCAGAGCCCCATTTCCAAACCAGGGAATCTCTTCCTTTTATAGAGCAGCTTGTTTTCCCCTTGTTCAGCTCCATAATTAAGCGATAGCGTCCTTGCACAAAGGCACAATCCTTTGCTCCTCTCTTCCGAGCAGTCTGCTGGTGCTGCAGTGCATCCTGCAGCTCTCTCCGGGACCTGTGGGGCTTTGGAGACCCACCAAGAGTCCTCTCTTTCTCTCCTTTTCTCCAGGAACCCACCACTGCCCAGGTAGCTCCCTGCCACAGAGGAGTTTGACAAAACTGGTCACCTCTATCAGGTGGCCATCTCATGGCCTCCACCTTAGTGCTCCTGTGCGACTAGATTTCATCAGCTGCACATTAACCAATTACCTAAATTGGCACATTAATCAATTGTCATTAACTGATACAGAATCTGGCAGATGAATAAGCTCCTTATTGGTAATTTTTAACCCTTTGCATTGGTGTGGTTGTAGCTGTCTGTAACATGCACTAATGCAACATGCTTATGATAACTTCTATTTTTTATAAGCTTTTTATAAGCCACTTATAAATAGAAGCTTAATATGAAGTGTGACAGTTTTCTAATCTTTAGTCTCTCCTTAGCCCTCCAAGCGCTTCCTTTCTGGAAATACAGAATATATCCAGTATGCCCTAGATATTCTCCATTCTTGCTGATGACTTTAGCTCTCAGCCATTGATTCTCTCCACTTCTTAATCAGTGTAAATAGATCAGTGCTGCATCTCTCTTTTTATTTAGCATTTAAAAAGGACAAATAAGATCAAAGGGGCAATGAAGGGGTGATGAATGGAAAATGTATTTTGTTGCTCATGAGATGCTATGAGGCCGAAGGGGGTTCATTTCAATATAACACAGACACAAAAATCTGTATTTCTTTTCCGTTGCAATAAAGAGGGTTGGAGCAGCTGAGTGAATTATTTAAAAGAAGGGAAAAAATATTGAGAGGATACTGTGTGGCATTTATGTAGCCTCAGTACATTGTGACATTCTCTTTCACCAAAGGCAGCGTGTTTAATGCTCTGCCTTTCACTACTGGGTAAACAATGTGGTACGAAATGCCTTTTTTAGGGTTATGCAGCAAATCAGTGCCAAAATGGGGGATGGAACCCAAATTTCCTTTGTCCCCTCTATGTACTACTGCTGTTCACCTTCTGCTGCCAGGGGAGAGACTGAAAATAAGGTATTTTTCCATTTATAAGGAGGAGATTGAAAAAAAAATATTTTCATTTATAGGGAGGAAACTCTAGAAGTGCAGGGAAGGGAAATATTTAGGAGTCTATACTGCTTTTGTTTGTTTGTTTACTTCTATGGGGGAAAAGCCTGTGCATCACAGACCCAGCTGGTATGGAAAATTTAGAAGTAATACCTGTTCCTCTCAGCATATATCATTCAGATTTTGTGGAGTCTAATCCCTCCAGCATCCAGTGTGTTTTTACTTTAACTTTAAAAGCAGTAAAGCCCTGTAGTTACTTTTCACCCTTTCCTTACATTCAGCTATGAATAGTGTAAGAATGAATGTCCCCAGGCAGTTAATATATTGACACGCGTTTGCAGATAAGAACTTCTCCCGTGTTTCCTGCAAACCATAGGGAACATCAGGTGCAGAACTTGTAGGATTTAAAGCACAGCCAAAGCTAATGGCTGCAAATTGTAATCTAACCTAGCACTTTCTCAGCCATGGATTCCTCCCCTCCCTTTTTTTTTTTCCCTTAAAACTTTTGCTGTTGCGTCACTGATAAATCACAGCCCTTTGCTCTGTAATACATCCCTTTTTTTATTTAAAGTTTTGCCTTCCTACCCATTAAACCTTTCCTCATTAGGGTTACTTTTACTTTTCAGAAACGTAGGTTCAGTATTATAGGCTTGGAGTTCTTTTGTTTTCTCCCCGAAGAGGTAAAACCCTGGGGGATTTAAGTATCTACTTGATAGGCTCGCACAATCTTAATCAGCCTATAATGGAGCTAATGGCTGTTTGTCATCCTTGGAGATATAAATTTCCTGGTGATGTCTACTGCAGTCAGTGCATGAAGTATGCTCTGACTGCCAGCAAGGTCTAATAACCAGGAGAAGGGCAGCCAGCTTCATTAGTGAGAGCGAGACCGTACCGGCTGCTTTTCTGGGGAACTCTGCTTTTTTTTTTTTTTTTCTGAATACCAAGGAGGGGAAATGGATAATGCTGGTAAGTGAAATAAAACAGATCTTCATTCTTAGTGAAGCTACGGGGTTCGTTTGTAGCCTGTCTCGCTTGCTGCAGGAGATGTGTTTCTTTAGCCTTTGTGGCTTCTTCTTTTTCGGTGTCCTTTATTAAAGCAAATTTTCTATGTGTAAAATGTGACACACTTAAGTTGTTAACCCTTTAACAGTCTGGTTTGGGTTTTTTTTTTTGCTGTGTTAAGTCTGTGTTTCCTGGAAATGTGAATCTAAACTGTAATGTAGGGTCTGCCTTTTTAAGGTTTTCGGTGTTATTTTGGAAGCTATATGCAGGAAATGTGGCAGGAAGGGAAAATGCATGTACTTCAGTAGGAAAAATCTCTCTCACAAATTGCACTAGGTGCAGATAGGTAACTAATAAAGCTAACGAAAAGTAGATGCTGCATCTCTCTCATATGTCTTGTTTCAAGCTGTTTCTATTTTCTCCATATAATGCCTTGCTCTCTTTGATATTTAGTACATAGACTATTGAATATATTTGCACTTTTTATTGTTTTCTTTGATGTTCCAACTTTAGATCATGCATTTTCATGCCAAATAATGCACTTCATGGCTTCTAAGGAGGTGCAGACAGCCCAAACGTTGCATCTGTGATGAAACACATTATTTGCATTTCCTTTTTGCATTAGCTTGTAGTACTAAACAGAGCAAAAAGAGACCTCTTTGGGATGGATATTTTGCGTGTTGCTTTGACTGCTGTAAAACTCTACATGTTGATGTCTCACTGATTTATTTGTATTAGTCCAGTACATACTAGGGCACAGAATCTGCAGTAGATTCAGCCCTTTGAAACCTGCTCAAATCATCACATTTCTCTAACGTTGACCTTAAAAGTGATGATCGTCTCTACAGTGTGTGAAAAAAATTAATTTACAGTAGATTTCAGAAGCAATACTACATGTGTAGCTTAGTTTTGTGGGGTTTTTGTTTTAATAGTAATAACAGCAAAACTCTTGCTTATGTCTGCTAAGGTGCCTGGGTCAATCTCAAGTATATTGCTATCCACTTCTGTGACAAATAGATTAAAGGATCTTGCTGCTTTTATTTCTATAAAGTGGAAGACAAAAAAAAAAAAAAAGTTTTCCCAGAAATAAAAATGCTGGCATCACGGAAAAATACGTTGGCAGTACCTATGAACTTAAAAACTGACATGGTCTTAGTATAATGTTTGTTTTGATGAAATAAATAAGGTTAGGAATACTCTTTGCACTGGGTGCTTTGGCTAGCTTTTAAGAAGCCTCAACATAATAAATAATAATGACTTGTGTCTGATATTCCATGACGAGGCAGAATTTTCTGGTCGGAGGGGAAGGATTCCTGTTCTCAGGGACAGAATGCCTGTGGGCAAGAGATACCCTGGCAGGCAGAGCTGCTAATTCCTCCAGGTTTTTACACTCCCCAGCATCAGCAACTAATACTATTGAAGTCTTGACAGAGCTATCACTTTAATCCAGCTATAAGAATCTGTTCTGGGATGAGTCACATTTATTTTAAAGGCCAGTTTTGGGGGGGTGAAGAGGGAAGCTAGTGTCTGAAAACCATAGAAACAGATTTTCCTCTGTGTATATATGTATTTTTTTTGCCTTAGGAAGATTCCAGTTTGGTTGCTATATGCAAAATTTGGAAGTTAGAATAAGTAAGACTTTGCCCTCTACATAACTTTACCAACTACTCTCAAAGCCTCTTATAATACTAGTTTGTTGAATAACTCCAGTTATTATTTTTTTTTCATACTGAAACAGTGACTGATACTTTGCAATTTTTAGAAAGCCATCTATATACAGTTGAAATTAGTTAAAATAACCCTTTTTGGAAGGAAAATTAAATACTACTTGTGAAAAGAACCCCAAACCAACTCAAGAGATGGAATTAAGCCTTAGTGAGGATCTCACGTCAGAGGGTAAGGCTGTGCTCCAGCTTCCACTGTGGTTACCTGCCAGATTCTTGCTGCCTGTGGTCAACTTGGTCCAAACCCCCAGTGAGCTTCAGCCCCACATGTGCCGTGGACACGCTCCCTTCTCCAGGAGACTCTTCCAAGAATCCAGCCACTTCCACGCTTTGAGTGGTGTAGAATAGCCATCCATTTCCAAAGAGCCTACAGGGAGCTGGGAGAGCACAGCTGGGTCTGCGGAGGTATTTTTAGGGCTCTTGATGCCTAATTGCAACCAAATGGAGTTGGGTGCCAGCCTGGGATCTGGGCAGCAAATACCTCCGTGGACCTGGTCCGTGCCCTCTAACTTCTATAGGGATGTGAGCCCACCCTTGAAAACCCACACGGTGTCATCTGGGCTCTTAGGAGATCAAACAGGCAGGAGCAGGGTATTTGCAGCCATAAAACTATCTGCCTAATTAATTTGTTCGTCAGCAGTTCGCCAATTGAAATGTAAACACGCTAATGTATACAAACTGGATACCTGCCTGGATTCGTCCTAAAGAAATGCTATTTCTGGCAATACAGAACTGCAGAATATTAGCACAGCTGCGAGTTTCAACCACCAAGTGTTAGAAATAACAATTTGGTTATCAGTGTCAGTGAATCAGGCCTTTGTTATTAAATTCATCATGCTGCCAAAGAGACTTTCAAAGTCAAACCATGGATAATTGTTGGGCAAGACTCCATCTTCAGCTCTGCATAACAGAAATATCTCTGTAATTCACCACTCATCTTCTGTGCCATCATTAAAATAATTTTCTGGACAAAACTGTCGTTTATAAAGATGAGCGTTGCTAATAGGTCACCTGTGTGCACCTTTTAGCTGTTTTGGTCTGTGCTATTTCGTGGTTTTGAGAAACAATGTTTTCATTAAAGTCCTTTCCTTTTAATGTTAGATTGCTTGTATTTTTAATCTGTGTACCAAGACAGCTCCACACAAGCTCTATCTCCTGTGTTGCTTTAAAAGCCTTTCCTGGAATAACAATAAAATATTCATCCATCGGCGTATGGCACATCAGGACAGTTCTAGTTGGTTGGGGTTTTTTTTAATTTTTTTTTTTTTTTTGGCCTGTTTTGGCATCAGCTGTTTGTGACGGGCTGGCAGCAGGTATTCAGCCACAAGACTGTGGGCAAGGGGGGGGCAGCTGGCAGCCCCCCTGCCCACCTCCACTGGCAGGTCCTGGGCTCCCCCTTTGCTGCACGTGTCTGCTTTGGGCCAGGCGCAAAGGTTTTTCAAAAAAAAAACCCCAAAACAAACAAAAAAAACCAACAAGGAAGGGCTGGAAATAACTCATGGGAAAAAAAAAAAAGCCAATATAAAAGTAGGGAGAAACTTGCGGTAGCAGGAAACAGACGTGCTCCCGAGTGATGCTTTTTTGGGGGGATTTCCTGTAAGAAGGAGTGAGATCAGCATCATCCCTTCCCCCAGAGCTCCCAGTCAGCCTCCCAGTGTCCTGCCCGGGCAGGCGTCTCACCTCAAAGTGGACAGGTCTCACACACTCATTGGTACCCAAGGAGGGTGCCAAAAGCTGGGGAGGGGAAAGGAGCTCATCAGGGTAAGTGGCACCATAACGAGGTGCTGTGTCCTGCGTATGGAACAAAAACGGGAGGCCTTGTTTCATCTTTCTTGGGGATTTACGTGACTTCTTTGCACTTGGAATATTATTTTAGCAGTAATGAGCTAGCTGTGGTTAATTGTTACCCTGGATTATGTAGGCTCTAGAGCTGTGGCTGCAGGCGATGCCTTCCAGTAAATAATCCATTTTAAGGGGAATGGAGGTCTTGTGTATTGGTTATCCTATCTCTGAGGAATATCCAGTAGCACATGGAACTACTTCTTTGACCAGTAGTGAAACTTGGAGGTTTCCATTGAAGCAAGACTATTAAACTTAAGGCCTGAAATGCTGTGGGACTGGGTGAATAGCAAGTGTCAATTTAGCCTTCTTCTGTGTGGTATCATATGTCACAGGAAGGGTAGGAGACACAGGAAGCTGTTTGCTGACTGTAATTCCCTTGCTTTTGAAGTAAATGGTCATTTCTGTCTTTCAGTAAGTCAATAGGACTTATTTAGCATCCTTTAAATATAAGACTGCTGGGATTGAATGCTGATTAAAGGTTTGACCTTACAGATAGTTTGTAGTCTCTTGCCTGAATTTGAGCCAAACGGGGCACATCTTTTTAAAAGATAAGAGAGAAAAACATTCAGGTTTTTTTTTTTTTTTTCAGAAGAGCAAGCTGGGAGGTGGGCTTCAGACTGTGATCCTGGTTTTCTCATCAACTCGCAGTGTTCAGAGAGCTCTAATGTTGCCCAGCTGATCTGTGTGCAGAATTAGCTTAGATAACAATCTCACAGTGTGTTGTAAGGTTCACTTGTTGCCCACAAAGAGCTCTGCAGTCCTTTGGCTATCTAAGGTTTGAGCCTGGCTGAATTGTCCCTATTGATTTAGAAACCTATTGAAAGAAAACCACTTGTGATGGAGACCGTGGGAGGGTAACTGTGGGTTTGTCACCCCCTGAGGCTCAGTGACAACTCTGAACTCCAGCAGCAAAATCATTTGTGTCCTGCTGGCAGCTTCTGTTTTGATCCTTGGTGGTACCTTGCACCGAGTGACTTGTGTATGTTTCTTGGGCTTTTTCCTTCTCTTGTTCTCCCCAACAATGGGAAGATGCTTTTGCACAGGACAACAGCATCTCCTTTTGCTCACTCTCACTCATTGTCCTTGCAAAATGTGGCTATCACTGATGCCATGTTGACTTCTATTAGGTTCATATGCTGTGTTCTGTAGATCACAAAATGGTTTGCAAGTGGACAATAACATGCAAAGCAATAATCATCTCTTTTATACTACATTGCCTATCTTTATTTGTCTCCTATTTGCACTCATGGCCTAGGTTGAAGCAGACGCCATGGTGTGTCACAGGTCACTGCTAGAAAGTTGAATTTCTTCTTGTTGCAATTTTAGAATAACCTTCATGGTTTATGCCCCTTTACCCAGAAGCTGGAACAGTGTGCTTCTAAAGCTGTGACGACGGAAAACATTTCTGTGAGGATTAAACTTCCTTGTGATGCTGCTGCTTCCAATGTTATTTTCAAGTCTGTATATAGGTAGCCAGGAATAACTCCATAGGAGCTCGTGCTAGAAATAACGGAATACCGTGTAGGACTAAAATGATGGAGCCTCTTCTAAAGTAGAGATGGTCCACTCACCCTACTTCAAATGGCTCTCTTTAGCTAGAAATGCTGTCGTTGCACTGCATTTACACACACTCATGGTATTTTAAGCAACTGTTCCCGTCCCTGCAGTACTTCTTATAAAGAAGCACCATGAACTGCAGCTGGTTTGGAGAGACAGTATAATGCAGATCGTATTTTTTAATAAGTTCTGATTCTGTTTTCTGACAGAAGCTGGCAAGCATCAGACCATCAGGTGCTAAGTTCCTGCTTTATGTTTACATCTGCTGGTTGTGTGGGTTGTTTTGGGTGTTTTTTTGGCAGACTGCCCTCAGACCTCCGTTCCGAGCTCTGAACCATCACCTATGGTGAAGAAGCGAGTGGTGTGTACAGAAGCAGAAATCCAAATTTGACAGGTATTGCTTCCCCATACAAGGACCAGACCATAGCTACAGGAGCCAACCATTTCGACAGCGTGAGGGAGCAGTCTGGAGGAGGAAGGGTTGTGTTAAGAGAGGCACTGGCACAAATCCCCCTGGGAAAAGCAGCCTGGGCTCTGGGGGCTTCCAACACCCCAAATCGAGGGGGCTGGAAGGGAACTGCAAGGAGGGAAGCAGGATCGTATGACCAAAGAGCAGGTGGCTAATAATAAGGATCTAGTCTGCTGCTGTTTAATCATCGTTCATTGTCTCTAACTGGGAGTCTTTCAGGAAATTTGATGCTTAATTACGGGGTGACTTGCAGGGGTATTGCTTTGGGCTCTAAAAGTAGACTGAATGGAATTTTACCAAAAAAGTCTATTTTCTTTTTTTTTCCCTATGTCTCACTATTTAACCATTTTTTATATTTTCACATAAAACGTTTATGAGGCTTCTTCCTAAGGTATAATTGGAAAATATAAGTAGCTTAGGACTGTAAGAATACCTAGCAACCTTCTCCCGGCAGAGAGAAGTAAATCCCGAGTCGAGCAGCTGAGTTGCTCTCTAATCGCTCCTTCTGGCAGGTGGGGACCAGCAGCCCCCCGGGTGAGGGTAGGGGGGCCCAGGGCCAAAGCAAACAGCCCCCACCAGTGCCCTGTGGAGAGGCAGGGTGGCAGAGGTGGGTCACCCAGGTTTGTTATCCACCACCAGGGATCTGTGCGTGCTTGGCTCGGCGCTAGAAGGGATGTCCCCTTTGCTGCTGGGGATGCCAGGACCAAGAAGGAGCCATATTCATTTGATGACTAAACCTGTCACCTTTTCTGCAGATACTGGGAGGCAGAAGGCAATGTGGTTTGTACTGGTACCAGTACAAAAGCATCCTCTCCAAGTACCTCGTGGGAGCAGTGGTACCAGCGGTAGGGCTTGCTGCAAGGAGCAGAAGTAGGGATGATGGTTATGGTTAGCTGCTTTCCTCCCAGAGGAGACAGACTCGTTGCCAGCGTTGGGGTGCTGAGTTGCTGGGAACACATGGTTCAAACAACACACCTGAGTGCAGAATGAGGTCCCTGATAACATCCGAAGGCCCAGGAGAAGCTAAACTGGCCGGAGCCAAATATTTGCTTAATCTTAGTTTGCTCAGCACCACCATTCCTGTAACGTAAGCAACAAAAATTACCGCAATTACATATTTCACGACTTACTATACACTAAAATCCCTTTACTTGTATTTTTGAATAGCAACGGGGTATTTCCTAATGATACAGACAATTCTGTGTCTCTGTAGAGAGGCAGACACAGTGGGCCACAATCCCAGGAACAACCTTTTCATCCCTGGCTTGACCAGCGCTCGGAGAAGCCTTGCGCGATGTTAATTCAAACACGAATGTGACAACAGCTGGTATTTCCAGGGGAAACAAAGTCGGGATCGATTCATCCTAGCTCCAGCTCCCAATGACTCACAAGTCCCTTCTGTCTTTCTCCCTGGGACTTTGCGTCGGTCCAAAAAGCGAGGGGTATTTCGTTAGGGAGGCTCTTGTGGAAACTGCGCGGGGAGATGAACCCAAAAATATGGCACTCTCAGAAGAAAATATGTGTTGCTGGGAGCTGCTCATTGAAATTGAGACCATAATCCAGCAACGTTGGCTATGGCCATACTCTCACAGGAAACAGTTTGTTCATGCAGGAAGCCTATGGAGTTGGTGTGTGTGTGCGCGCCGTCGCAAAACCAGCCTATATATTTTAGCTGCTTTTGTTTGTAGCTGCAGTTGTTATGTAAGTCTCCTTTTCTTCTCTTTTCTGTTTCTGTTTTTGTTGTTTAATATTATTAAAATAACTCACATGACGCATGATTCTGTTTAAATTTCAAGTGAAGCTTGGCAACTTCTAGTGGTGGGATAAGGTTTAATTGCTCTTGGCATTTTAGAAAGAAATGCAAATGACAAAGATATTAAACTGGCAAATTATGACAGCTCACATAACACTTTTTTTTTTCAATGGATTTTTTCCATGCATTTTTAATACCCAGAATAGTCGGCCTTAACACTACCTTATTTACAATAAATCATTATTCTAATGGAGACATTCTGCTTTGTCAGGCAATACACAATCAGCAGTTTTCAATAAAGAATCTGAAAACTGTTTAACATTGTGACACAAACTTATAAATGCCAGACAATTTAAAATTGGGGCCAATATGCTGCCCTTAAATTGGGATATTAAGAAATAATTAGAGCACAGTAAGGGCAGGTTGCCAAATGTAACTTTTAAATTCCCTAGTTCGTATCACTTAGCACAGGGATTGCAATATATTATATGGCTCCTGTAAGGCATAAACATGCAGTTCCTACACAGCAGCTGAAGGCTCTGAGAGGTGCCTGCAAGAGGTGGAAGCTGCTGTTTGCTTTGGCATGCGTGGCTTCAGGAGGCATAAAACATCAGAGAATTTAGGAGCTAGGATGGATTTGAGGTTAAAAATAGGAATGGGAAGCAAGAGTAGAGTCCACCTTTCCCACTTTTCCTACAAACCTTAGCTATGGGTGGTTTTTTTTTGTTTGTGTGTTTATTCCTTTGGCACCCCATGGAGGCCACCTCTGCTCTGTGTATCCAGGGCCATGCCAGAGGTCCCTGTGGTAGCTCTGAGCATGTTTAGGTGGCACGGTGCCTTTTGAACCTAAACAGCACATCTCTTCATTCATTTGAACCTAAACAGCACAGTCACATCAGTACTGGTCACTGTACTACTGGTATCCAGCCCAGGCTAGATGTGTTGATGTGATGTCTTACCTCTGCATGGCATCCAGCTTGGGGGACAGGTTTTTTTACCTATGGCTGGAGGATCTTTCCACACTGTGATGTTAATTGGTGCAAACAGGCCTCGGAGCCCAACCCTGCCCATGGTTTTGGAGGCGCCCTGCCCGCTGATGAATTACCTGGATAATTTAGAAGGAGAAGAAGGTTGCACAGTGCCATGTGAGGGCATCTTGGCAATTTCCGAGGTTAGATAGTCTAGATAGCAGGGAAAAATACTTTCTTGCCTACAAGTGGGAAGTTCTGGGGCCAAATTAACTGTGATGAAGTCTTCAGCAAGATTTTGAGGTCCCTCAAGGTGAGCAATTTGCCTTGCAACATCTGAAGGTGGTGATCATTATATTATTTTATTGTCGTCCATTTCAAAATAATGAAACATCTATTAATGTTCATTGTTCTAACTCTAGATGTTGGTTCTTCAACATGAATACTAGAGGAGATGGAGTAGTTGTATACATAGCTCTTCCTCTCTCAGGTGACAGCCTGCCTCGTTCTTTTTTCTGCACTGCTGGTGAACTCTTTTTTTTTTTTTTAGTCTAAATTTGAAAACTTGAGGGGAAGTTCAGCTTTTCTTATCTGGTAGAGCAGATGGCTCCCAAGTGTTAAAGCTTGTGCACTTCTTCTGGATGCAGGTAGGTTGTGCAGGCGTTTCAGACTCCCCTTGGGGTGGCTGAGGTGCACCACAGCTTTGTGGCATTGCGACCTTTTCCTTTGCTCTGCTTTTAAGCTCTTTTCCCGGACCAGTAAGTGCTACCTCCAGCAGTAGATCAGACTGGTAATGGAGAAGAGGGCTCTCACGGCTGTGAAAGACGGCTGATGTGTACTTGCCTGAAAAAGCAACACAAATAAACTTCTCAGCACAGTGAGGATGGAGCTGTGTGACCTCAGGTTCTTCTTTTCTCTCCCTCTGGCACACCACACTTGTCTTCTGCACCTTTGCCTTTTTACAGCTTAGCAGAAAGCACTGAAGGGCCTGTAGGGTGCAAGAGTGGTGTTTCCCACAGCAAAGCATGTGTTGCCTGCTACTGTGTTGGATTGGGCCTGATGAGTCCTGTGGTCCCCTCCACTTCCACATTCCCACCCTGGTCCGGATGCTCAGTAAGAACCTGTATCACTGGGTCACAGTCACGGTGTATTATGCGCAGAATAAGGAGAACCTAGTATTTTGAGAATATTAGTAGCTTGGCAACCACAAGGCTTTCCCGGGGCTTTGCGGAGGAATTTGGAGTACTTATTTTCTGTGCTTCGCCTGGTTGAGCTATGCACTGGGCACCAGAGCTCCAGTTCTGCAACTGATGCCATCAAAGTAGGTTGCTGTGCTCAAATCCAGTGTTTGCCCAAGTCTTCTGAGTTCAGTTTTAGCACTGATAGGACAGCGTATGCATTGCTGGTTGAGGCTGCTTCCGACGTAGGTCATCCACTGGCTGTCTCATCCCATTTGGAAGGGGGAGTGGGTGAAATCTTAACACCAGTTTGTCTTCCAGAAACACAGAAGCAAAATGGTAAGAGGACACTTAACCTGCGTCAAACTGGGCTTCTCAGCTGAGAGAAAAAGCAAAAGAGGTTTCCATGAGCGTCATCATTTCCCTCCTTGCCAACTCCCTGGTCACGATGGCTTAGACCTGAATGCTCAGAAACTGGAGGTTCTTTACAACTAGTGGAAAAGGACATCCCCCAGCTGAGAAGTGGTCCCCGAGGTATTTCAGATTTTGCTGTGTCAACGATGACTAGTCCAAAATTTTCACCATCCTTAGAAACTTATCAACACTTCCACTTTGCTCCCAATTTTTTCCTCCCATTTCTGTGAACATTCCATGAAATCAAATTCTGTTACGCGTTCATTTACGGAACAAGCTGTCTCCTTATAATATTTGTGCCTGGCTGCATCATGTTCTTCATGCAGTTCAGGAGGCATTGCAAATGCAGGGGAGCAAAAATGTTTCCCAAGCAAAACAAGGCACTCTTCAGCGTGCAGAGGACTGACTGGCGTGAGTGACATCCAGCCAGAGCACAGAGCCTGAAAAGACTGAAAGATTTAGGTTAGATATTAGGAAGAAATTCTTTTCTGTGAGGGTGGTGAGACACTGGAACAGGTTGCCCAGAGAAGCTGTGGCTGCCCCATCCCTGGAGGGGTTCAAGGCCAGGCTGGATGGGGCTTTGAGCAACCTGGTCTGGTGGGAGGTGCCCCTGAACATGGCAGGGGGGTTGGAACTGTAGGATCTTTAAGGTCCCTTCCAACCCAAACCATTCTATGATTCTAATATGTGTTAGTGTATAGTCGTGGCCGGGAGAGCGCTAGGAAAGAGCTGCAGACAGTTGGCCACACAAAGGCACAGAGATGCCATTTGTTTTGTAGCCCAAAGATGGAGCTGGCAGAGCTTTCTGGCCTTCTGTTTGTGGACTAGAAAGGCAATGAGTTACCTGGGCTCAAGAGTCATTCCTCTTCTGAGGGTCACCAGGTGGGGCACAAAATGTGCCTTCTTGGTCTCCCTCGTGAGAGAACTGCGTGATTTTAAATAAATTGTTATTAATCTGTGTTGTAACAATTTTTAAAGGGATTTACTGAGGTGGAGTGGTAATCATTAGCTGGTGAGTCTGACATCAGTCCCAGGCAAAAATACGGAACAGATGATACAGGGACTGAGCCAGAAAGAATGGAGAGATTGAATACAAATAATTCCAATTAACATGGGTTGGAGGAAAAACAGGTTTGAGGGAATTATTTCATACATCTGTCTTGCTGCATTAGAAAAGATCTGGCTTGGTTATGCTGTGTAGAAGCTAAAATGATACAAAATCAGTATGTTATGTATCAAATGGGTTATTCAGTGCCTAAGTGCTAGGCTTCAAAATATGAGTGTATTTTGGGAATCGTTGCCACCCATCAGGTGGGATTCAGAAGGTACCCAACAAGAATTGGTTCTTTGCTCTAGGCTTTATGGTGCTACTAGCAGTAACTAGCAAGAAAATACAAAACTATTCTTGGGCGAGAAATCAATGTGTTCAGTATGGACAAATGAAAGGCCATATATCAAGGGGGAAATTAATTAGGTCATAGTTACAGATTGGGAGGCTTAGTGTTGAGAAGCAGTGATTTTGAAAGATGCTTGCATAATAATAGCATTACGCTGGAAGCACATGTTCAGCTGATGGGCTCTGTCACAGAGAGCTAATGCACTCTTTAAATGTATTTACAACATTGAAAGATGTTGTTTTCCTCTGGTTTGAGCACTGAAGTGCTGGGATGCTAGGTGATCTTTGGCGTGCCACTTCTTCCCTGAAACATGAAAATCTGGAGAGGATTCAGGAAAGCCTTGGAACTAAGCCATCTGAGTCACCGTGAAAGACTGATGAAAGCAAATTTCTTAATATTCTGAACATCCTTTGCACCTCACCCTAAAATCCCTTTGCACTTTCCTAACTACAGCAATCCCACAAAGAAAACTGTCACAATGTTTCTTAGTGGAAAACGCTTGTTTTGGACCTTTTCGTTCCCACTTATGACTAAATATCAGCAAGATCTATAGAGGTACATTGTTGGAACTGTAATACATACATATATATAACATGTGTATATATTTATTATGTGCAAATACAGGTAATGGGTGATTCTGAATATATTTGAGATTAGAAAAGGAAGGTAACTATTGACTACCACCAGGGAAAAACAATATTGCACAACTGAAAGCAGACAGATTGCTTAAAAGGCTGGGAGTCAGGGGTCCCAGGTGTGAGAAAGCCTCTAGCAGGATGCTTCCTAATCAACACTCAGAATTCCTCCTTCCAGTTTTAATAAAGGCTGTGTTTCTAGTGGAGCTGGCTGCATCTGCCTTAATTGCCGCCTGTCGGACACTAGGGTATGGCAAGGCTGACACAGACAAGCCTTGGCTACCCTGCCCTCCTCAGCAGGAGGAGAAAAGCTTGTTGAAATAATGCCCATTATCCTGTTTTTTTCAGTGCACGTGTAGTTAAATGAAAGATGCTCGGTTCTTTCTCACCAGCCCAGAGTCAGCACCAGCCAGGGTTCCTGTACAATGCATTAACTCATGTTTCTTTTATGCGGCGAGTACTAGCAAGTGGGGCCAGTGGGGGTGAGCCAGGAGCAATTAAGTCATTTATCTCCACTTGCACCAACGGAGGGCAGATTTTGGCATGACTCCAGCCTCTCCGAAATCAGGCACCATCCTCCTTCCTCGGTGTCGCTGTCAGCCTGGCAACGTGGCTGCAACTCAGACAGGGCTGCAGTGAAGACTGTGGTTAAAAAAACGCTTTGGTGTTTCGCCCAGTAGGAAGGGTTTATCTTCCCTGGCTGGGAATCTGGCTGTTTAAGAGGCAAATTACTGGTGCTGCTCTTCATACTGCAAGGGATGGTTTTCCAGTCCATTTCCATTTCCATTTCCAGTCTTATTACCATTTCTTTATGCAGGTGGTGTGGTTTTCCCCCCAACCCTCCGATAAGAGATAGTTTTCTAGAGAGGTGCCAACACTGCTTTATTCTCTGTGCAAAAGCATCACAGTGTTTTCCCCCTAATCCCAGCTGGCCCACAAATACTTGTACTATACCAGCAAACATCTCTGGTTGGTTTGGCCATGGGGAGGTAGGAGAAGCAGGAATTAATCCCTTCAGGCAGAAAAGAGGATTGAGTCAAGACTCCCCAAACTATTCTGCATCCTGTCCAAGCTACTGCGTGGATGGACAGAAAGGGTTCCCTCCATCTAAATGCCAGCCTAGTGGGATTTGGTCTGGAAAGAGAGTCCCTGTAACCTGGGTACCTCGCTACCCACCACTGTGGTGTCCATCTCTTGAGAATGGAGACGTCAAGGAGAGAGGATAAGCTTTTTTTTCCCCAAACGTGCATTCTTTTGACAGCCCAGTATCACTTGAAAAGGCACAGGCTCCTCGAAAAGCACCGTCTGGAGACTGGACACCATTTATCCAACACTGGAAGCGCTAACAGGGCATTGCTATGGTGCAGAGAGCTGTGGTAGTCTGCCCCCAAACAGACATTTAGGTATGAAGGATGAAAGCTTCAATGTAGGGGTAATTCTGGTACCTGCGTGGTTGGGCACCAGTGAAGGAGGGGGTTGAGGACTGTGGAACTGAGGATTTGTGGATCTAGCCACATTTCTTTAAAAGGGAATAATTTCTCATACACCTCTCCTGCTACCTCCTAGATTTTGGCTGTAGCTGCTCTGTTTGCTGGGTACTGCGAGGTACCCAGATATTGCAAATCTGGGGAGCCTGAGATTTGCTTCACACCGTAGCTGGTCACCTCCCACTGACAACTGTTCCAGCTACGTGGTGTTTTCCAGATAAATGTGCTTCTCCTACACCTTGTCCTCTTCTGGGCTGCAACGAGTGGCAGAAAAAAACGTTGACCGTGATGGAAATAGCCACCACACACAACATGTGCTTTTTTTTGATGGCAAAGGGAATGGGAGTCAAGAAGTCAGGTCTGGGTGCAGGCTGTTGTTGTAACCTTTCGCTCACATTCCCAAACAATGCCCTATTGTTACGCTGTTTCCTGCAGATTATGCTAATAACCAGCGAGCAGTGAAGCATGAACATGTGTTTGGGTTTCTTAGCTTGAATTCTGACTGTAAGAAAATGTAGCAGCCTTTTAAGGGCCGATCAAAAATGCACAAGGCGGCGAATTGGGTAAGACAGAGCACAGGGAATTTTGCTGCAACCCCCAAAAGCTTGGAAACTTCCCGGAAGGAATGGATTTTATAGAATCATAGAATCGTCTAGGTTGGAAGAGACCCTTGGGATCATCGAGTCCAACCATCTACCCTACTCTACAAAGTCCTCCCCTACACCATATCCCTCAGCACCACATCTAATTGTCTCTTAAACACATCCAGGGATGGTGACTCAACCCCCTCCCTGGGCAGCCTATTCCAACGCCCGACCAATACCTGAGGACACATGATGCTTGCTTTCTTTTCAGCTACTTTATGATTTGGCAATTGCATACAAAAATTTCTTCTCTAAAAGGGCACAGTCTGATGTTGGTAGTAGAGCTTTCATAAACGCTCGATTGCAATTATAAGAGGGATGGGATTTTTCATGTTTGTGAAAAATACACAGCCCGAGGCCTCGCGTGGTGTGTGAGATGATACAAACGCTGATCAACTCCCTCCCCAGGGAAGAGAGGGAGACCTAGAGCTCCCACATTGCTGCACATGCGCTGAGGCACTCCAATCACTTACCGCACCAGCAAGTTTGTGATATATTAGGTATAAAACTGATTGTCTCTGAAATCCATCTCAGTGACTCCAGTGGAATGGCACCAGAAATGGATGAGCTGAACGACGTCTCACTTTGGCAATTCAGTGCCAGGCTATTAGCAGCAGACTAATGACGTATGCTCGTAAATGTTCTGTCTGCGGAGAAGGTCGCCCTCCTCCTATTCTGGGTTTTCTTTTGTCCTTTAGAGCAGCTCAGCTTTTCCTGAGCATTAACCTGGGAGGTACATAGTGTCGGGGCACTTGGAAGGGTTTGCGGTCAGAAAGGCCCTTGCAGTCAGACAAATTACACTCAATGTAAAAATTAACAGAAAGACCAGCCTAAAATAAGCTTCAGAAAGCGTATGGATTTTTTCTTAATATGGTGTTATGGCCCATTAGTTAACCAATGTTACCAGACAACTTATACAAACAAAAAATGCTTTGCATTAGTTGTGGATCCAGTTACCTTTTATCAGCTTAGTCAGGGGAAAATGATTTATGAAATCACCTAATATTTATCACATGATAAGCAAATGCCAGATTTGTATAGGTTGCCTGCACCATAATTTTTCACCTACTAGTTTAACAACAGAATACTTTAAAATTCAGATATTTAATTTTCTTTCTGTTCTATCTGGTAAACAGATCTCTCTGATACGTCTTCCTTCCTGTACCTTTTCCAGTCCATGGATTTGAACTGCACCAGGTCTCTGATGGAACTCCTACTCAGACATCTAAACATTTCATAGGATGAATAGGATGTTTTAACACAAACAAAAGTTTTCAGTGGCGTTGGCCATGCAAGAAAATTTGCAGCTTTTTACCTGGGCCAACATTCAACTGGCTTGCATCAGCTTAGCATATCTATACATGGATATGCATGAGTCTAAATACTTTACATTCACTTTATAAACAATTTTACCTAAACTGATCCAGCCCTTGTCCATAGACATGACTTGCCTCGTGAGGCTTTGAGGCAGCAGAGTGCTGAGCAAGGGTTAAGTCTCCGTACCTTTGAAAAAATTAACTTAGATTAGCTGGAGCTGCAGGGATCTGACCCCTGACAACCTAATGTGGTTTTAACTCCACTTTGTCTTGAATTGAATGGGAGTCTGCTTGGACCCAGGTGTGATGTCCCATGCTGAGAAATTTGACCTTTGTGGAAATCAGCTGCGCAAAATGAAGGTGGCTCTGCTTGTCCCTTATCCAAAGGCGATCTCTCCTAAAGGCTGCCTTAGAAAAGGAGCAAGTATTTTCTCTGTATACATTGGGAAAAGAAAAAAAAAAAAAAAAACCCTGCTCTGTGTTTTTCTCAAATGCTAATTCTGCAGGCTGCTCTGTGATTTATGTTCTGCATGTCAGGGTAATGGGGATGAAAAGCGCAGGACACACTTCTCGGTTGCGTAAATACGTTGTAAAACATTCTGAAAGTTTTCGGCACGTCTCCAGCAATGGATCATTAAATAAGAGGAATAAGCAAAGAAGGGACCATCAACCTGACCTCCACATAATGTACTTAATGACTGCCAGCTACATTCATAAATTTACAGGCCCTGGGTTTTATCACCATGTGTGAATCAGGGTTGCGTTTCATATTTACGGTGCAGTTCATGGGAAAACGAAGACTTTGACATCTTGTGTTGTATTTTAGGAGTTTAAGTGAGTGGGATCTGTGCTTGAGAGTGCTTAAGACCACCTCACCCCGCCTCCTGGTACATCGTGTGTGTAGGCGAGGTTTTATAGAGACTTTTGCTTACTGTTTGGGGGGAAAACAACTATTTACTGTGGTAAAGAGCTAACGTGCAAGGAACTGCCTCAGCTTATCTGGAAAGCTTAACTGTTTAAAAAGAGAAATGGATTGGGTTTGAGTGGCTTATGTAGGTTATCATTTTCTTCTTTTCTTAACACCATTAAGACCCGTCAAATTAGAAGGCCAGCGTTTGCATAGCCCAGTGGCAGGAAGGTCCTACACCAGATAGCACAGTTCTCTAAGTGGCTTTACAGAAAATCCTGGATTTTGTGGATCGTGCCCCACAACCAAAGGTATCTGCAACCAGAGAGCCCAGCCCCAGCCATGGGGCTGCTCCTTGCCCCGACCCAAGAGGGTGCTTGGCATTGCAGCCTGGCTCCTGATGATGCCAGGGACTGTGGAGAAGGCAGCAAGGGCTCCCCGGGCAGGTCATGTTTTTGGAAATGTATGTTTTTTGCCTTTGGAAGTGGGTCTTCTTGGGTTATTTTTATTTTTTTTCTACACTCAAGTACTTACGATAAACACTGTAAAATGAAGTCATTTTTCTCCCAGTAAGTAACATACCAGTAAAGGTCTTACTGGCTCTCCCACATCAGCTTCATGGCTTCTATACAGGAAGGTAATTCAGCGAGCCACAGAACCATGAAAATATCTGAAGTACTATTTCTTTTAAATGGATTTTCCTTACAGACGAGTTATCTTCCTGGGCATTTCTATGAAAGCTTCTGTCAGCCCAATTTAATTGGATTGTAGCTGAAAACAATAATATTACATTTACATTAGCTTTAAAAGTCTCTGCATTTTTTCTCCCTACAGCCCATCTGGCTTTAATGCTGCTGAATTTTAATTTAATGAAATTTGTTCATTTTAACGAACTAAATGTGCTGCATTAATGATCTGCTGTATTAAGCAGGTAGTTAGGAGAAAGTGTAATATTGATGTTTAGTCTTGCTAAAAGCACTTTTCACAAGAACCATATGGCATTCCTGCTTTAGTTCACATAATTGTTTTAGTTTCCTTATGTGTGGGTTTTGCAACTGAATGAACCTGAGCTAAACACGATCAGCACAAGAAAAAAAGCCCAAGACTAGCGTAGTTAAAGCACTCTGGTTCCCCTGGCCACCAGCGAGGAAACGGATGACGCAGGAGAATTTAGAAAGCAAAATCAGACCCCCAGGTTTAGACTCGATTTAAACAATCACCATGTAGAGACTAAAGGCCATATGTATGGGAGGAGCTGGAAGCAAAGCTTGCCAGGCTTTCTGCCTCCTTCAAAGCAGCCTTCTCCAAGGGGGTGTTAGCAGGTTTCTAGATCACATTTCCCCTACAGCACGTGGCAAGGGTGCAAAACCCAACCCTTGTATAAAGGGTCCCTCCCCATCCACAGTCTTGCCCTCGGTAAGGTGAAGGTTAAACAGGGGGGGTACGTTTCCCAACAGCAAGGAAAAGGATGGCATGTAAAACCTGTTAAGAAGGAAGCTACATCCAGTTTGGAGAATGAAAGACCGTGGCTGATTCTGGAGGTTCAAAACAAAACCCCCAAAGAACTCGGGGGTGAAGGAGAGGGAGGAAGGTGGTTGGTGTGTATATGAACATATGAAATTGGATCTAGTTGTATCTTTGAACCAGTCGCACCTTTTTGACACAATATCTAAAACACAGGTCCCAATCACCTCTCAATCATCTGACCCAAAGTCAACATCCATCAGTGTTGATGAGCTTTTGTCACCCTCTTGGCTGGCTGCTCTTCCCTGGCAGAGCAGGCTGTGTGCTTTGCCAGCCCCACGTGCTTGCCCATGGCAGCAGCTGTTTTTGAACCCCACAGACCCCACCACCTGATAGACCCATTGGTCCTTACAAGGAGCCACAGGTTGGGTGAGCTCCGCAGAGCTGATCCATGCCACGCCACTCCTGCCATACATTTTTGGGAGGAAAAAGCTGATGGACCCAGCACACAGAGACCCACGGGGTGACTTTTTCTCTTCTGTCCCCACCTCTCCACTCCCTGGTGACTCGAGGAGGTGACATGTGCTTGGAGGTGCCAAGCCAGAGGTTTTGGTCTGCCTTCCTGAGGGAAAGGGGCTTGTACAATAATGCTCTAGTATGGTGGCCTCTAATGACAGCTCTTGAGCCCTGTTGGGACCTGGCACCAGACCTGATAGAGGACAACCAGTCAATGCTGTGTCACTGCTCGTGTGCATCTGCAGCCAGCCAGACCCCAACAGAGCTGGCAGGGAGGGGACGCTGCTCCCCTGTTAAACCTCTGGAGAATTCAAGAGGCAGAGGAGGGTGCTCCACCAGCCCCACTCCTGGGAAAGCTTTCAGTCAGCATTTGCAATTTTTTTTGTGAGGCAGGAACTGTGATCAAAAGCCACAAACCCACAGAAAATTCAGGCTGCACAAAAGCAGAAGATTGATTTTTACGGCCTTGATTAGGACACTTAGAACCAGTTGTGTGCAAAGGTGTAGGCCAAGCACCGTAGCTGTAGTTGTAGCAGGTGCAAAAAAGGCAGTTTTCCATGGGAGAAAACTGCCCAGTCCTTGGAGCAGCTGGCAGAAGCAGACCAAAGACAGCAGCAAGAGCCTGCCGACAAGGAGAGTGCATCTGAGCAGGATGCCCTCATGCCTTGTGTAGTGATGGGAAGGACCCCCATGACTCCAGATGAAATGTGGAAATCCTACCTTGGGGATAGTAACGCTTCCCGAGGACCGGTGAGGGGTGCTCGCATGCTGTAACAATAGCTGCTGCAGATGGAAAGTGGATATTGGCTCAATATTTGCAAAATGGGAATAATAAGCCATGTCTTGCAGAAGACCATTTAGGAGAGTGTGTGGTGCGGGAAAGAACCCGGCCCAAGGCAAGGAGAGCACCTCCACCACTGGCCCCTCGTTCTGTTACTCTGGAGACACTGATGAATTGAGTGTGTAGTGTCATGCTGTGCAGAGTAAGTGGAACAGACACAGGGAGATGTCTGACATATATTTTGAGGTGTATTTAATATTGTAGTGCTTCCGGATTCCACTAGCATGCTCGGGGTTTTGGCCTCAAACCAACGTTTGCATCAGTACCATGTGTCTCTGGAACAGCAGTGCTTACTTTAGAGCTGGCTATGAAAATAGTTTCCATTATAACCCCTTGTTTTCACATGCTTCTTATATTTTATTTTATTTTGAAAATCCTCTTTTGAGTCAAAAATTTCCATTCTGTATCTTTGCCAAAAGGTGAAGTTCTCCCCCCCCCGCCGCCCTTGAGCTTGGAGGAAGAATCTTTCAGATGCTTTTGAGTCATGGGAGAGTGGAAAAAATGTGTTTTCCTTGTAGGATAAAAAAAAGTCCACATTTTCATAGTAGTAGAAACACGGAGGGAGATGAAACTGAAGGCTGAAACTTGTATTTTGCAGTATTTCTCATGTTTCTGCAGTAAACCAGCTTCACAGGGAATGGCTTTGATTTGCCAAATGCAGAGATTATTCTGATTTTTGGCAGTTAATCAGGCACGGGTCCAGGTTTCAAACTTTGCTGGCATTCAGGAGATCGTTTAAGATGATAGTGTCTTTAGAGCTGCCCATTTAAAGAGGAAAGAGCCGGTCCCCTGTGGCCTTCTGCCCTTCGGAGCTAATTATAGTCCAGCGATACGGTTAAATTCATTCTAAAATCTGATTGAATGGAGAGGAACTGGAGGAACGGTTGTGCCAAACGCTTCCGAAACTTTTTCTCCATTCACGCTCGAGTCAGTGAGAGCATGTTGGAAGTCGTGGACAGGCTCAGGCACTTTGAAAGAGCTGCCAAATTTTGTGTTGATGTCTTTTTATCCTCCCCCCACACACACACCTTTACGTGAATATCTGCTGTGCTATGTGTCGTTACACTGAATTGGTTAATAAAGGGAAGAGGAAAGAAAGGAGTAGGCATCTAACAGTCGTGCTGATGGGTGATCCTGCACCCCTATGCTGCTTTCTATTACTGTTTTTTCCTGGCGAGAGCTGTAGCTGACACACTAGTGGTCATCCCCTTCCATGTGTTCTAGAAAATACACAAGATGCGAAGGGCGGTTGGGCTAACGGGACTGTTGTGACCTTCAGATCCACATTATCTGGCTTTTTTGCAACTTTTAGCCACGCAGCCTGCACATTTCATTAAACCTCTCGCTTGCTATCGTTCTAAAACCTGCTCTAAGCGTGCATACGTTTGGCAGAGGCATCCAAAATTACGTGTTTATTTTGCTTCGGTGCCAAAAAGCAGTGATTCATTAAGGAGCTTGGAGCCGTGGAGGGAAAGCCACAGCCAGCAACTCACCACACATGCCCCGAAGAGCAGAAAGCTGTGTTTTCCTAAGGAAAATGGTTAGTGCAGCTGGACTAGCATCACGTCTCTGACTCCTCTGAAGCGAGGAGGCACTGCTGGACAGGCTGGAGAGCCCACAAGTTCTCCCGGATAATTGGGCTTTGCTGCAGTAGCAGCAGCCAGGAGGCACCCGGAGGCTGCCAAGGAGCCCAGGCAGGAGAAAAAATGCCTAAAGGGGAGCTGGTCCAGGTGGTAGGAGCCGTTCCTCAAAATGATGAATCGGTGAGCTCCAGTACTGTGACCACTGCCATGGCGAAGGCAACGAAAGGTGCCTCCTGAAAGGAGGGTGTAGAGAGGCAGGGGTCAGTCTCTTCTCCCAAGTCACAGGCGATGGGACAAGAGGAAACGGCCTCAAGTTGTGCCAGGGGAGGTTCAGGTTGGATATTAGGAAAAATTTCTTCACTGAAAGGGTTATCAAGCATTGGAATGGGCTGCCCAGGGAAGTGGTTGAGGCACCATCCCTGCAGAAATTCAAAAGACGAGTTGACATGGTGCTCAGGAATATGGTTTAGTGTTGGTGGGTTTTTTTGTTTGGTTGGTTTTTTGTTTTTTTTTTTTGTCAGAGTTAGGTCAATGATTGGACTAGACGATCTTAAAGGTCCCTTCCAACCTAGGCGATTCTGTGATTCTGTGTGCAACAGGCCTTGAGAGAGGAGGTGGAGGAGGAAAAGGTGGTGTCCCGCAGTAAGAACAGCTGCTTTTAGCAGTAATACTTCATTTTCTCTGCTGGGGACGGGCCAGCTTGTGTCAGGAGAGGGGCCAGTCCGCTCTGTTTATTGTAACTACTGATACGAACTCGCAGCGGCTAAAGCCTTTGAAAACCTGGCAGAAACCCGACTCTTGAGGAACTCTACGCTCTGGCGTGTCGTTTCTACGCCATTGCTTTCTTCTTCCCCAGAGGCTTGAACTAGGACAGGCAGAATGCTATTTATAATTTTTAATGTAGTCCTTTTTGCCTTTCATCGTGAATCTGGAACCCCGGACGAAAGTGGTAATCTGGTGACACACACACACGCGCTTGACGGGAGAATTTCTGATGGTTCTTTCCTGCCTGGGTGAGGAAATGCTGTCCCACGCTGTCACAGCACGGTGACACACGGGGCGAGAGGAGGTGATGGGATCAGGGACCCTGTGTGAGGCACAAAGGAAGCCATCGCGTATGAATGAGCATTAACATCAGGCGTTCTTGCTATCAACAATCATAAACACGTAGAAGAGGGGCTTTCTTTAAATTTAAAGTTTAAAATTTAAACCAGGACTGTAGCATTTGAATTATCAAGCATTAGGGTGGGACTTTACAGACTTTGGGTAATAATATGTCATGCTATCTACTCGTGGGGGGTTCTTCAACTTTTTTCGGGAATATCCTGGCTAGGGTTAGGGCCACAAAATGTGACCGTCTGTCAGCTCCCCTTGGAGCTTTAAACAAACACAGAAGGTAGCTTTTTCCAGCATCAACTGCACGATGCTCGGCCCTTCTTACAAGAAGAAGACAAGATCCTTGCCCTGACGAACACACGTTTCTTATAGCGTATTAATTTTCAGTAAATTCAAATTAAAAAGGCCCAGCACTGTTAGTGTCTGAAGGGCCTGATTAATCAGGGCCTGAGTCTTTCATTTGCTCAGCTTTCATAATCTTGCACGAGAAATTCTCCAAAACCTGGATTACACCACCTCTGCTACTTACGCCATAAGTCTTTAGACAGCCGATAACTTTTAAAGCAGTAGATGAGAAAGTAGTGATACCCCAAATAATTAATGAAATACTCTGGGTCTGTGAGAAAAGGCAGGTTCCTGTGTAGGCCAGGCTCGCTAAAGCAAAGTAAGGGAACTGACTCCAGATCTTCACAAGTGAAATAAACAAATACTACCAACAAACGTGGGATGGAGAAAAATCAAAGAACTCAGAAGGACATAAAGTTTTAGAATTTGCCTTTAAGGAACACTAGGGAAGGAAAACACTTTTGAAAGATATTGTGAAAGATGAAGCGTGTAGAAATTGAAAGGTTAGAAGAAAGCGCAGTGGGGGAGCAGGGCAGTTTCTGGAGCTGAGGAGCACACACAGGAGACGAGTAGATCTGCTCTCCGTGACCCCTGAAGTGTTTGTGTTGGGACCGTTTTCTTTCTGTTTTCTACCTTTCAACCACACAAATTATGTAAATTACTTTAAAAGCTCAGTGTGTACAGTACCAGAGGAAACTGCAAGCTGTTATTAAAATGACAATGGAGACACTTCAATGTACTTGCAACGCTCAAGCCTGTAAAAGTCTTTCCTAGAACAACCTGCCAAGCAGTTACTTAATGTAGGCAAGAGTAACATTAAGTTAAAGGGTACAACAAAAGTCACAGATGAGATGATAAAACCGCATGGGTAGTTCTATAAGCATTCATTACTAACCTTTAAAAATCGTATTGATGCAGCTATTGTGAAAGTTTCCTCTAGGTTGAGATAGCACCCCCGAGCCAGAGAGCACAAAGAGAGGCCCGTGGCTGAAGGCACCTAACACACCACAGCCTGGATAATAAATTATTGAACTGTGGTTGCCATGAATTGTTTACCTGCTTCCCGGTGTCCGAAATTGCCTTACAAACTGTTATGGTGAATAATTTAGAGCGGCAAACAAGTCTGCAAGTGCGTAGCCTATTTGCAGATAATTTGCCAGCAGGAAGAAAACCTGTCTGTGCCAAATCCCCAGGAATGGGGTTGCCCGGCTGTGCTGGTAAGGATAAATAAGAACGGGCATCAAAGCAGGAGCTGAGATCCCCTGAATATTAAACAGCTCTGAGCCCCTCAGATCTTCCACAGGTAAGGGCCTTGCTCCCAGTGCAGCCTTAATCTGGACCAGCAAATCTCATCCAAGAAACATCTGCCATATGTTTTAATTAGAATAGCCCTCATTTGCCTATTAACTCCTCTGGTCCTAGCTTCCAAATTTAGAGACTGAACTACAGTTAGTTATTCTGTGTAGATGTCTTCCATTCTACAATGTTAAGTAGTACATGCAGTGGGGTTTTCTGAGGGAGGAAGACTTGTGATGATCACTTGTGAAGACAACAGTGTCTTTTTATAAAGAAGATCCCAAATTCCTTTTTTTTTGCGTTGTACTTGTGCCTTGGAAATGAGAGGTGACACTGGCAAGAACATAGCATTGCTAAGCTGTTAAAAATAAAAAAGGACACATAAAAAATATTTCCAACTGAGAGAATAATCTAGGGTTATTGCAAAAGTCCCTGGCTGTTAAGAAGAAATGGCCCAAATTCCCAATACAACACCAGTATAACTTATAGTATGGCCTGTCATTTTAGTTTGACAGTGTCTCTTTAAGAACTGCATTCCCAGAAAACAGAATTAGCTTTTTGCTCAACCACAGCTGATGTTTTAGTCTTAAGCAAACAAACTGATTTTGGTGATGCCCTCCCCAAACTATTCCCCTTTGTAACTGCAAGTTCTCTATGGGCAGGTACAAATTCAATGTCATTGTTACAAACCTTAGTGTGACCCATGACTAAAAAAATTACTTGGCTTCTTGCTCATGTCATAACCTTTGTTTCATTCACTGAATAGTGGGACATGGTGCTGCTCATCTTCCATCTTTGAGCAACCTGGTCTGGTGGGAGGTGACCCTGTCCATGGCAGGGAGGTTGGAAGTAGGTGATCATTAAGGTCTCTTCCAACCCAAACCATTCTATGATTCCAGCAGTTCTGCACACAGACAGGAGTTGTGAGTAGCTGTGGAGGGGTGGGAAGACCACGCAGGAAATGACCTGTCTGGGTCATTTCTGTTCTGGACTCAGTGCCATCCCCTTGGTTTATCTAAATAAGCAGCTGGGTAATACTTTTTTCCTGTTAAAAGGTTGAATGTGTTTGCCGGTCCTGCATTACAAATCCTGGGATTAAATGTTATAACCCCTCCTTATAGCTTCTGTTGTATTTAATGCCGTTAGTTAATCTTGATTACTGAAGAGTAATGCAAATTTACCTTTCTAAAATGCCTCTTTATGTGAGCCTACAGAACTCTAAAAATGGGGCAACAGCATCCTGCTAGTTGTAGGTCCATTTGTCTCATCCTACTGATTGTTTAAAAGTAAAGTGGAATATACATCCAAGCACATCATAGATAAAGTCATCTAAATCCTAAAAAAAAAAGTAATCTCAATACCCAGTAAAAACAAATTTTATCTACATAATTGCAATCTCAAATCTCTGCTAGAATCAGTTGTTATGAAACAGTATCGTATCCTTAAACTTTTAACTATCGTAAATGCCAGCTGCCATCATGGCAAGAAATTTAATGCACAGATTAAATCTATCATACTGCAGAATAAAAGTCTGCAGACAACTGAATACTAAATGTATGTATTTTGTGTGAATGCTCATATGGGAATGTCAGTATGATCCCTCCTGTGTGGTGGCAATTACATAAATATAGCTCCACACAGGAGAATTGTAATATATCTTTGCTTTCAACCATCCAGTGTCTCTCAGGTCACATTAGTAGATGTCTTTTTGAAAGTGTTGAGGATTCAGGGTTCATTCCCTCCTATCGGTGAGTCATAAGCTGAATTCTTAAATCAAATGGCTTTAAAAGCAGCATCTAAGCAGAAAAGTACTATTTCTTTTCCTAATTTGATCATTAATGACTGTGAGTAGCCTGAGATGTACACATTGCCCCTTCACATCTTTAGGCAGGAAATAAAGCAGAAAGAGACATAACTGTTGTACGGACCAGTACTATTTTATGTCTTCAACTAGTACTCCCTGTTCAGGATCAAGAGAAAGTATTTATTTTTGCCTATCATGGTCTATACAACATGACAGCTATACCCTGTTAGTGCTATAAATTCACATTTATCTTCCCTACTAGATCTGCCATCCCCTGCTTTCTAAAGCAGTAACCATACCTGATTACTTCTGCAAGGTACCACTGAGGTGTGGAGACAGGGCCCTTAAAAATGAAGTGGTTGCAGAGAAAACATATAAAAGAAAGTCACCACCATCAGTTAATTTATGAAGAAAAAAACCCAAACAAGCACAACATCCAAACCAAAAGAAATTGGCAATTAATACAACTACACTGGAGGATGTGATAACTATACCCATTTTATCAGCTTACAAATCGACATTGAGGAGTTTATTACTTCACAGGAATCACAGCAGACAGTTTATATATATTTTTGCATTGTAAACTGAGCTTTCATGTAGCAGGGGAACACAAATTCCTTTGGTAAAATTAATGAGATTCACTGGAGGCAGACAGGAACACTTTTATGTTCCTGTTTACGAGTAACTCCAAAGAGGTAACTCAAGTTTCTCAAAACAAACCCTTTAAAAATCATTTTTCAAGGTAAGAAAAACAAAAAAACTCTTGCTGAGAAATAAGTGACAGGAGTTGGTTGTTCAACAAGCTGCCACTCTGAAAGCCTTTCCTGGGGTTGAAGAAGGGACTGTGAGACCATCTGCCTTCCCCTTGGCTCCCACTGTGAGATTCAGCCTGGTCCCTCCGTACCAGCCCCACTCCCTTCTCTTCAACTCTGGGCTGTTACAGGGGGGCTGGATTTGGAGGGGTCAGGCAAAGAGCCTTGCCTTCAGTGTTGGAATGTCCAGGAGTACTTAACCATTAAGTTAAAATGCAGTGTGTCAGTCTTCCCCAAGAGCATCCTTACCAGCCTTCTTCAATCCTTTTGTTGGAGAGCACTTCCCATCTCATCTTGTGGACCTCTTTTGAGCTGTCTCCCATCACCCAGCGTCTTTTTTTTTAAAGGGAAAACAAAACCAACAGCACTGGACATGGGACAGCACTTTTTGTCTCATAAACAGTGCGACGATGTAATGGGATTTCTGCCTACCCCTCTCCTATTTGCACATCCGTCTGTGAATACCAGCTCCCTTTGGTACCAGCACCAGCTCACTAGGAGCTCACGTTGAATTTCTCCAAGCCCCTGCAAGCAGCATCCTTCTAAGATACCTTCCTGTGTTGTTCCATCCTGCAACTCTGACTTTTTTCTTTGATTGACCCTATTAAAACTTACTTGTTGGAAAGAGCTGAGTTTATTAAATAATCCAGATAACTCTATGGCTGCCTTGTCCTCATTATCACTCTGGGAATATTTACTCCATCTGAAATTGCTGCTGGTGGGGATGTATTTAGTCTTTTAAAGCTGTTTGAAATCATACTTCTCTAGATTGCTGACGAAAACACTGAGGAGCCTCCCCGCAGCTCCCCAGCAGAAACACCCTCATTAAGTGCTAGTCTTACTTGGACAATTGATTTAGTTCTTCATCTGTTTGTGCTTTATTAATTTCCTGCTCTCCTCACTTTCTTTTTTTCCTCTTACTAAATGAAGTACCTTGCAGAAGTCTATTACACTCGAGCCTGTACCTCTAGGAATTTAATGTGTAATCATACAAAACGAGGAAATAAAAGACCTGTTTACCGAGACCCATTTTCTATAAAAGCCATGAAGAAGTAGCATGAGTTGTATTCTTCTCTATTGACCATGGGCTAGCTGATGACCACATCTCTTCTACCTACGAGTGATGTCAGGCTGCAGCTCTCTGTGGTGCTCCCTTTGCTTCCCGAGCACAGGCCCCACGCTCACACCATTCTC